>OY293410.1:41590960-42190960 GCA_958502065.1 Chrysolina americana | reverse complement strand
TTCCGGTTAAGATATATGCAGAACATGCACATAGTGAAATATCTTCAGCGTTCTGTCCTGGTAAAAGGTCGCCGAAACCTATGGTGCCCAGACTTGTGAAACAAAAGTAGCTTCCTGTTGGAAAGAAATTAATAAAATCAGAGTTTTGAACAACTGCAGTTGTGTAGAATATAATAATAGTTATAGTAATGTTGGTGTTTGATCATATTTAATTGTTTTTTTCTATGTAATTATGGGCGCATCGTTCCACTTTATATAGAACTCAAATCTCTAAACTGTTCTTCCACTCAACTATGATTATACTGTGAAACATAAAGTGACCTAAAAGCAAGGAAGATTGGGGATCTACAGCTTTTGCAGGAGAGTGGACTCCAAATCACCATATCTCACTGGCAAACGGTGAGACTAAAACTAAGACTTATTCACCTTCATAGTTTTGTGTTGATAAACAATTGAAAATTTACATAACTTTTATGCAAATTCGCATGCCACCTGATTATTAAAGTAATGCACCTCGGACTATTTTGATATTTTTGATAGTGTTAAGTGTAGAAGATTCAATGGAATATTCGAGCCACTTTGTACTTTCAATAAATTATACTATTGAATGATCATCGATAGTAATGATAGTTGTAAAGTTATAGTTTAGATATAAATGAGTTATAGCTTAGCCATTTTGCAGTTATAGTTCAGTTATAGTTTACTTATAGCTTAGTAATAGTTTAGTTATGGTTCAGATATAGTTCAGTAATAGTCTAGTTATAGTCTAGTTATTGTTCAGTTATAGTATAGTTATAGTTTAGTTTATAGGCAACTTAAGAGTGACAATTTTTGTGTCTTATTAAAATTTCAAGTGGAACACGGAATTTAATAAAAACCCTGTAGAACTGATGGTTTCAATAATATAAACGTGCTAGAACTATTGCATTGATGATTTATGAAATGTTTTTGAGTTCAGTTTTAAACATTTAAATTTTTATTAAATATATACCCAAAAAGAATGACATATAATGCATAAAATTACAGAGATGAGAAAATGAGTTTTCCCCCTTTGTTGGAAAAGTAATTTATTACATGTGTTTCAGACACTTGGTCATCGTCCGTACGATGTAATCCAAGAATATGAATCACGTAGATGAAAGACAAACAGAATCAATTACATGAAGTAAAGTACAAATTGGGGCTTCATGATTTGATATTTCATAACGATCAACGTAGTCTCGGAGGCAGCTATAGCTGCATTAAAAGCTGAACCAAGGAAATAAACAAGAAAAGAGTGAAAGGAAATACAAAAATTAAATAATTGGTTCACCCTTAGTTGAAAAAGCAACTTCAAATGAGTGTTTCAGACTGTTGGTCATCGTCAATCCAGTATAGCCAAATTCAAGGGTTTGAAACATTTTGTTGTTGGGCTATTGGTGGAGGAGTGGCGTCATGGGCAATTGTTTTGAATGGAATTATATGTCATGTTTGGTATCGTTAGAAAGCTTATTTTTCCTTATTTCTTCTCTCTTGATAGATACAGTGTGTTACGTATTTTTGTGTTCAGCTCTATAATTCACTTACCGTTTAAGGGGGTGAATCGGGACTAAGGGGTTAATCGGGACAGCGCACCTTTGACCTTCATTGGGTTGTTTGGTTCGAGGCAGGCAGAGTGCCTAGGTCGAAGAGTCTCAATAGTAGCTAGTGATACGAAAGATTTCAGTAGTGTCAGGAGTTATAAGTAGAGGTGAGAGTACCATATACATTATTTACGAAGTTTCGTAGAATGAAACTACGTATATTTGTGTAAATTTTTCTTTTTGTTTGACTAAGTTGTCTTTTTTTTTTGTACTAAAAATATTTATTTTTTCTTTTATTTTTTAGTACTTGATCGGGACAATGGTTTGAACATACAGAAAAGTCCCGGTAGCAAAGTTTACCAAAATTACAGTTCTGCCATGATGAAAACAGGTTAATTCACTATAATTACATGGCAAATTATTCTTAGACAAGCAATTAAACCACTCCACAACTTCATGCTGAGGCAAACATGGCGGACTAACTATCCAAGGAAACACGGCTAGTCGAGTTAGTAACTTTGGCGGCAGAGTGGGGGCACCCTTTAGATAAAAAAGGCATTCGTTATATCGCAAAAAGCTATGTTGATCGGAAAGGCATAGAAGTGGGAAAGTTTAAAAATAATCTAACTGTGCCTGATTGGGCGAAGATGAGCATATAATGAAAGCTTTCACGGTCGTAGATGTTTTACGGGTGACATAAGGATATCCTCACAAAAAGGCTTTGTGAAAATATAAGGCGATATTTTGTTTCATATATATGTTAAAAACGATAAAACATTTTTTTTGTTCCATTGGCAGACCTAACAAGTTGCCAAGTATATCAATATACCCAAATATCGCTAGAATATCCTTCTAGTTTCATTCCCTCACTAAGTATATTTTTTTCAAATCAAGCATTACGTGAGTGAATTACAGAGCTGAACACAAAGAACAATCTATCTATTGAGAGTTGAAATAATATTCGTACTAACGATAGGAGAAAAAAGAAGCTTTCTAACTACAATAAACATGGAATATGGTTCCATTTGAAAAAGTTGCCGATGACATCACTTCTTCAGCAAAAGCAAAAGAACAAAATATTTCAATTCACATAAAGATGCTGAGTAAATAGTAAAATATCGTTTAACTTTTATACGACAACTTTTTTTAAATAACTCTTAAATTTATTGAGAAAATAGGCGGATTCATACATTTGACTAACTTTGTATACCTAATGATGAATGAATATCAACTGATCAGAAGTTCAGTTTCCCATTATTTAAATAATATGAGACAAAACGACCTTTGTTAATATCATTCAATATACAGCTGCAGATTTATTGACAGACCAGTGAACATTTTTATTAGATTATTCGAAACGACAACTTTACTGTATCAAACAAGTCGACAAAAATCTATCTGAAGATGAGCAATCTCTAGCGAGTTCACCTTCTGAACGTTGAATGGTAATACTGAATGTCTTGATAGAGCTTGGGATCGACTGCACCTTGAAAGGTTATGGCCCTCGTCATCCCTTTCTCGCACAAGTCTCCTGAAGAATTCTTAGGTTTGTTTGTCAGGGTGTAACCCAGTTAACGGTAAGAATGATAACATATTATCGATGACCACAATTTAAAATTTATTGTGTGATTCAAAGTGGAATATCGCCTTTTGCTTGCAAAGGCAAGAACAAAATCATTATTAATTTTTTTTTGTAATTTTTTTTGTTTGGACCTTGATCATGCAATTCATAGCAGAAATGTAGAAATAAATATCCGGTAAGATACAAAGCTGAACTCGGTAAGATGAGGACTACTTGAATTCATAAAAAAGTAGAGTTGAGGAGAGCCCCTGAAGAAAGATACGCCGTATTCAGAATCCAGGACAGTTTTCTGAAGATATTTTAATATTTTTAAAATTGAATGCGTCAGCGCAAATAAAAAAATGAGTCATTACGGTTTTCTTTGTATATTTTGAAAACGGTTCGTGATATTTCCGATTTAGAAACTTCGGTCCATTGTTCACCAAATTGGGCAACTTTTGCCTAATTCAACCGACCAAAAAATACGGCCTGTATAAGTGCACACCAAACTTATTGTAGGTATACTGCTACCTACATTTATTATAGAATCGTTTATCTGAGACTTCGATTGATTTATTGGTTTGAGTGTTTCTGCAATATTCTTTGGGCGCGAAAATAGTCGAAATGAAGGGTGCAAACCCCACCGCGTTTATAATGATGAAATCCTTGTCATTTCTGCATGATTCATAAATTTTTCTTCAGTAAGTAGTATATATGTGGTGATTTACAACAATTCGTATTATTATTGGTTGAGAACAATTTGTAAAAATTATACCTCAAACTGTTCAGAAACATGAAATAATCGAATATTTCGAGGACTATTGTCAGAAGATGATATCTTCAAATGTTCCTAATCGAATGTCTCGTGGGCTATTTGCGAAGAATAGAAGAAAATCATTCGATTATTTTGCTTTGACACAATTCAAAGTATATATTTGTATCACGCAGTTTTCATCTGATTACAGTACAAATATTTGAATCAGATCATATAGACCACGCAGAGAAAATTATTCAAGAAAACTCACCAATGACAGAAAACTGCTACTTAGGTAAAAAATAAAGTATGTAGAAGCCAAAAATTGAAGACTGAGTGCATTTTAGATTTTTGATGAATATACTAATGAAAATACACCAATTTTCTCCTATAAGAAAACAATTAAATTGGTATTAGTTCAATAATCCATGGTTAGTGAAGTGGTCAATAACGGGTATTAATCCGAATTATATAAATATGGGTTGATAGTTTCCAAGAACAGATTTTTAGTAAAAATTGACTTATTCATATGTCCCATGTATCATTTAAGTTTTTATTTGTGGATATTCAATAATTAGTGTATTTTTTTCTCTGTGAATAAGATGAAAAAAACTGGAAAGAGAGGAAACGGAAGACAAATGAAACAAGAACAAGAGAAAAACATTACCAAGTTGAAAATTGAATATGAATGATCCATATTGCCTTTCGTTGAATACATCCAGTGCCAAATGAAAAACAAATTTGAATATGAATATAACCGAAGCAAGAAAAGCTTTACCAACAACCTGAGGTGCAGGTAAAACAAAAACATGAGGAACAAGAAGCCAAAAGAAGACAAGAAAAGAAGAACTTGAATTCGAGAGAAAATTAGAACAAGACGCCAAAAAAAAGAACTAGGAAAACAAAAAGATCAAAGAAGACAAGAACAAAAACCCAAGAAGTGAAAACATGAACCAGACTAGTTTTTTCATCCATTACAACAATATGGTAAAGTGATTGTGCCAACAGTGCTATCAGTATGAATTCACAGAAATATTATTCCATTACAAAAATATTTATATATTGTTTGAATGGAATTAGAAGTACTTGAAGAAATGCCTTAACTCCCTGATTTAAAAACATATTATGAATAATCCCGCCTTTCGCTAATTTTATATACTATGAAAGTTTTGTCAACAAACGTCGAAAAGAAAATCCATTAAAATTTCGTGGCCATGTTGTCCTCTAAGATATTTTTAACAAAAATCGGTTTTTTCATCGCCTATGGAAAATACGAGGGCGTTTCCATTCAAAAATTTATATTATCGCTACTACTATAATTACCTTCCAGTAGAGACCAGTTTTCCAGTCTATGGAATAGCACAGCTCCAGAACATATGTATGCCAGCACGATCACTAAACAAAGTGTCACTGGAACTCTCACGGGATTCGAACAGGGACATTGTAATTCTCTCGATGTTGTTCCGCATATCTTTCCATAAAACCTCCGAAAACTTCTTGCAAGAACGTCGCCAGTGGCTGATAGATACAGAAGCATCAGTGGAATTCCAATCAAAGCGTACAGGATTGCAGCCAATTTACCCCAAGTTGTGCGGGGTGAAACTGAACCATAACCTGAAAATAGGAATAGTTATAGAAATCACTCAATCTGTTGACGATTTTTTAACGACGTATAGATTATACGAACTGTATGTAGTTCCTTGACACTTTTTGGGAATTTTAACCTTCCACTGTCTGAAAATAGAAACAGATTATAATTTCCTTCGACCTGATAAAAAATTAAGTTTCAGCAAGTTTTATTAACGCAGATAGATATAGCCTCCAAAACGTTAAAAAAAATTGGAAATAAGAGGCAAATTTAAGAATATTACGATACGGATAATAAGGATAAAAAAAAGTAATAATACTCCCTCATAAACACTCGTTGAGTGTACCCAAAGGCATAGCCTGTGCGGGTAGAGGACGGCTATTATTACTATTTACCGTGGCGCTCCGGGGCGACTTACTGATGGTTTAGGTGATGTATTCACTTCTCAGCTGTAGGAAAACCCGGAAAATCTACGGGTGGTCGGCGTGCACTCCTAGCTAGCACTAGATGAGATTGACATCTGACAACTCACAATACACTTGCGTTTCAACAAGGCATGCGGTCGCCTATCGATCCGATATAAAGTAGTTGAGAAAAATTCTCGTCCCTACATCGCGCTCGAACCGACTATCGCTATGCTGGAGTTTCGAACGGCCTGTGCATTAGACCGCTGATCCACCGACCACATAAAAGTAAATATTTTTTTCCTAAACGGCAGTCTTCTTAATGCAGTAACTCATCGGGAAAAATTGATTCATTGCCTTTCTATACTTTTACGGATTACTTGGAATTAACACTTTTTATTTTCAGACTGTAGAAAGTTGAAATTGCCAGAAAGTTATGCCACGAAACGAATACTCTCCACAATAACAAACTTTCAGTCAAATCTTGATCTAGTTGTTCACATTCTTAATTGAAATCTTGAATGGTCACAGTCTGTAGTCGTGCTATTGAGTTGGAATTAGTCACATCGCGTTTATCATAGACAAAAATGTGTCACTATAATAATATATCTATTTATTATATTCTATCGATGGTAATCTCTGAATGAAGATTCACATCCCTTATTCATGAAACTTCAACTAATAATACCAGTTTTGAAATCAAAATTATTAAAATAATGATCGTAAGCGCATCCAAATGGTTGTGTAGTTTGTTGTCTAGTCATTCGTCAACGGTATATATCGGTGCTGTTTTCTCTAAAGCCGCGTCCTCACTGAGTCGACATTGTCGATCGAATCTGTCGATCGACAATCAGCCCTATGCTGTATCACTTCCGTCCAAAATAACCTCACCGTTATTCGCCATTTCCGTTGTTTTGCTATTACCAAGCAATAGCAAAATAACGGAAATGGCGAATAACGGTGACGTTATTTTTAACGGAAGTGATACAACATAGGGCTGAATGTCGACTAGTGTGTACGCGTCAATCGACTCAGTCGATCGACAAAATATAATATATATATATAAGTAAAGAAAGACAAGGCCTGGCAAATCTGAGGCTTATCTTGACTAAGGGTGAGTTGTACAAGAAAGTTTAACAACAGTTCAAGTAGTAAAGCGGGTGAAGCTGCTAGGAATTAGCCAATGAAATTTGTAGTTTCTTAGCAATCGAACTCGGTTCACTTGAACTGTTGGTGAACTCGCTCTTAAGGCGAGTTGTACAAGACAAGTTCACCAACATTTCTGGTGACCGAGTTCATTTGCTAGGGAACTAGACATTTCATTGTCTGATCCTTGACAAATGACCTCGGTTGTATTGAACTGTTGGTGAACTTGTCTTGTACAACTCGCCCAAAACCTAAAACATTTATTGTTCCATTCTGTCTTTGGATGTGATATAACTAGTCAAGTCGAAAAATCTGGGTACTAATAATAATATCATCAAAAGTGGTAAACTTTGGACTCGACTTTATGTTTTCAACTGATATCTGGAAGGTGCTCCATTGAAAAAGATGATTCTGTTCGAAGAAGAATTCCTTAAAATAAAACCTAGCCCACAACTTTATCTGCTTCAACGTTGAGGTAAACATTATCAACCATCAGAATTATTATTTCCTTTTAAGTTATTTCCAATAACACATATATACATATTTTGCCTTCCAAAACAATATAATTTTTTCAGAAAGAGAAATTCGTCTACTGATTCGACAGATACAATCCCTGTATCCCAATACTGGTTTTGAAAAAGTTGTCGATTTTCCATGTCTCCTACTGATTTGGTGAGGATAAATTAAAACAAGCATAGTTTGGAAAGAGCACCACAATCCTATTTTGAATTATATCCATTATCTATCATCCAAGTATTCAGTAAAATTAGGTGTTCTTTAGTATTGAATGTTGATCTGTGTAATTTTGTCTTACTACTGGTGATTAGAGGAAAAGTTTAAACTTTTAATTCACACAATAGTTATTTGTGTGTTTAGAGCGCAAAGTGATAGATTTCGCTCGACAAAGAAGGTTACTGCCACGGAGAGCAGTAATGACACTTTGTGCTCAAAATTTACACACGTTTTTTTTCTGCAAATACAGCTCTTAAGAAAGCGCTGGAGTATTCATTGAACATACACATAATATTACCAATGTCTAAATCAACACTCCACAAAACACCTTTTTCAAAGACAAGAACGGACCGCCAGTCGCGGAGATCGAACCAGGGTCGCTTGATTGAATGGCTTGAACCAAATTAAAATTTACCTCTCAGTTTACATCCAATTTCATCAAATTTCATGTCTTGAAACATTCACATAGTATTTTATGCCATATCGGAAGGACAGAAGATCAGAACAGCCAGTTGTATTATAGCAGAATGTCTTATTCAGAGGCTGGTTAGACACAATTCAAAATCGATATCAAAGTTACAAACCAATATAAAAAAGTTTCAACTGGAGTAAGGTTAACAAATCGATTTCTTTAATTTCAAGCACTTCTCCGACGTGATTTTTCTCGTTCACTTCAAATCAACTTCGAACAAATCGTTGAAAATGGAAAGGATATCGTTGGCTTAGCGGTTGAGGTCTGGAACACTGCAACTTCCGCTCGCATCGGACGAAGATTCGAGACCGCAGTGCGTGAAAATTTTTATCAAGTAAGTACATCGGTATCGTTAGGTGGCCTTATGCTTTGCTGTAAGACAATTGTGATGTGAATGATATCCATAGCTATCTTGCGGAATACTGGTGAGATTTTGATGCAGTATATAGGTACGTAAAAATTTACTGTTTTTAAGCTATTGAATTGTCCTGTTCTGTGCATACATCAGGTGCATTTCATACTCGATAAGGTATGTTAGGTGTTCAAGCTATTGATTTTGTGCAACAAAAATAATATTACAAGGTTTTATTTAACTTGCAATGTATGTGACTATGTTTGTTCGGGTGGAATCATGCAACTCTATTTTGAAGCAGATATCTTCAACTGATTGAGCTAAAATTTTGAATACCCGTGTGTTAATTCTTCTTTTCGTGTTAGTATAACTTTATCAGTAGTTATACTAACTTTTAATTAAAGTGAAAAATACTCTGTCAGACTTTCAAACTTATTGTTAATTTATTTACGTGGAAACATACATTTCATTGTACTGTGTGACTTAAAAAATTCAAAATATATTCAACAACAAAAGTATATAACATTCTTCACCCCAAATAAAAATATAACATCTGTCGAATTGCTAAGTCAGTCTACATAATTTGGAAACTGGTCGTCTGTATAACCCTGTGGCAGTTTTAACGTCGACTACTCTGACTCTCCCATCTATGCCAGGGTAAACTGAGACTATACGTCCTTTCGGCCAATAATTTCGAGGATTATTTGAATCAACAATGACAACCAAATCATCAATTCTTATATTTTCTGGATCTCTGTGCCATTTTGGTCTTTTATTCAAAGTAGGCAGGTATTCTCGGACCCATCTTTTCCAAAAATTATCAGCCTATTTTTGAGCTATTGTCCACTGCTTCTTGAGGTCAACTGATACTTTGTCACCTAATACGGGTGACCCGGAAGGGGTACCAATCAAGAAATAGTTTGGTGTGATACATTCAGGATCATCTGGATCTTCAGATATCCATGTTAATGGTCTGCTATTTACGGAATGTTCAATTTCAGTCAGGACTGTTTGAAGTGTTTCTTCTCTAGGAACAGCCTCTTTCAGAATAACTCTCAGCGAAAGCTTGACTGATCTAATGAGCCTTTCCCACGTTCCTCCGAAATGTGCCCCAGTTGCTGGAGAAAAATGCCATTTAATTCCTCTCATCGTGAGCTCATCCAAAATGACTTTTTGATCAAGTTCTTCTAAAAATGTTCGAATTTCTTTATCCGCACCTCTTAAATTTGTAACGTTATCGGAGTACATGTTTTTCGGACATCCTCTCCTGGAAATCATTCGCTTGATAGCCATTATTGCCGAATCTGTTTCCAATGAGTGTGCCAATTCGATATGTATGGCTGTCATTGCTAAGCATGTGAATAAGACCCCAAACCTTTTTTCTTGCCTCCTACCTATTTTAACTAGGATAGGTCCAAAATAATCGAGTCCACAATTGGTGAATGGCCGCTCATAACCTGTCACTCTTGGATACGGTAAACATCCCATCTGTGGATTTTCTACTTTGGATCTTCTATTCCTGCAAAAACTACAATTGGAAATACACTTCTTCACCGTGTTCCTCATACGTAAAATCCAATATTTTTCTCGAAGCGTATTCACAATTGTTTCTTTCCCTTGATGAAAGTTTCTCTAAAATTTTGAATACCCGTGTATTATGGATGGCAATGCATGGTTAGGTGTGTGACTTCATCCTGAATTCAACAGGACGGAACACTCAACACCAATCCTACAATAGTGTATCGAATGAAAGGGCTTGCTAAGAAAAACTCGAAAAATGAAGTCACTCTAAATCCAATATGGCGTTTTTTATGCCTTGTCACAATGTGGGTATCAAATGAAAGGACTTGCTGAGAAAACGAATGCGAGTTAAAAAAACAAGATGATAATCATGAACTCCGTGTCTCCAATCCATCTGAAATATATTTTCATGATACAATACGATTGTTATATATAGGTTGCAAGATTTCTGTTTTTGAAAAGTTTTATTGCAAATACGTCGTATTGAGCATTGCAAGAGCCGGTCAATACTAAGCAAGAACCAATTATCTGCGAGTACTAAGAAACAACCACTCAAAATGTGTATTTGATTGGTTTCAACCTAGAAATTCTGAAATTTAAATGTGATATACGGATGATATTAGATTTGTTTACTACTTATTATAAACTAGAAGTACGTAATGAAACAGTTACTTTCATTGTAGTTTTATTGGAACGTGATATAAACGGAACATTTGACTTCTCATACATATTAACAAATGAAATGACTGTGTTTCACACCATGACTGAGAAAAATAATCAACGAAACAATGGATCAATTTGTCGGCATTTCGAGCCAGAAAGACTTTCTGTTAGCGGGGATTAACGGTAGCAAATCTCTGATGATAGTTTATTTTTTATCTTTAGTTATTCCAGTTGGCCCATCTCTTGGTCTTGCTTGCAATAATTCAATTTTCTTTTAATACTTTTCTTGTAAAATATCGATTTCGAGAAAATTTTCATATGCAAGAGTACGTCAAAGTCATTTTGTTTTTCAAAAAATCATTTCTAAAATTTACCTTATATATGGTCAGGGATTCAATTTATTTATTTTGGCCAAAGAAGTGCAATTTTTCCAGATGGCAAAGTCTTAATGCGTGAGTGGTCTGGAAAATGCACGTTTATCATTGCATGACTCAACAGCTTTAACAAAATCGGTAAAATCATAGGTTTTCCCTTGTCTCTTTAGTGACAGCTCTACCTGGTGGTGAAAGCTGTCAGCTGACCTGTAACTATGACCAGGCTCGAAGTATTTCACGTGTATTTTTTCAGCATTTATTTCTTGTCTGATTATGATATATATTATAAGAAGAGAAATAAATATCCAATTCTTGAGTTGTCCTGTGCAGTTAACAGCCCATATAATGAAATATTTAACGTCTCTATTATCTCGCAAAAAACAGAAAATGCACTTACAAGTTCTTCTTGGTTGTGTCCTGCTGAACTTTCATGCCATAAAGCAGCCATTGGTAGATGTTTTTTCTGATTTCCCAATGGTACAAAACTTTCGTTATAAGCAGTGATTCTTTTCGTGAATAGTACCCTTTTGAAAACATCTATCCTCGGTAACATTGTAACTTTTTGGAGATCTACAGAAATAAAGAGAAAATCTCTTTCCAAAGATGATTCTTCAGCAATTTTGACGTCAGTTTTATAGGCACTCGTTGTATATTTAACGTTATCTACAAGAGCTTTCCAAAGTTTGCATATGTCACAATCCTCGGCTATGGTTTTCACAGTATGGTCTTTGTTATAGAAAGAATATTCCTCATTTCGTTCATATTGTTCGTTTCCAAGTTTTGTAAATGATATATTCAATTTTTCAACTTCTGACCTATAAAAGTCATATGAGCATTCGTAAGTGGGGTATTCTTCGATCACTTTTATACACCTTATTGAATGGACAAACGTTCAGTTAATGAACTGACGAGACTTACGATGGGTAACATGTCAACGTGTACGATTACCAGTGCTAATCAAGTATTTGGACCCAGGACAATTATTAAGATTCTATACGGAATCATCTGCAGAACACGAAAACGCCGCAGAAGCCTATGAGTGGCGGTTTTACGGATGACGACGTACAAAAAAACTTATGTCATTTAGCTAATTTCTCAAACTGTAAAGGCTCTTCTGGATATAGTCCGGAAGCCAGTGACAGATTTACATGACCAAGTTTCTCTCAAGCGATAATTGGTGGAATGCATCAGAGAGTTATGTTATAAAGCGTAGTGAACGTCAGCTGTGGTTCCGTGGGTGGGATGAGCGGCGGTAGCCTTCCACGCACGAAGAAAAAATATATATATTCAGTCATGTCCTCCCACCTGAAAACCTGTTGAATTGTTTCTCGAAGAAAGAAAATAATCAGCTGACTATAACATGGTGTATTATTTTTGAGAAGGTCACTCGAAAAAAAAGTATACTTTCAATGATTTCCTCCCAGCTGAAAATGTACCTGATGGTAGCTTATATGCAACTACGGATAAGTTTATATGTCAGCTCGCTGTATCTCGGTGGAAAGACCGCCAACTGTTACTTTGAAAGCTCTAACGCAGGAGTTAGGCGGGAGCATTTATCGCCTATTTAAATGACGAGGTTCCCCTCTACTTACCGTCAGCTGATTTTTTTATTAATTACAGCAATTTATTAACAATCTGCTTACAAATTTTCATCTGGGAGAAAATGACCTATCTCAAATAATTTTGCATTACGCTCCGATATGAGTGTTCCTATGAAATGAATATATCGTAATATAAATACTAATATAAATAAAGTACATATTTGTATAACTGAAAAAATGTAATTTAATCGTTGTCGTTCCCGCTTTGGCTTGAGTTACTTTCATTACTCTCTTATTCACTGTCAGAGTCGCTGTCAGAGCTGTCTGTTGTTATGTTTTCATCATCATCTGTACAAAAAAAAAATATTGGGATGCATATTCATTATAATATTATCAAAATGAAAATAGTTACCTTCTTCATTCTGAATAGATATCTGATGAATCGAATATCGATGTTGGTAACTGAGTTCCAGAAATCCAGATGAACTCAAATTTGTTGTTGATTTCTACCCAGCCATAGTTTGAAGGCGAAATTAGTAAGTGGAAATTTTTCTGTCAAACATTTGACTTGTGATACCTAAGTTGAAATTTTGCTTTAATTTATAAATGTAATTTTGTTTTTCATATAAAAGGAGAAAATATTTCATAAGTATGTATTTACTTGATATATCGAAAGTGTTTGAAAATATTTTTTCCACGATCATTGCAGAATTAGTCGAATCTGAAATCATTTTTTAGAAATATTCAATACACCAGTTGTCACAAATTTGAATCAAAAGTCCCGTGGCTCAGTAGTAATATTGTCGACCACTAGTCGATAACAACCACCTCCGACAAACTCATCTAGACGCATTCTCTATATTGAACGAAATCGCTACGACATGCATAAGCGTTGCAGGAGGCATACTTATTACAACCACTATGGATTGGAATGCTCGACCCACCGCTAACATCAGCGGGGGTTGATACCACCGCCCCTGCCAGGACCCTGTGAACCCCTTGGCACAAGCGCTCCCCCTCCTTCTGGCCAGCAATGTCAATAGGGGGTGGGAAGCGGCTCTCCGTGCGTCCTCCCGAACCTCCCCTCTCCTGAGCCCAATGTGCGGGAGTAATGAACATATTATTCCTGGTGTAGAATTGAAAGATTTACTATTTATCAATAAACCTATTTTATTTATTTATTTTACTAGTCGATAGGTGACTGGTTCAAACCACGTGGGGCACAACATTTTTTATTTTTTTCAGTTTTTTTTTGTTTAAAATTCCAACACATTTATTGATGAAAATTTTGTAAAGTGTTTTACATATCAATATTTCAGTAGTAGTATATAAATAGTTCAGAGGAACCCATCGTTAGTTATTTCTGATGTTATTTTATTACCGAGTAGTTATAATAAACTATGGATTGATTAATTTATTTTACTCAATAAATATTTCTTCAGTTATTCAAATATATATTTTATTTATACTAGTATTTATATTACGATATATCCATTTCCTCCTCATTTAAATAGGCGATAAATGCTCCCGTCTAACTCCTGCGTTAGAGCTTTCAAAGTAACAGTTGGCGGTCTTTCCACCGAGATACAGCCAGCTGACATATAAACTTATCCGTAGTTGCATATAAGCTACCACCAGTTAAATTTTCAGCTGAGAGGAAATCATTGAAAGTATAATTTTTTTTTTCGTGTCGAGCGACCCGCTGTTAAATAATACACCATGTTATAGTCAGCTGATTATTTTCTTTCTTCGAGATATTGAGTTAGCGACAATTCAACAGGTTTTCAGGTGGGAGGACATGACTGAATAAAATATATTTTTTCTTCGTGCGTGGGAGGCTACCGCCGCTCATCCCACCCACGGAACCGCAGCTGACGTTCACTACGCTTTATAATATAACTCTCTGATGCATTCCACCAATTATCGCTTGAGAGGAAATAATTGACCAAATTTTCACCTGGTTACTGAACTAATATGACATTTGAAAATTCTAGTTAGATTTTGGTAAGTGGTGATAGTTTACCCTGTACAGATAATACAAAATTTACTGATGAAAAATAATATTGAATATGATTGGTCATAATTTGTTAATTAATTTGATTTTACAATTTTTTTTTTATTTTTTTTAATCTTTTCTCAATTGGAACTTCATAAAATCTGAAAGCCCTGTCTTCGCGCGCGGACCGGTCCTAGGACATTTTGTTCTACCAAGATTTCAGATTCTTCAGATTTTCAGATTTCAGATTTATTCAGTATAGCTGGAATACAGTAATTATCATTGTTACCATTCTTATATTTGTTAGTGAGGTTAATATCTAAATAGATTTCTTTATAGACGAGTGGATATAATTACAGAAATTGAAATGCATCGCTGAAGTAGACTCATGCTAGGCTCTGAAGCCTGTGTTATGATGTCTAAATCAGCAAGGCATTTCTACAAGTGCATGTATATCTTTAACAATGGCATTCGTATAGCAAGCGGAGTTGAGTTATGTTTTAATAATAAATGAATGAGAAAATTCAATAAAATTATAGAAACCAAGATTAAGGTTCAAAAGAGATTGGACAATTTGAAACACATTTGAGCTATAACTTCTAACACATAATTGGTATGGAGGGTTTAATGTACTATACACAACAGGTAAAATGCACATTTCAGCAAGAAATGTTAAATTTGTCTGGGTGCTGTTTCAAGTACTTTTTTAACTCTTTCTTGAATATTTTAAGGGATTTTGAATCTTTCAAATTTTTGGGTAGAATGTTGAATATTTTTGGACCATAGAACATAAAAGAATTTTGTGTATCTGTTTTATTGAAAAATTCAGTTTGTACATCCAGGTTCATTTTTGACCGAGTTTCTCTCGATTGCTTCTGTGTGAAATTTGTTCGTGTCTAGAACATTCTTATTAAGCAATGGTAAGTGTACGGTGAGTGAATATTGAACATGTTCGTTTCTTCATACAACTCTTTTGTGGAGAAAAGTCTATTTTTTTTGAAGATAATTCTCAATAGAATGTTTTGAGCGGTTTGTAATGGACTGATGGTTTTGAAAGTTACACCCCAAGGAGGAATACAATATTTTATTACAGATTCGGCTAGTGACGTATACAGTATAATTAAATTTTTTTTTTGAAAGTATGTCCCGTATGTCCCATAAAAGGTGTTCGTTAATACCCGAAGACGTTTTGTAACAAAACTAATATGTTCCGTCCATTTTAAATGTTGATATAGAATCACTCCAAGGTATTTAGTAGATGTATTTTGATCTATGATCTGGCAGTGGCACAAGTTCTGAGTACTACAGAGTGATGTATGCATTTTCAGTATGAAATCTCTCGGTTGATCACGGAGGGTGGGTGAAAAGGTCAGATACTTTGTCTTATCCACATTAAGCGATAACTTATTGATATTCAACCACATGTATATTTTTTGTAGGCTTGTTTCTACATTATTTTTTATTTGTTGCCATGATGGCCCCGTGTAGATTAGAACAGTGTCATCAGCATAGCATATTATATCACCTATGAAATTGTTGATTTTGGTAATGCTGTTGATGTAGATGAGAAAAAGTATCGGTCCCAAAACCGTCCCTTGTGGTATACCAGTTTGTACAATTTGTTCCTCACTTATTTCGTTCCCAATTTTCACCCGCTGGATTCGATTTGATAGATAGTTTTTCATCATTACCAATGTATTGCCTCGGATACCATAGTTACGTAATTTTTCAATCAATAGTTCGTGATCAACTGTATCGAAGGCATTGGCCAAGTCTAGAAACACGGCCAAGCATTTGGTAGACCTGTCCATGGCCTTCACGGTATTTTTGAGGAAATCCATGATGGCATTTTCGGTGCTAGAATTTTTCACAAAACCGAATTGTCTGTAAGTTATTATATGGTGTTCATCCAGGAATTCAACCAGTCTTTTTTTGACACATTGTTCAAATACTTTTGCTAGAGTGTTTATGACCGAAATAGGTCTGTAATTATTAATATGAGATTTTTTTCCAGCTTTGAAGATTGGGGTTACATTGGTGATTTTCCATTGCCACGGTATAGTACTCGTCGAAAATATTTGATTAATGATGTGAACAAGCGGCACTAAAATATTGGTGTGAACAGTTTTCAGTGTTTTTGAGTTAATTTTATCGGGTCCTGGTGCAGAATTGTTCTTTAAATTTGCTATTATTGTAATGATTTCGTTGTTTGATATACATTGACTGATTAATTTTAATATCTGATGAAAAGTTTTTGGATAAGTTTGTCTTTGGTACTTTTTGGCTCATATTTTTACCTATATTAACAAAGAATTTATTGAATTCTTTAATTTTTCTGTATTATTATTAACGATAATGTTGTTGTTCTAGTATGATGTCATTGTTTTCGATATTTTTAGTTTGATCTTTACCTCGTATATTGTTTATTAAATTCCAAATTTTTTTATAGTTCGAGCCGGCTTGATTTATTTGCGTTTTGTAGTAATCGTTTTTGGTGTTTTTCAACAGGGAGTTTAATTTGTTTCTGTATTTTTTATATTCTGATTCCAACTCTGTTGAATATTCCTGTAGCAGTTTCCTTTTCAGGTTATCACGATGCTTTATTGAGTTCACCAGTCCTAAGGTTATCCAAGGTTTGATTTTGATGATTGATTTATTGTTTTTCAAGAGCTGATCAGATGTAGACGAAGTAATGTAATTTTCAAGTTTACCGATGAATATGTCATAGCTTTGCTGTGGGTCCGTTTCAAGCAAAACACTTTCCCATGCTTCTGTTGAAAGTAAAGAGTTCAATTTCTTATAATGGATATTTTGCCTTGATTTATTCTGATCAGATGGTTTTTGTCTTTTAGTTTTAGATAATTCGAACTTTCAACAAATTTCCTCAGTAGAAATAAGTTAAAATTTATTTTATCCATCCTGTATTACTTCGAATAACCGAAGCCTGAACAAATACATTATATTGCGATTCTCTGGATCAACTAAAAAGTAATGATCGTAAAAATTCGGTGTCCATTGGAAAATTCAATTGATGGATGGTGCGCAATCAACACAGTAAATCGTTATTTGTAATATATGAATTATCGAAATAATTAATTGAGTTATTATTCAAACAATAAATAATAAATTAATTATGACCAGAACGAATTACGCAAAGAGTGAATTGTGGCAAACTGGGTAATAATTTGTTCCAAAATTAGTGAATACCAGTACATAATACGATAGAGAGAATAGCGCTGAAAGGAAAATTAATTATACTGTTTATATGTTTTTCTCGAATAGTGTTCAGAATTGGCTATAAATAATAAAACAAAATGATTAGTTCATATAAACAGGATTCCTTAGTGATATTTGATGAACATTGATTCAACTATTTGAGGAACTTGACTTGAAAATGTAAAAGATCCAAATTTGTGGTTCTATTTGTTGACCACTCAAATTCAAATCGACCTAACTTCCGTATAAATGATCCGCATCGACCAGTCAGAACAGTAGAGGAATGGGCCTAATTTAAAAGATTCACAGTCGATTTTGGAAGATTATTCTGTCTACGTTAGATTAGTCAAGTCAGGTTGTTTAATAATTTACGACTTTTAACAATAACTGTGACTTTTCTTTTCGCCCGTTGACGTTAAGCGTTCATGATGTGCCCTTTTTTCTTCCACAACTGTTCTGATTGATCCATGCGGATCGCCTATACGGAAGATAGACCGATTTGAATTCCTGCTTTGCGGCCACATTGTGAACTTTTGAGTACTTACATACTTGATATCCTTCAATCAACCGTGTGAATGAGATTTCCTTTTTGTTTGTGAGTTGAAATACCTGATAGACTTTGAAATTTCACAGCTGTTCGTTTTCGAATGGAAGAACATACACTATTGGGCCGTGATGGTCATGATGGTAGAGCGCTTGTCTCTTAACCTACGAGTCATGGGTTCGATTCCCAGCATGGTCATCGGTCTCGTACATGGCAGCACACGTTAAAAGGTAAGGGCTGCGTCTTCCCTAGCTCGGACAAGTCTTTCGAAGACTTTTGAGGGTTGTACTCTCAAGGGTGTGCATCTGGTTGACGGAAATAACAATTATAACAAAAATTAAAAAATTATAATTATTCCTCATAATCTGCAGTACTGCACATCAAACATGAATGATCCAAATAACTGCATATGATGATAAACATAATATATGGTAATTTATACAAAGTGTAGATCAGCGAAGTTACTAATATTTAAGTTTTGCACCAGAATTACGATTCATTTGTACTACAATTTCCTACAGACCGAGATCAATCTGAAATTAATATTTTTTTGTATTGCTTAATTTTTTACACTTTCTAATCTGCCAAATCACAGGAACCTTATACACTGAATCGAGATAAGCATATTTAACTGACTTCAGATAGACTATACCTATTGCCGAGAACACAAGCTGTAAGGGATAAGTCCGGTGGTGTTGATCAGAAAGCCAAGCGACCTTAATATAAGAACAGTCACTGTTTGTGACAGGCATAATCAGACGTATAATTTCAATACGAATTCTTGAGGATGTTTGAGATCGCACGTAGGAAGGTGAGACTATTGTCATTCCAAGCTTGCACAAGTCTTCTGAATACTTATTTCTGACGAATGCTTATTCTACTGTTTCAAATTAATGCTTACTTGTGCGTGTACTCAAATTTACAATCTATGGCTATTGCTTTATTAAAATGTGTTTTATCAGAATTAAGGATGTTTTGACACATGGGCGGGTATTGACAGACTCTGATCGGACCACTCACACTGATCGTTCCCGACCGGTTTTCAAAGACCGTGTTTGAAATTCAAACCTGCTGAACATTTTGGTGGATTAGTGTGGGATTGACAGTTTTTATTAACCCCTTCCAATTTTTGGTCGTTGCTGGACGGTCGCAGACGGTCGATCCTGGTTGGTATGTATGTGTTAATAAATTTTTCCTTGGAAATTTCTCAGTCGGGCCCTGTCTCCAATGCCTCAATTCATCCAAAGGGCACTTTGGTATGTGAATAACCCCAGTAAACACTCCCCACGTCTCTGGAGAAAGTGATTACTGGGCCCGAGGACAATGTGCCGTGAGTAGACGGAGTGAACCAAGAATCACGTCTTTTTGCATTATTCCGACTTAGGCTTCTGCCGCATAACGATAAGCCAATATGGTTTTTAGACTCGAGAGTAGCGTGTCCATCATACTATTAGGTACCCATATAATTAGAATTACCATTCTAACAGAATGGTATGGGTGAAACCTGCGGACTTCGGAGATCAGGAATCGAACTTTGGTCCGTTTTTCCTCCCCTTTTCCGACGATATTCGATTCACCAGGAGCTGAAAACTCTATGACAAAATTCATCCTACATTCATGGTCGAGGAGGACTACATCAGGTTTTGGCTTGTATCTGCATCAGGATAGGGTATAAATAGTTGCAATTGATTCGCCACTCCATTCTCTATCCCCCGGAGCATAATGCAATACCGGTGTCTTGTCTATACCGCATAGCGCCGCGTTATGCCTTTGGAAATAGTCTGAGACCACATAAACTCTCAAAAAGGAACATGCGCCTGAGAGGTAGATATCATTCACATTTGTGTCACTATAGTGGCGCTCCTACCTGTCGCTTGAAGTCAGTTGGTATCTAATCTTAATGTGGTAAAGGTGACCTATCTGGATGATAGGTAACAGTTTTTTCAGATATGAAACAATGTATTCCGCTTCTGAGGCGGGTATTCCAAGTCCCAAAAAGCCTGGCAGATGGATATTCTATATCCCAACAAGCCTAGCAGGCGGATATTCCTCAGAACGCACTTCATAGGATGTTCCGTTCTAATTGTTAACCTGACAATCTGACAGCAAATGCATCATACTCTCAGGAGCCACGCGACTACGTTAGACCAAGATAGGCGATATTATGAATCAATCGGTCTCTGACTTCAGCCCACTTGACCTTAGGAAGATTAAGGTCAAATTTTTGTAGTAAAATAGGTCTTTCGATATTCTTGACCCCATGTATTGGCTTATCCTTATGTAGCTGCAGGAGTACATCTGTATCCGTAGCTTCGTCGTGAGTTTTTGCTGAATAGGTTCTAATTTGGAGATAGAGTTTGGGTCACCTCGTTCAGAATACTCCGAACCCTACTTTTCATTGTCGCAGGATAAGTAGAGAACGGGATCTGAACTCCTGATGACAGGCTCCATCCAGTAACTTTCTGCTATGTCGACACTCCAAGCACAACAGTCCAGGTCAATTTCACCAAATATACTCAACGCCAGCACAAAAACCGCACGCAGTCGCACGTCATCATAAAATCCGTACCGGATCTGTAAGGGGGGTCAGCGTTTTGCGAAACTGAAAGCTAAACGACGTAGTTGCCAAAATCAGTGAGCTTTTGTAATTTAGTAACGGCTTGCTGGGGCCGCGTACATTTTCGGATTTGATGATGTGCGACTGTGGGTGGGGTTTGTGCTGGCTATAAAATCCTCTTCCGGTTGTCTGGTGAAGTATAACACTGATACAGTCGATATAGAATGCATACTCCTAGGAGGATTCATCATTTTACGTTTTTACGTCAAGTTGTCGCAGCTTCTCCTGAGTCCATTTCACCACTCCAAAGGAGAAGAGTAGAATCCGAAAAGCAAGCATATCAGTGGCAGCAACTTAGTTCTGCGCCAACAGTTCTGATGAGCAGATCTGTCGGAGTTTATGCTGATACTTGCCACGGTAAGAATTCTCAACTGTGATCACTACTTGGGAGTGGCGTTGCGTTGTTAAGCCCCCAGTTAAGCTGAACGTTATCTCCGTATTCCTCGCATCGTCATCTTTTGAAATGAACCGTGGAACATTTTTCGATACCGAACTGTATTCGCCTAGCATGCGTGTACTCAAGGACACTCAAGGACTGATGTAGATTCTTTTCACCCAAGCCATATAATTTGAAGTAATCCATGTAACAGAGATGGATGAATTGTAGCCGTCGGTTGCTGGGAGTGCTGCAGTTGTATCCGCGGGTTTTCCGTAGTGCATAAGACAATAGGGTTACGGGATTCTCCCTGAAATAAGCCTCTTTCGAAGATAACCTCTGTCTGTTTGGACTTTGATTTGAACAGATCTTATCGTGGAGCGAGAACCTCCAGAGGGGCATCAGCTGTCCAATGCATCTCATTATTTGTTCGAGTACTGCAAAACTACTAAGCAAATAAATGATAAGCTCATATGATGTTGTATCAAATTATTTGCGGTAACTGATCCAGGCCATCGAAAGGTTACGCTAATACTGTACGGAGTCCTGCTTGATCGAAAAGCAGGTTCTCTTTGCAGTGAACGACCCTCTCCTTTGTCCCTTTATTTACGTACATAAACCAGATCAACTGAGGTAGTCGCATGTATAAGATGCGTTTCAAATTATCTTAGTTATCAGTGTGTAGTTCTTTGGATCAGACAAATCTACATTTTTAATAAGCATGAATTGCACCTCGATGAACCAATCCGGAATCTGTTGCTCCCCATCTACCCATGAGTTGAAAATTCTTACTAGATGGTGTTGGGTGCCAGGAAAGGACCCCGCACACCTTATATGGGAAAATGACTCTCCGTCAAATTTCTTGAATTTTTGATATGTTGTAGAATTGATCATTCCGATGAAATGTTTCAACGGGCGCAACACGATCCTATGACTAGTTTTCGAGATACAGGGTGTTGAATATGAGAAACATTCACTTTTCATCACTCTGTATCTGCCAAGTTACGATTTAGTTCGGATTTATCTTTTGTGGGATCATCATCACATCCGTGTATGATGAATTCATGAGAAATTCATTTCCAAATCTTTTCGTAATACAGGGCGATTTCACTTGAAAACAATGCTATTTTGAGACTTTCATAATTTAGTTGTTTTATAAAGAGAAAATGTAGAATTATCACATAATATTATAAATTCATTTCAGTTGATACAATTCATACAAGGTGATTCACAAATAAAAACCTTGATTTTTTAAATCACCCTATATCTCATAAGGGAGTCCGAAAAGATAGCGATATTTTTTCATGGGAGAACTCGAAATACTTTCATCCATATTGTACAAAATTTTCATATACAAGGCGAAAAATGTATTTTCACTCCAGTTTTCGGCGGGTTTGCTGTAGTTCTTCCTCGTAAAAATATTTCAATAAAATAGTGATCAGTTATTATACCGTACAATAGCGTACCGTATCTCTCGAAAAAAAGCCATAACTCGAATTATTATCTGCATCAGCATCGTCTAGTAGGCGATTCAATGGAAAAAATATTTTTTCATGCTTAGTGTTTCTCAGAAGATATATTATACTTATTACATCCGCAGAAGTTCGTTTTTTCGAATTTTCACTCTATAAAACAATAAAATAGTGAAAGTCTCAAAATAGCATTATTATCAAAGGAAATCGCCCTGTACTACAAGAAGATTTGGACATGAATATCTCATGAATTTGTCACATAACGAAAATACCACATAGGATAAATCAGAAAAAAATCATAATTTGTATGTAATTATTTCTATCGGCTTATATAGATATATATTAAATCAAATTCTCGGCATATTTTTACACCAAATTAACGTTTTATGTTTCAATTATGTTCTTGTATCTTCGAATCGTATATATGTTTGTATATAGTATATACCCCCTTTCAGAGAACGTTTCTCTTTCTTTTTCTTGTATTTGAAACATCATCTGAATCATCTTCGAATACCTACTCATTAATATATTCCTCTTATTTCGTAGTAGGCATGGAGAACAATTCAAAGAGGATAAAATCAACAAAATTCTTATGTCAATAGTCGTTTTCTTGTTGTCATAAAGCCCGAGAACTCTTTTTGGGTTATTGGACTCATTGAAGATTCTTTTTTACTGTTCAAGTTTATGTGATTTTCAGTGTTTGTTGAACTTTGCTGAACAATATGGCCTTCGCAAATAGAGTGAGTTGTTATGTTTGTGACCGAAATGTTATTCCTAGACTCTCAATGCGTTTGAATAGAGGAGATACTAATGATGTTTTGCAAATTGCAACATATCGAAGACAAACTGCGGGAAATCCACCTATTGATATTCAGGATGATACAAAAATATGTTTCAATTGTAATAACACAGTAATGAATGACATTATTGCTATGGAAAATAACCCGAATTGCCTTCGTCTCAATGTGTTGTCCCGCGTATCAAGTCGTGCGTGCATTATTTGTAATGCTCGTCAAAATATTCAAAGACTTTCTTTAGAATGTAGAGTGGATATTTTTGTTGCTTCTGATATCTATGTCCCAGATTTCTTGAGAATTTGTGGTCACCATCTTGATCATCAAGGTTTCCTTCCAAATTACTTGCATGGAGGTTTGAATTTTGTGAATAAACCATACATAATTTCCAATCTTCAACATTTTCTTCAAAGAATGAGGACATTTGCTAATAGAAACAGGCCACTACGTAACTGGGAGGATATCAATTGTTTCACTGAAGACGAATTTAAGTATCTGACATCAATCTCAAAAAATCATTTTCGACAATTACTAGAATTTTGTGATATTGTTGAACAAGGTGGCAAGAGAAGAAATGTCGAAAGGAAACATTTGCTGACATTTTTGATCAAAATGAAACATGGAGTTTCAGATGAGTTTTTGAAAATATTGTTCAGTTATCCTTCTCGAAAAACAGCAAGCTTCATTATTTCTAATGTGAGATTATCTCTTTTACAAAGGTTCGTACCGAACAATATTGGATTTAATTTAATAACAAGAGAAAATTATATTAACAGTCATGTACGAATCAACTGTACAATCCCACACCAGATATTCCCAAAGCAATAGTTTATATAGATTGTACCTACAATAAAATAGAAAAGAGCAGTAACTTCCGGGTATTGAGGCAATCATACTGTTTCCACAAGAATGAACACTTGGTCAAACCAGAGATCATAGTTGCCCCCGATGGATATATCTTAGCAATCAACGGGCCGTACTTCGCAGATGCTAGGAATAATGATGCAAGTGTTCTAAATCACGAATTACAAGTTGATTTGAATGGAATGAAAACATGGTTTCAAGAAGGAGATATTGTGATAGTCGATAGAGGCTATAGAGATTCAATCAACAGTCTACAAGAACTTGGCTTGTATTACTATATGCCACCATTTCTACCGCCGAATCAAAGGCAATTAACGACAAATGAAGCCAATCAGGCACGTTTAATAACCACTACTAGATGGAATGTTGAAGCTAGAAATGGACATTTTAAGTCAATTTTCAAATTTTTTCGTCAACCCATAACAGCAATACATGCTGCGAAGCTACATGACTATTACCTGATTGCTGGTGCTCTTATAAATAAATTCCATCCATTGATAAATATGCCTGGAACGTTGGATACGGCCACACAAATGTTGGTTGATTCCGATGATGTCAAAATTAATCAGGCACGAGTTGAAGCTGAAAACCTCCGAACTAGGAATGGTCGATGGATTCGTTTAAATCAATATCATATACAATCGTTTCCTCGCCTTGATATTGAATATTTAAAATAACTTACTGGAACATATCATTTACACTTGGCTGCGTCATATATCCAAGATACAACTCGTAGAAATGGTGAAGTAGACAACATTTTAGAAGTCGATGAGTTACATGGGGAACCCAATTTCCTAAGATTCAGAATATTTTCTCGGTTCAGGAATGCTGCTAAACACATGCTTTGGGTTGTTTTCACTGAAAGAAGTGACGAAAATCTAGAAGATCCTGCTCTCCCCATTACGAGGTATTATTGTACTTGTAAGTCCGGTGCTAGGACTTTAGGAACTTGTGCGCATGTTGCTAGCGTGATATGGTATTTGGGGTACGCTAGATATCAAGAAAACATACATTTTCCATCCAATCGTCTTTTAGTTTCCATAGGAGATGCTGCAAATAGAATGCTTCCAGAGGACATGGATATCGGTCCAGAAATAGTTTAATTTTATTGGTTATTGGTAAGAATCTTCTTCTAATTCGTATTTGATAATGTTTTTTGATTAGGGAAAAATTCAGTTATCCATCATGTATTTTCCTTGTTGTATTGTCATGCACATGCTCGTGCCAACCCAATATCCGAAAGATATATCACATCCCGTTGAACTTCTATCAATTTATGTATAGATTATATATAAATATATATATATATATATATATATATATATATATATATATATATATATATATATATATATATATATATATATATATAGAAGTAAATAGAGTGATTTATGTTTTGATTCCGAGAGCCACCATCATCTGTCGACAGCTAATTCGTGGTTTCCCACTCATCAGGACAGCTTTATGGTTGCTCTGTGCTATTGTTGTAGAAATGCTCAAAATGTCAAGATCATAGTCAACCTCATTTTCACGTAAGTATAGATTCAAAACCCGACACCAGAGGGAGTATCCCTTATCTTGAATTCCCAATAGCCATGGTATACATATTATGTGTGCCATCTGGCAAGGCCGTACAAGATATGAGTTGAAATAATGTTGATTTCACTTCACTGAATTCCTTACTTTCACGTTTTGTATAAATATCAAATAAGTATCTTCTCAATCACATCAGGAGACTTCAATGGATAGGTAGAGTGGTCATTTATTAGCGTAAAAAAGTGAAATATGGACTTTTTCACAAATTGTTCGACTTGTATATAAAAAACCTGTCATAGGAATTTGATGAAAATTTTGTACGATATGAATGAAAGTATTTCGAGTTCTCCCGTGAAAAAATATCGCTATCTTTTCGGACTCCCTTATGAGATATAGGGTGATTTAAAAAATCAAGGTTTTTATTTATTAAAGTATAACTAATTTTTTTAATTTTTTTTAAATTGATATCATTCGACTCTGTATACGATGAAACATATCATTTAACATTCTTCAAGTGAATTTTGTCATTTTAGTTTGGTTTATTACTACAAGGTGCCCCAAAAACCAAAATTCGTTTTGTTTCCATATTTGTGAATCACCTTGTATGAATTGTATCAACTGTGATGCTAGATGAAATGAATTTATAATATTATGTGATAATTCTACCTTTTCTCGCATTTTCTCTTTATAAAACAACTAAATTATGAAAGTCTCAAAATAGCATTGTTTTCAAGTGAAATCGCCCTGTACTACGAAAAGATTTGGAAATGAATTTCTCATGAATTCATCATACACGGATGTGATGATGATCCCACAAAAGATAAATCCGAACTAAATCGTAACTTGGCAGATACAGAGTGATGAAAAGTGAATGTTTCTCATATTCAACACCCTGTATCTCGAAAACTAGTCATAGGATCGTGTTGCGCCCGTTGAAACATTTCATCGGAATGATCAATTCTACAACATATCAAAAATTCAAGAAATTTGACGGAGAGCCATTTTTCCATATAAGGTGTGCGGGGTCCTTTAATAGACTAATAGTTACTTAGCCCATCAGGGCCTGGAGCAGCAAAGTTCTTCAACCCTTTGAGGGCCTGTCCAACTTCTTCCGGAGTTATCGAATTATGCAGTTCATTCGAACTGCGCTTTGGTTGAGTGGTTGCGAAAACTTGTAAATATTCTACTAGAAGTTATCCACAAGAAGTGGAGGTTGTCGGAATAAGCGGGAATGTTTATCGCAGAACTTTATGTTTTCCGAAATGCTTCTCACCAGCTTCAATAGTGACTTCCTTACAGACACCAGCATTCGAGACAGTGCTGTTTCATGGTACGAAGCACTCTTTGATTTCTTGTGTGGTGAGCTCGTCTCAGTCTTGCGGCAATTCACTGCACTGTGGACGTGAAAGGCCTATTGTCCACCACTTAGTCCATCAAACATTGGATACGAGACGTGTGTTGTCTCGCCGACTTGATCTTAGCTGCCATTTTTTGTACGCGCCGCTCATGCCTTCCAATCAGATGGGTATTATCCTCTGTTTGAGACAAAGTCTGAGCGGCGTCATATATGGCAGAGCTGATATGCCAGAAGGCAGCCTCTTCTGAAAGGACATCGTGAATCTCCGCATTCACCCGTACCAATTATTTTGGCTTCAGGGGCTTGGTGTTATGGAGCGCCCTACTGGTTCTAATTCCTTCCGTTGGCGGTGTGAGGCGGGCCTTCTCTATAGCCAGACCGATACGTGGCTTATCTGCTACTTCTTTTACTTCGCTAATCAGTTGAGAAACGGCTCTGACATAGCTTCGACCCCGAAGATGAGATATATAATTACTCAGAGTTTCATCAGATAAATCAGCAAGCTCTGGGTGTATTTCACTCGACAGAGCATGCATTCCTGTCATGTATTCTCTCCGGGCTAGCTCACTGATGTTATTATAAGAAGACCATCCGTTGTCATCATTTGGCAAGTCATCGTTCTCGGCCACATCACCTGTCCTTTGACCGCTAATCAAAAGGGGTCGGTCGTAGAGGCTCTTGCTCGTAATTGCAAGTAATTGGGTATACCAGGAGGTTTAGTCTAGTATACCCACGGCCGATCCTTTCGTTCAGGGTGCGTCTTGGCTGCCGGACTGGTTACGCATTTGTTGCTCAGGAATGTAGTTTCGCAACTCACCAAGGTCTTGGATGATAGTCGCCCCCCCTCTACTCAACAGGGAGTATTATTGTGTAGAGCTCTGAGGTTTTTAATGCTCACCATTAGCGGCATGATGTGAGCCTTCTCTACAGTCAGACTGCACTATCTCTCGTCAGTGAATACAAGTGTAAGGATGTGCAACACTTGATCGCTGATGAAACAACAAATGAGCGGAGTCAATAAACAAGAAGATATCCGCACATTGGTAGCTTCTGTCGGAACGTCTTGTATACTGTCGTCTTAAATATTATTGGTGGGGTCTGATGAAACACATATGAAAGTTCACCACAAAAAATTGTAACAGATGATTAAAAAATATATTTTTATTGTCATTATGGTAATTAAAACTTAATATAATTTATTCAGAATGAAAATCATATGAAAGTAATAATTCTTTCATTTTCAAATTCAGCAATAACACGGAGTATTTAAAAATATGTCTCTACAAAATAAGTTGAGCAGGATTCTTACAAATATCGAAAATACAACTGCTAATAGCATTGCGAATGAAAACTTGTTGTTCTAGAAATATTCAAACTAAAATTTTACAATTACGAATATTTTTCGAAAGTACAATATTTACATAGGGTTGACACATGATTTGAGCACAAACGAAAAATACTTTCACAGTTATATTAGGTGTTAATGTCCCAACTTCTTAGATAAACTTGGCATCATCCGTAACGATGTACCTTCTCTTTGGTTTTAGTTGATAAATTTAACAAATGGAATTTGAAATTTTGGTGTGCAATAAATACACTTGGCGGTCTGTAAATTCGTTCAAATCATTTGCCATTTCATTCCATAATCCAAAAACCGAATCTGTTCTCATTCATAGTTTCTCACGACTTATAAAATTATATAATGGTCATAACGAAATGGAATAAAGCATGATATTTACAAATTAACACACAATATTCACTCTTCCCTTTCGAAAATAACCCGATATCACAACTCCACACCCCCCCAGGACAGTTTACGCGCTCCCTAACTACATAAGTATCGTCCAAAACAATAAGACTACAATCGACTCATATCATATCGTATCATAAATTTCAATATGCTATAGGAAGTTATAGTAACTACAGATATTCAGCTCTATGCTGTATCACTTCCGTCAAAAATAACGTCACCGTTTTTCGCCATTTCTGTTCCTCAGTAGGAGCTAACAAATTATAAAATTATAACTTGTAATAGTACTGCTCAGCGGAGTCTTTTTTTATGAAAGAAAATATGCTTTCAGAAGGAATCTCCAGATGTGATACTCTATTCGGAAAATAAATTTAGGTAAGATATACCTACGATCGTCTCAAATAACACCACACTCTAGATGTATTCCAGCACCGTAATTATAAACAGTGTTCTATTTGTAGACTCTCAGTTTGTTAGACCAACTTAATTTCATTAAACGGCAATCAACCGAATGGAAGTTCCACGCAAGAACGGCAAACGGGATGTGATTCAAGGACAAAACAGAGCGCGTAAGTCAGCCGTATAACTGCATTAACTTTTTGCGTGTTCCATTCGGTTTGGCCACTGCTACAGATACATACACCCAAACCGTAACTGAATTAGTAATTGAATCGAAATTTATGGCCCTTTGTGTACCATTTCATTTCGTTTAATCGGGTTTTTATACGGAAAATCCGATGCAGGAATCTATAAATATGATGCTCCCGATGAAAAAAATTTAATTGGAAATTTTTCAACCGTTATTCTATTAAAACATATATTATATACTTTTGGCCCCTATTACGTGTCGATGAATTTCAGTGGATGAATACCTACAAAGAAAATTAAATGTTGAAAGAATACGGGGTACCCTTCTCTCTAAGCGTTTCCACCAAGTGAAAAAAAAACAGGCAAACATCTGTCAGAAAACAACTACTTCCCTGGCTAATACCACAACGGACATTGAACTACAACTGACAGATATTTGTGCAACGTTCTTCAAAGAAGACCAAATTGCAAGTGCTTGTCTCGTAATCAAACAGAAAATTATCCTTCATTTGGCTGGGAATGACCACCTGCAGACATGCATGTTTCGAGGTTTATTGCCTCTCATCAGTGACAGGGTAGGTCGGACAACATTATAATTGTCCTGTCCCTGCCAAATGAATGAAAATTAAACTTCAAAATTGAAATCACTGAATCTAGGAAGTTTCAACTTCAAACTTAGAATTTTCAACTCCAAGATATAGTCTAGTTCCTAAATTGTAGATTGTGACTCATCGGTTGTACTGTTCATAATTCATATAAAGCAAACAGAATAGAAATAAGCTAGGTACTTAGGCTTTAATCAAGTTTTACTTTGCCACTTCGTACATCCCCTTCACACTTTCAAATCCGGTAAAAACCAGAAAATGTACGATGAGTCACTATATAGGAATGTTCAACCTCAAACAAACATTAAATTCCGAGTTTGTAGTCGAAATTTCCTAGTTTTCAAATTATATGGAAAGGGAAATGTTCCCTTACATTTACAACAACTTTTTTGCAAAACTCGTTTCAATCGATTGTTAATAGTCTAAAATGTCTATTTATCAACGAGTGCCACTCTACTTTTTTTATTTAAGAAAAATATCACATTTCAAAGTGTGCCTCTGACGTCACGTTAATCGGAAACATCAACCACTATAATCCTCGTTCCGAAATAGGGAATATCGTTCTTCCATAAAATATAGCCTCTGGCTGATTATAAGCCATCGAGAAATTATTGAAACTTTGTCACTGGATCAACACATCAAAAACATTTACATAAAAGCAATTTTTATATTATTTGTAACTTTCAAATTTTCTGAACACACCTGCCTTTTGATGAAAAACTATTGTTGGCAACACCGCAAATTATAATAACAGTTCTTACGGAACAAAAGTTGTTATTACCACAGAACACATATGGTTTATTTGAATTTTAACTGGTGTTCAGACAACCTGGAACAAAGCACTTTCTAGATATTTTCACGGTAATAAGGAATACTGAAATTACTTAACACAAACAAAAAAACTTTTAATTTGAAAACCGCTTCCACCTCAGAAAATAAAATATCCAAAAGTCTGTTAGTGTCCAGTATACTACAGATTTTATCTACTAGCATCTATCTTGTATCACATAAGGTACGTGACGTCACGAAACCACTTTTTTTTCAAATTGTTTCAAAGTATAGTAGAAAATTTTAAATCGAGATGGCAGAGATGGCGTAGCGTGCGGTCAATTCCTTCTTATTTCTGTCTCACCACCTGATATTGCCGAAATGAAGGCTCACATTAAATTCCATCACTATTATCTAATGCACAGGCCGTTCGAAACTCCAGCATAGCGATAGCCGGTTCGAATCCGATGTAGGTACGAGAATTTTTCTCAACTACTTTATATCGGATCGATAGGCGGCCGCATGCCTTGTTGAAAAGCAAGTGTATTGTGAGTTGTCTAGATGCCAATCTCGTCTAGTGCTAGCTTGGAGTGCACACCGACCACCCAAGGTGGTGCTGTAGGTTTTCCTGCAGCTGAAAAGTAAATACATCACCTAAAACATCAGTAAGTCGCCCCGGAGCGCCACGGCAAATAATAATAATAGACGTCCTCTGCCCGCACAGGCTATGCCTTTGGGTACACTCAACGAGTGTTTATGAGGGAGTATTATTATTATTATTATTATTATTATTATTATTATCACGAAAAATATGATTCCGCCTACAAATATTTTGTGGATTGACACGCTAAGCAGTAACCATTCTTTCTCCGAAAGTGTCCTTATGGTTTGTAGGAGTAATAATTGAGATCTGACAAATTACCAAGGTCGATCGTAGCATAGTAGTAGTAGTTTCTTCTTGGCTTCCCATTAACTAATGAAACAATTTTCAAATTCACTAGATTCTAATAGGTATATTTTAACGGACACAATAACCAGGGCACAACAAAGCCCTTCATTCATATATTCACCAAACATGTCGACACATAATCAATCAATGGTATATTATATATATTTTTTCCAAATGAACACTATCAATACTCGCTTGAGGACATCTTTCTGAGAGATTTTTCAAAAAGGCTTCACCGCCGTAAACCAGCACTACTTAAGCGTTAAACTAATCATGTTTGATTTTCTCTCCTGATGTTCAGCCCTATGCTGTATCACTTCCATCAAAAATAACGTCACCGTTTTGCTATTGCTATTGATTGGTGTAATCAGGGTACGTTTCATTGAATTTTCTGCACTAGGGCTGGAGTATCTACGTTGAGTGTTGCGGAAATTCGTAAATGCCCTTTCAGAAGATTTCTACCCGATCAGCCGCCGGCAGGTTATCCACAACACGTGGAGGCTCTTGGAATAGGCGAGAAGGTTTATCGCGGAACTTCATGTTTCCCGCGATGCTTCTCGCCCGCCTCACTAGTGATTTTTTTGCAGCCACCAGCATTCGTATCCTATCAGACAGTGCTGTTTGATGGTAAACAGCACGCCTTGATTCAGTGTGTGGTGAGCTCGTCTCAAATTTGCGGCAATTCGCCGCACTGCGGGCGAGAGTAGTCCGCCACACACTGGATACGACACGCGTGTTGTCTTGTCGACTTGATCTTAGCTTCCATCTTGTGAATGCGTCGCTCATGCCTTCCAATCAGAGGGGTGGTATCCCTCCTTTCTGCTTAGGACAGGGCCTGAGCGGCGTCATACACGGCAGAGTTGATCTGCCAGATGTCAGCCTCCTGCCGGATACCTACCATCACAACTCCTATCCCAAGACCCAATAAATCAGCGACCATATGACGTAAGCACACATTATCAATAATTATTTAAGATGTAAAAGTTGGCAACACCAACTTTCGGTTATTTGTGGACTATGCCTGTTCTTCAAGGTCAATAGCTATTCGATTATGAAAAGAAGAGTATAGCAGAACCTGTCACTGTATTCCTAACTTAAATTAGAGGTTATAAACACTTCAAAACAAATCAATAACAATGAACTTTTGACTGAATTTCGACAAGTGGTTGGTACTATCAGATGTTTGGTATCACTCCTAGCATATCAGTGTCTATTTCTTCTAGGTATAATTAAGAGTTCTACTAGGTCACTTCGTCCTTTATATTCATCCACGATGAAGAATGTGCCAGCCAAGCTTGATACGAAATCCACCAAGTCACATAGTTTCTCATAGAATTCCACAAGATCAAAGTGCACACCTATGCATACTACAAACTACAATAACAAGAAACACACGGTACGGTCTCCTAGTGTATTTCCACGAAGTAAAATGTACCAGTCAACCTTGGTACGGAATCCACCAAGTCACATTACCTTTCAAAGAAACCAACAGGATTTCAGTGCATTCCTATGTATACATCAGAATAATAAACACCGACAGCGGAATGAATAGAAACCATCATATATAGAAGTGAAAATGTAAAAGAGCCCATCGTGACAGTTACTTTTTAATGGTTCAACAAACCGAAACCAGCCGGTAAGAACAAAAAATCGTTGTGGAGATTAGTCAAAAGTTATGTATTCTTCTCTTCTATCTTCGCTATCCTACATTCATCATGAATTTCCACAAAATTAATAAATCATCAATTGGACACGTTAGATGTTTATATCCTTTTTCAATCATCTGCAATTGAAACATCATGGCTGATACCAGTAAGAGGAAAAATATTCTATAGAACACAATTATTATTATTGCAGCCAGTCTCACATCATCGTATATTTGATATATCGCCTCACGGACTATCAACACATGTCACATCTCAAGACTCAGGAACTGAAAGCTGCTATGTGAAGTTTCCACAGATAGAGGACACAGTTGTATTTAATAGTTTTATGAATCTGTCTTCTTTTATTTCCTCCGTTTTAGCATTAATTATTCAATTTTAGCGACCGTTTAATGAAGGTGATCGGAGCTCCAATCAAGTAACTCAACCTAGATGAATAATACTCAAATAGTACTGAAGGTAACATCTTTTCATAATGAAATTCCTCAAATTATGGCATTGTTGCCATGTCGCAATGTTTTAAGGATACAATAAGCATGTCAGCTAGACTTTGATTTCTGTCGGGTATATTCATGGCAAAGAAAACCCAAATATACTGTCTTGAATGAAATATGTAACAATAAGAAGGCATTTGAAACGTTCATTGCAGCTTGTTGGGAGCATGTAAAAACGATAGTATTTCCATCGCCGAACGGAGATTCTTCGTTGTCGATATAGTCTGGTCAGTACGGCAACGCTGCATTTGATATTTGACAGAACAACAACAAAAAATTTGTTTGTTTTCGTCTTTGGCTTATTGGAGTGTTTTTTCGTGAATAAAGGGCAATTATAAGTTAATTTGTGTTGAACTATCGTTAGTTTTTATTATTAAGCAAAGCGTTGTGAAATGTGTGAAAGACCATTTGAAGCTGGAAATCAAAATATATCATTCTATAGGTAAGTTACCATTGTCGTAACTATCAAGAAAGGGAAACCGAATTGGAAAAGAGTAAAATTAATGAATGATGAAAAAACGTGTCAGTTAGAGCATCGGCTGTTCTCAAAATCCTGCGGAGATTCTTCCAATATAATTTCAGGTTTCCATTCCATATTGGGTTACAGTATTTCTATTTCAATAAACCTCAATATTTCTGAAAACAATGCACGACACTGCCGGTGAGGGAAGATGTCCCTTACAAAGTTTGAGGCGTGAGCGGCGAGTTACTCATCTAGGTTGTGTTATTTGATCGGAGGATCAGAATATTATTAATCGACTACAAATCGTTTTTAAAAATTTATTCATAACATTTTTAATGGAATTCTCATTTTTTAGGAGAACAAGAGACGAGAGCAACTCGAAATATTGAAATTCATGTCTTTGGAAACATTCCTTAAAATACTAGTTTTTCATATACTGTGATCTATAACTGACTCGTAGTGCCCATTTTGTATTCTCACCTCAACTTCATGATAAAAGCAATTGTGATCATTTCACTGTCACTTACCAAACTTCTGAGACACGTTTAGTTCGATTGGAAAGACTCATATTACGTGTCGAATGCATAGCTTGTTATCGAACAATGTCGTAATTGACGATGATAAATTAGCGTATAGTCTGGAGTAATTGAGGTTCAATTTCGAATACATTTGCATAAGCTGCACTTTATATTAAGCAACAGAATATTCATCATCAATTTGCAGAGGACGTCCATCTTAATCAGTATCTAGAGATCGTGAGAACTGAGATTAGGAAGGAAAACGTATTTGAATATTTTATTATTTCAAAGAAATGGTTGGTTTCGAATGAAATTCCTATAAAATTTCTATTTTGTTAGACATAGACATACAGTTCCTGAACTGACCATGAAAGGTCGAAAAGACTGAACTGATCGGAATTGAATAGATTATGGTCGAACGGTTCGGAATATATAAAAAAATATCGATTATGAGAACATTTGCGGATACTGATGATGCACTAGTGCAGGGACATTCTGTCCTAGAGGTTTCCAAGATCCCTCCTTGTCTAGTTTATCTGTATTCTTTCTTCCGGAGACAGCTGAGTGTTCTGGGTCCCAAATGGGATCGACCTTTATTCGAATCGTCAGGTTTTCGTAGGCATTTCTACATTCGGACACCATCTTGAATGTGATCTTGTTTGATCTCAGTACCAGTAATGCTGATTTACTGCCCAAGCAGATTGCATATTGTCGAGATTTTTTTGGACACATGTGAATATGCCATAAACTTCAGCCTGGAACACGTGGGCATATTCACGACAGGGGACTCATCTGAACATATGTTGATTTAGTGTGTATAATTTTTAGGGTGAACTACGACCACTTAACGAAATTTATACAGTGTGCTCTCCCCACCAAAAGAAGTAGAATATTGAATGAAGTTTGAAAATGTGTGTAGGAACGAACCGTCCCTGGATGTGAATAAATGGACAGGCAGAATCTTTTTCTCTTTCGCATGACTCACTTCACAGTGAATGTTTGACTGTTGTCGAATGATCAATCATACCTCAATATTCGCGAGAGGTAAATACTGCACACTGAACGGTATCGAATAATGATGGTAGTTAAAATGCAATCACTCTACACCGTCTTGCAAAATCCAAACTTTCAATCCATAAACTGACGAATATTTTTGACGGGTAACGTGTGGACGTACACGATTGTCAGTGCTCACCAAATGTCTGTACCTAGTAAGTTCGCAGTGGAACTATCTGGGAGACACGGGTTATGTTGCAAGATATTCTTTTATATATAGTGGGTATTCGTTGAGCAATAGGTGTTCAACCAACTGTACAACAAACCAGCATCGACTCTCTTTTATTTTGCCCTTGGCGATCATAACATGTGATTATACTGCAGGTAGTATTTACACAACTCTCCTTATCCAGTAGGGGCTGATATGGTGGCTATCTTATAAACATCGTTCAAATCACAGATAACTCAAATTTCATAGATGCTCTTGCACGTGGCTGACCTATACCCCATTTAATATTCGTGTAATAATAGTTGTATATTGAGAGACAACGGGTCTTTGTGTAGATTACAATAAATCTTGAACAAATAGATATGATATAATCAAATATGTCATTGGGCCATGGTGGAGTGTGAGTGAAGTGATCACTTCTTAACTCAGAATGAGAAACGGCATTCTAGGAATTTTCAGTGCATGAAATGAAAAGAAATGGCCATAATTCAGAGCCTTGTGTGACTCCACTTGATATTTTCATACGATCACACAAAATAGCAAACAAAACGTTGCGATCGCTGGTACAAAAGAATATGTCTGATACATGCGTGGAGAGTCGAATACACAAATGCATTTTTATGAAATCTTATATGTAGTAGTAAAAATAATAATGAGGTGTAGTTTTTTGAGAGTTCCAAGGTTGTTTTTTCGAAAACTGAGTTGAGTGTAACTGAAAAAGTTGTTTTCAGAAAATTATCGCTCGACAACGATAACATGGGGTTGCTACAGATGGCCATATATTTTGAATGGTTTAATATTATCCCTTGAAATAATTTAAAATTTCCAACTGTGATTGATTTTGATACTGCCTCATTCACAATACCTTCGACTAGTTCACATCACGGTTGATTCACTTCAAGAATCGAAAGTGCTATACGAATATTCTTTGTTGTGGACAAAATGGCACACTCCCAAGTCACACGATATTCTCGATACATGTGACATAATACAATCCATTGTGTGAATTGAATTGAACATGCCCTCTTAAAGTTAGGCTTCTGGAAAATGTGATATAAAAATGCTGTTCCGTAGATACAGACGCCGCCTCCTTTGCATATGAAACGGTTCTCTTTTGTCATCTCGGGGTATAAACGATAAAAGACGCATAGAAAGTACACAAGATGAAAATCGTATTGGGAAAGGCTTAAAATCCTAAAATTTGTTGGGGAAGGGTATATTTGAATTGGAGAAATCGGTAGAGGATTTTCTATTTGTACCACAAGAAACATCAAGGGGTTAACGAAAGGAATTTTTTGACATTTTTCGAGAGGAAATAAGAGGAAAACTGTGCTCAGTTCACAAATATAAATCCTATGGTGATTCTTTTTGAAGCTTTTGGAGGATCTGTTGAGTACTGAATCTAAATTCTGTCAACTAGACCCTCATTCAATATGCTTTTCAAATTCACACAAAGAAATTCATTATTCATGTTCAGAAATACTGAGAATGAACGATAGGGAAACAAATTGACCACATCAATCCTACAGCTCCTGATGTTGTTAACTATGATGTTCCCGTGTATGATGGCGATAATAGCATCATGTAGAATTGATGGACTAAAAGACACGAAACTTCACACTGAAGGATATTTATGCTATGCTGAATATTCATATACAGTGCTAATTATTCATAATTCCCTGTATATTCATAACCTTGTATTTCATTTATTTTGATGTTATGTATGTCCACGGTTTCGTTTAATCAATAAATGAGTTATACGTTTTCTCAACAATTAGTTCCTTTTTCTAAAAAATATTATCTAGATTTTCAAGAGGTTATGGGCCCAGTAACGTGGCCCATTTAGAGATATCAAAGATTCGAAATCGAACAAGGTGAAAAAAATAACTTTTCAAAAAATGTCAGAATTGTTAAAATAAGAAATAAACAAGTTTCCAAAATTTGACAAATTGCATGGTTCGTCCAATTTTCACTCTTGGAGAGGGATGATATATGCCTATACACTCAAAGAAATAGGATAGGTCAATTCAATGAAAAAGAATGTTCCGTCAACAATATCGTTAATTTTGTTGAATGAAACAATGTTAATGGTACATTCAATGAAAAGGTGGTCGTCATAATAACTAATGAAACATTGTTGCAGAACAAAATTAACATCAACTTGAATCATAGCTGCAATATAATCAATTATTTTGTCTTCCAACTAATAATTTATGAAATTTTGTCAAATTAAACTGAAAATTGTATTTCCCAAGTTTTCAACTATCATCAATTTGTAATTCCAACATTATGATAGTTTGCTGTATTGTTATAATGAGTAGACGAACAAATATAATCGTATAACTAACCTACAATTATGTTTATAGATGAATTCTAATAGTATTATAGTTTGATGTGCTATTGTAATTGGCAGGTAAACAAATATAATTGTATAACTGACCTACACTTTTGTTCATATATAAATCATAACAGAATTATAATTTGCTGTACTATCATATTTGTCAAACAAACAAACATAATTGTATGATCAACCTACCCTTCGGTATGAATAAAATTTGAACATGTTTCACTCTATCCACTTAGATGAATTGATGCTAACATTCTGCGCATGGTTAGGTTCATGTTGGTGCAAGTCGCTCTGGGTTGTTTCACTCCATTTCCATTAAAGTTTTTCATTCAATTTAGTTTACTATGGTGAGTAAATATATCAATAATTGTGAATACACATGCAGAGTTAGTGAATGCGATTATTAATCTTTATTATGTTTCGGGAGTGTTAAGCGATGAAGACTTGGCTTTGAAAAAGTTGCTGAATAGTTGGAGGATTTGGTCATTTATTTGATCCACTGAAATGTAAGTTGATATTACTTCCTGTTCCTGTATAAGTATCATACATTTATTTAGGTTATATTTCTATTAGATTATATAATAATAAATAAACATTTTCAATCAGCCTGTTTTTTAATTTCATTGCACACCTATTTTGACACCTCCTCCCCCCCTCCCGTAGAACATTCGAATACCAAAGTTATAGTCTCTCAGATGAATTTTTGATATTAAATTGACTGTGCATATCTCAGAAACAATTAAATGTACTTTCAATACAAACCTGTGTTATCAGGATGATTTTTTCGTTTACTGAGTTCCACTCATAACTGATGTAAGCTTTTATTTATCAATTTGTTATATTAATTTTTATTTCGTGGCAGAATCTACACAGTCGTTACATACAAAACGGTAAAAAAGTGACTGGTATGCCAAACAAATTACGGTCAGGTAACAAACAAATAGTTATTATACTTGATTAAGTTGTTGAACTAACAGAAAATTCATTTTGTTGTTCTAAATATTATGATCACTAAACAAAAAAATTGTTGGAAAACCAAAAAAATTGTTGATGTACTTCTAATTTTGTTATGCAACAATATGATAATAACTACAAACTACTATTTGTTTTTATAATCGAATACATTTATTTTGGTACCTAAAAATGGTTACTTATATATCGAACTAGTATTCTTGTTTGAAACGATGATAGAAATAGTATGATGACTGAATATGCATAACCATTATTTGCTAGTTGATATAAATACTAAACTAGATAGGCGCAATTTCATATGCTCTGTTTAGTTAATCTAACCTATTATTTTCTTTGAGTGTATGGATTTGAATAATCTATATGCTTTTGTCACCGGAGAAGAAAAGGATCCTCAACTGAATTCGCACAAAATTTCTACCACTGATTATAATTATGCAGAAAAAATGCGTATTTATAAGTCTACAAGTGAAGATTGGAGATATATAGATTTTATTCAGTGTCGATGCAACTATCACTCCACAAATCACTGGCTACTCAAATTCCTGGGATATGTGGAATACGCTAAATGATCGTAAAAATGGATATTCACTTCATGCTCTTGTTAAATCACTCGTAGGAATAAATTGCCAAACAACATCCAATATTTCTGATCACATTGCTAAGTATAATGAGCTTTGGTCAAGGCTCGTTGAGAGGACCACCGAATGGCATGATGATGATCCCGATTCATAGAAGCTGCACTACGCCCTATGGCTAAATCAACTAGAACCAAAGATTCGTTTTTCCTAACTACCACCAGATCTCAATAATATTGTAGATAATTTGAGAACAAAATAACATATTACTTATGACGATGTATGTTAATGACTTACGGAATTACCAGTAGAAGATCCACATGCGTTTTTTGTAAAAGAGAGAACGTAAAAATCCTATAAGATAATGCAGTTACTGCTTGAAGCAACAAAAGATGGTTCAGAGATCACAATACTAAGAATTGTCGAAATAAGAAGAAGGAAGAGGACGGAGAAGACAAAAATTTAGGCTAATTTAGTTGAAAGAGAAAAATATCCTTATGAAGTTGCGTAAAATGTAGTCCGACCTACTCTGTCACTGATGAGAGGCAAAATCTCGAAACATGCATGTCTGCAGGTGGTCATTCCCAGCCAAATGAAGGATAATCTTCTGTTTAATTACAAGACAAGCACAATTTGGTCTTCTTGGAAGAACGTTGCACAAATATCTGTCAGTTGTATTTCAATGTACGTCGTGGTATCAACCAGACAAGTAGTTGTTTTCTGACAGATGTTTACCTTTATTATTCCACTTACGGAAATGATAGTACTCCTTATTCATTTCACTTTGTTGATACTTCTCCGGCAAAAAAATTTCGAAATTGTTCGAAATATTACATATTTTATTTTTATGATAGTAACCATTTCAAATACAAAGCAACCATTGTTTATTGATACCAAAATGCTTAAGATAATTTTTCTAGAAAGCGTAATTTTCACTCAACTTGACAAAAAAACAAGTTATCTTTATAGAAAAATCAGTTTCATGATGTCGTACACGATTACAATCTTCGATTCACCAATAAGCATAAATTCAGAGGCTATTTTCAATGTTTCCTCTCTTGGCTATACAACGGGTTACCAATGGCATCATAGCTAAACTGCTCTCATAACCGTAGCGTTCCAATACTCCTCATAACGTTTATTGTACTGTCGGAATAATAAGGTTTCCCTGATTCCAATACGGACGGAATAGTAACAAGTTGGTAATTGGGTGTAAACTTAGGGCGAGGCGAGTATTGATTCTAGTGGTTAACGAGTTTGGGTTATGTTTGGTGATTAAGATTGATATTGCATCAATAATACTAGAACAGAATCGGTTTGACCCACGAATTTCTTCAAAGTTGAAAGTTATTGCGTATCGATAATTTGATTTTAAAAATTTAAGCCGATGACACTTTCATAATGTAATGAGGGTTCTTTCGTGCGAGTGAGCCAGACATAGACCGGGAGATGGTGACACAAAATATTAGGTCATTTGAGGAGCAGACTACCAAAACGCGTTTTGTCCAAATTGCATAATCTTCAGGAAATGAGAAAGTTTACTATGAAGAATCGAATACGTTTCGGTGATATTTAAGAAACCAGAAATATTGCAAAAAATGTGTCCTTCAACATTGCCTTGTTGCCAAGTATCTCCTTTTCATAGCCAGTCCAGGAGTTTGAGAAATGAATGAGCCCTATGGGCCCTATGAGCCCTATGGGCCGCAGTGGTCATGATGGTAAAGCGCTAGTCTATCAATCAAAGGGACGTGGGTTCGATTCCCAGCGTGGTCACTGGCCTCGTGCTAGGAATCGCACGTTAAAAGGTAAGACCTCGTTAATCCTTAGCTTGCACAAGTTTCGACTTCTGAGGGCTGTCGTTTGACAGCTGGTTAACGGAAAAAACAAAAAAAAAAATTTTAATGGACAAATCTCATTTTGGATCTCTGCTCCTCATTTGTACCAGTATGGCGCTTCTTCAGGGATCTTATTACGGAATAACAAAAAGAAAATGATGGTCATAGCGCTGGTACCGGCCCAATCGCGTGGGCGTTAATCAAACGTGTTGGATAAATAACGAGTGACGAACGATTTGTTCCACAAAAATGCTTGTATTTTCCGATAGTCGATAAAAAAAAGTAGGCGGTAGCGTAATGCCATACTTCTCCGTTGTGACATACAGCCCGCCATACCGACACGCGCGAATTCATTAATTAAAAAAAAAATCAATTCACGGAAATCACCTTGCCATACGTTTCCGACGGTTCCCAATGGCCGCCATACCACCGCAATGGAGTATTTTTTTTATTGAACGATTTGTACCAGTATTGCATTTGGATTTTTGGAAAGTATTTGATAAAATGTGACCGTTATTATATTTCCCATACGTCTACTAGGAGGAAAAAGTGCTGCCATACTTGAAAAATTTATTTATTTGACAAGTTTTGAAAATACGACTGTAAAATACGTAAAATCATTTTTTACATCATGGAATCATTGTATTCTGTTCGTTTGGATGTAATTCTACCTAAAAAAATATATTCCAGATGGTAACCATGGGGCGAACGACTGTCGGACTTAAGCCAAGATGTTAAATAAAATAAAATTTTGACGACTTGTACCAGTATGGCATTTGGATTTTTGGAAATTATTATGATACAATGTGACCATTATTATATTTGCCATACTTCTAGTAGAGGGAAAAAGTGGCGCCATACTGGTACAAATCGTTCGAATTACGAATAAAAAATCTTAGAATTTTAAAAATATATTGTACATATTCGCCACCTCCGACAGGTATGGCATGATCAGACTTCTATTATTTATGATCATACAGAGAACTGTTAAAAAAAGTTTTAGGCAGATACAAATCGTTGAGCAAAAAAAAAATTGCTTCCTTGCAGTGGTATGGCGGCCATTCCAATTCGGATTTAGAAATCACAAGTCAACTCAAGATGCAAAACATTTATTAGCAAACACTATTTATGGTTGCATAGATGAAGGAGAACCAGTAATCGGTATATTTCTTGACTTGGCAAAGGCGTTCGACACCGTCTACCATTCCATTCTTCTCGAAACCTTAGAGGACTTGGGAATAAGAGGTCCGGCACATAGATTCATCGAAAGTTATTTAAAAAACCGAAAACACCAGGTCAAAATGAATGGAAAAATCAGTGAAAAAAAGGAAGTGTGCCTCAAGGGACGGTGTTGGGTCCTTTGTTATTCACTATATATATGAATAACTGTGGTTATCTATAAAGACACAAACTGGTACAATTTGAAAATTAAAATTGAAAGGGATTTTGCTAAAATTAAAACCTGGTTGGACTACAGATTATTATCCGTAAATTTCAAATAAACTGTTTACTTGCCATTCGGTAACCTTGAGGCGTCTCTTCCGAACTATGATATAACCATACAAAATTCTTTTGCAATAAGACCTGCAAATGAAATTAAATACTTGGGAATAATGTTGGATCGTTCTTTCAGATGGAAAACTCACGTGGATTACTTGACAAAGAAATTAAGATGCATTTTATATAGATTTAAAAAAATTGTTGAATTCTTGAATAAAAAAGAAAGAATAATAGTTTATCAGAGTTTGGTGGAATCACATTTGAGTTATGGAATCATAGGTTGGGAAGGCGTTTCAAGAATACACTATAATGCGATACAGGTTTCGCAGAATAAATTTTTGAAATTACTACTCAACAAACCCTACAGATATCCCACTGACCAGCTTTATGCCGAAGCGAAGGTTTTAGATATCCGACAGATATTTTATTTGCACATAAATACAAGGCAATACTCAAACAGAGGTACATTACAAAGTCGTACACATGTTTATGAAACAAGAAATAAACAAAAGTATATTACACCCCTTATGAACAAAACGATTGGACAGAGAAGTTATTTGTACTTAGGGACCAAATTATTCAAATCTTTGCCAGAGAATATAAAAAATGAAAATACACATAAATAATTTAGGACTGAAGTAAAAAAATATATAATGGATAGGCCAAGAAGGGAAATAGGTACATAAATTATTTGACAATCTGTGACTGACAATTAACCTATTACGTGATTTGATTGTGATGCCATATTTGTGCAATGATGTTTTCATACTGCGAGAAATCACTATCTTATTAATCTTATTACATGTTTCAATAATATATTTTATCAATGGAAAATCTTTAGATGCATTTAGCTTTAAGTACTGAATTATTTTTATATATTTTGATTGCTATTTTAATTGTCGCACCACGTACAAACTATCGTCCAGATAGTTTCTGTGGTTTTATATGTGTTTATTGAAGTGTTATTGAACTGTGTTTGTCAACAAGAAATTGTTCTTATGTAGAATAAACGTATACTTACTTATTGGGAACCGTCGGGAACGTATGGCAAGGTGATTTCCGTGAATAGCTACTCGACGATGATTAGCTGCGCAAAAATTAGCCTGGTACAAATGGTTGAATTTTTTTTTTTTTATTATATTCGTGTCGGTATGGCGGGCTGTAAGTCACACCGGAGAAGTATGGCATTACGCTACCGCCTACTCCTATTATTATCGACTATCAGAAAATATAAGTATATTTGTGGAACATATCGTTCGACACTCGTTATTTATTCGACACGTTCGATTAACGCCCACGCGATTGGGCCGCCGGTACCAGCGCTATGACCATAATTTCTTTTCCCGTTCCGTAATTACACCCCTGAAGAACCGCCATACTGGTACAAATTACCTAATATTTTGTGTCACCATCTACCGGTCTAACATGTAGTCGGAAGTTGGTGTAAGTGAGATAGGCGCACCACAGTTTTTCAAGTATCGGTTCAGGCTCAAGGGTTTCTAGACACCTCCATAAGTCTTGAATTTTGTGCGGGTATTCGCGGCAGATGTGGATCTAGGCCATCTAGGGGAATAAAACCTACGACAGAAGCACTTCATTTCAACCAATCAAAAAAAATAATAATGATATCTGTACCTGTTTCCATGAACTGCTATTAGTCTAGTTAACATGTACCATTTTTCCTAAAATTTTTGCATAGTCTCCGAAAATTACGACCACGGTCTCATTCGATTCGGAAACTTATCTAGAAAGTTTAAGGAGAAGTTCCAAAAGGGGCCGAAAGAAGTTGCAAAAGTTATGAGTTATTAAGTGAAAAAAAATGGGGGTTTTGTTTTTTTCGAACACCTTGGAAAATAATGAATTTTTTTAAAGTTTTAAAAAGATCTGAAAATAAAGTACCGACTCCCGTAACTGTGTACCCAATATTTATAATGTTTATAGAACCTTAAAAAATGAGCGAACACGGGTGATCGGGCTTCCGCGCGCGTTGCGTCACTCTGACGAAGCAACAAAAAAAATTTATTTAAACATATTAAATATATATATATATTAATAAATTAATCCATATTTTATGACAAAAATGGGATAAAAATCTTTTGATTATTGTTTATTTATGTATCCAATGCAAAATTTCTATTTGAAAGTCGAAACTTCGAGATAAGAGTCGAAATTTTGAGATAAAAGTAGAAATTTCGAAATATAAGTCGAAATTTCGAGATAAGAGTCGAAATTTTGATATAAAAGTAGAAATTTCCAAATATAAGTCGAAATTTCGACTTTAAAGTTGAAACTATGGAGCATGAAATAAACAAATAATCCGTGGCCCTTCTACGCTTCTGTACATATTTAATATGTTTGTATATTTTTTTTGTTGCCTCGTCAGAGAGACGCAAGGCGCGCGGAAGCCCGATCACCCGTTTTTCGCTAATTTTTTAAGGCTCTGTAAAAATTATAAATATTAGAGGTACAGTTACGGGAGTCGGGACTTTTTTTAAGCAAATTTGCTGATCCTTTCAGATCTTTTTTTAAATTTAAAAAATTTTCATTATTTTTCGAGATCTTCGAAAAAAACAAAACCCCTACTTTTTTTTTCACCTAATTTTTTATAACTTTTGCAATTTTTTGAGACCCCTTTTGGAACTTCTTGAACTTTCCAGATAATTTTCCGAATCGAATGAGACCATGGTACATGTTAGAGGTAGTGGATTTTCTCAAGAGCTATCTATGACTCATACCGTAGCAGAGGACAAATTTACGTACAGGCAATGAGTGTGAATGAGAGATATATTCAACGTCATAGCTCTTAAGAAAATTCACTACCTCTAACTAGACTATACTGGCTTATTTCCATCTGAGTAAAGTACATCATCCAAATCATAAGAGAATATTAAGCCTCTGTTTTGTGGAATGTCTTTTGAATTGAATACGTCGTCTCCGTCACAATATTGTGTCTCAGTAGAAGACTGCTTCTAAGTGAATAATAAAATTTAATTTCTTGCCATCAGCCGTCATAAGAATACGGACGATAGTTCTATCAAGGTCGTGCATAAAATCTAGCGGTTCAATTGGGTGTATTTATCGCATATCTCGCCAGGGTGGATGCCAAATTTATCGTACCATCAAATAAATTTAGCCGAATAACTCTACAAGGTATCAGTCTATACGCCCTTACTGAACTTCATTCTCACAGACCTGCGTGACAAATTGCACATTGTAGAAGAAGATTGAATCAGCAGGGAATGCTTCAAAAGATTAGTCTTTCATCTTCAGCAAAAGAGGGTGGGTTACAAGCAGATAAACAGAAAAGGGAAATGTTGCAATATAATGGAGAAAAACATTACTAAGGTGGAAAGAGTGACATACAGAATTGGAGAAAAAGCATAAGCCATATGGTCATAAGGACCTATTACTGCTTTCAAGACACTTGCATGGTCACAAATACATTTTGAAAGTAAAATATATGTAGTTTGTATGGAATGAACATAGTTTAGGTTTTGTATAATAGATCAGTAGATTTCCTTTAGTAATGTTATTCTCCATTGTTGTATACTTTTGCTTTTCAATAGATCTCCTTGTATGCTTGTATCCCACCCCCTTTCGCTGAAGATGAAGGGTTATTCCTTCGAAACAAGTCCTGCTGATGTTGAGTCTTTAAACTATATCTAGAATGCGTTAATAGTAATAATAATATTGTTCTTTTACGAATTTTTCTTAAAATGATTGTGGGTAAATTATTTTTTAAAAGTTAAACAGAAATTCCATTAAACTTAAAAATGTGCATGGGAAATAGTGGAAACTTACTACTGTACTGTTTTCATTATCTGAATGGTATAAATAACGTGAGTAAGCATATTACTGCATTGTTAAGTACTTAATTAAAATACAGTGATAAAACTAGTTACAGAATATAGAATAGGTGAGAAAAGCATTTCAGTGATTAAATGAAAATAATAAGAAAAAATTTGTGAAAAGGGTACATGACATTCGTGACTATACTTTTTAGCAGTTCTTCTTATATTCAGAAGTTGTATATCTTTCCTTCTAGAAGCTATGAACATATATTTTTATTCAATTTTTGACAGAGGTATGTAAAGTTTCTCTGACCAATATTCTATTCTGATGCACACGTTTTAGTGTGTAGGTGAGTTTTCTGGCGGGTTTGGTAAGTATGATCTAGAGTTTGAAGAAAGGTAAATTTGTTCTCATATGTATGCATATAAGATCAAAAATGTCTGTTTCACTGAATAATTCGTCGGACGGGAAGTTCCTCTCCGTTAAATGACTTTTAAAAAGTATAGTTGCTTTGCAAATAATTTTTTCAAGTGTACTTCTAAAGCACCACCCCATACTAAGATTCCATATTGAATTCTAGATTAGAACATAGTAAAATCCTCATATGGTGAAACTCCAGTTTATTGAAAAATATGTGAATTTCAGTATCAGGAGTCATTACAATAGCTATATTCTTTCGTTCTAATCAAACTGAACGAACTGAATTGAAGTGATCCAACTGTTGCTTTCGGAGCTCGTTATTCAACAGTCGGATCACTTCAGTTCAGTTCGTTGAGTTTGATCAGAACGGAAGAATATACCTAATATTTAACCTGGGCCTGTCCAATCTGATATGATGATCGATAGTAGCACCCCAATATTTTATTTCAGAAACCACTTGAATCTTGGAGTCATTATTGAAGAAAGTATAGAGTTTTGAAGTCAGGAAGCCGGTTTTAAAAGCAGGTAAATGACATGTAATTTGTTTTCTTATATCTTTCGTGAATTGAACCAGTTTGTGGTTTGTATCATACCGGATTCAGCTTTCAACTCGAGGTTTATCATATGTGTAGAATATGATCGTATCGTCAGCAAAACTAGCAATTTCACCAATGGTAACAAGATACAGAAGTTCGTTGAACAAAATAGGTCGAAGCACCATTCCCTATGGGACACCACACAAAAGATCTCTCTCATAGCCCAGTTCAATATCTTATTCATTTCTTTTCAAAACGAAGCATCATTCAAAACCAAGCGTTACATGAATAATAAACTGTCTTTTTATAACATTTTTGGAAAAAAAATTCTGGATGAAAAATGTAAGGAAATCCTGGATCCACTCCTGATTTTCTGCATAATGGACACTCAGATAATATTCTTCTTTGGAATTCAGATGATGATTAGCTGAGATGGAATTTTTGTGCACCAGCAATTCCTCAGAGAGATTCACTGAAAGTATTGATACAACAACCACTCGCATATACAGCTTCATTTAATTTTATGTGGATGATTGTTTTTGATGGGTAAGTTATTGGTTTTTCAATCCATTCATCGAGTATACCATATACGACAATATTCTTGAAAATCGTAATTTATTCAAACGAATACTATTTCAATTTATTTCTCAATCGCCGATGCTGCTCCCCATAGTCAACATTTCATTATAAAAATATCCCACAACGCTTCATCGAATGAGATTGTAAATCAAATGCAGCATAACAAAGAATTTGGAAACGCGAGTTCAGGCCAATTGTATTTCTCGGCAAATCCTTCAGACGACTGCATATTTTACTAGATCAATGTTGCCGAGATCTGTGCTCTCTTATTCAATTTGAAGTCACATGGAACTCTGTTGAAAGCATACGGTTCTGAATGTTTCTCTTAAGAAATGGTGTAGTCCTTTTCAAATAAAAAATAGTACGCTTTACCCTCTGATGGCATTGTGGATGTCATTTCAGTTGATCAAAAGTATTCTGGAAGTATTTAGGAACATTGAAGAAAAATTATACTATAATAATTTCTGTTGCTATTGACAAGCCAAAAGAACTGTTTCTTTATTTTTCACTGTGAATATTCAAATGGATTGTGAGGTTACATGCCCAGACTGCACCCAATATTCCTGGAATATGCCTACAATCTCCTATTTTCCAACAAATATTGCAATATTCCTGGATTATTCCATGAATTTTTATTTGATCTTATACACATTGAGAATATTCCTGGAATATATTTTCACGCATATTCATGAGATATTCTCCTTGAATATTGGTGGCATATCAAGCAGAAACGTAAGATTTTGAATATTCTGGGAATATTCAAATGGCATGTCAATTTGAAAGAACATTTCGTTAGAAAAATATGAAAAGTTTCTCGAATATATATTTAATGAAAAAACAAAAAACCACAAGCATTTATAAAAACGTTTCAAGTTTAGTAGCCAAAATGAAGCATTTAATTGGTTAGTTTATAAAGTAGTACGTTTGAAGTGGAATTTCAACCATTCAAATGTTTCAATCATCTACGCTTGACGACGGAGACTGACAAATCAAATTCTGATTGGCACCGCGAATAGCGATTATTTTATGGATATTTGACATTTGACATTGTCAGCAAATGTCAGCTGTGATCCTGTAATGGTCATTTGTCAATCGTCGAAAGTATTATAAATATTTAACAATTTAACGTTTTAAAGCAATTGAAAAAAAGATTATTAGTAATTATAGCTTGATTAAATGGTGAATTACTGCTCTGTATTTATGCGCAATGAAATTTGTTTAGATACCTATTGTTTTTAGTGAAAGTGTATGGCCTCACGTATGGGTGGAAGTGTTGTAGTGCTGTTGAGAGTATTATTACGTATTCCAGAAAAAGTTCCGCAGTTGAAATCACCAACGACTCCTGGTAAGATAATTCGGAATTCAATTCATTCTCCGAATCTCCTTATCAAAAGTTCGAAAATCCTTTCTGTTTATAACTTCCATTCGTTATCATATCAAATAATATATTTTTCCAGGTAATAATCTGCAACTAGCCAGCTCGTCAGTTTGTAACACTATCAGTGGACTAAGAAAATGAAGTGAACAGCAACTCGGATCTGTTGAACTCAAGAATCTATTTTACCGCTGCAAAACAAAAATGTTTATCCTGTAAAAGTAAGTAAATCTCTAAAAAGTATATTTATGCATTTTTTCATTGAACTTTTCTTTGTTTTTATAGATTCTATGAAAGTATAAGACTTCTCAATATTTTAAAAGGAAAGGCCACACAAAATGCAAAAGTGATAACGGCTATAAGAAATTCTAAGAAAGGAAATAATATCTAAGATAATCCAAAATCAGTAGATATCGATATCCCAGCTGAGTCTCACATATTTGAGTTGATAAAGTTGGATGAAAATCTTACTGACAAAAACATCAGAGATTTTATAGTATTTTTTACTCCATTCACAAATACTTGGACGTGTGCTTGGTGCAGTATAACTGAAAAGATGTAATAATTTTATTTATAGATGAAAAAGCTTCTTCGTATTGGTGGCATCAATGTATTAGGAGATATATGCCTCAGTTGACGATGATGTTATAAGGCACCTTTAGCTAGGTTGGAGGAAATGGAAGGAAAAAAATATCTAATCTAGACATGGCTATTTTGATCAAAGGTAAAAATATACCACAGAGCAGATGACGTCAATTTGAATTAAAATTTACCTTTGCTTAATTTATACCATGTAGTTTAACATATTAAAAAAAGAAACGTTTTTGCTCAATGTTAACCAACTGTTCTCGAATATTTAATATTTTTTCTATATTTCCATAATCTACATTCCTTTATGTAATAAAAGTCATTGAATATGAAAATTAGACGCTTGGTCATTACTTCAATTCAATTAAATTTCAGACTAACCTTACCATAGTGTTTCTACAATATTTAAATATCAAATATTATGTATTTACTTACATCATTTTCAAGTATTCCCTCTTTATAAAATATCGCTTCTATTCAATATATACAGGGTTATGATAAAGTAATGCACAAAATTCATAAAACGTACAACGATCACTTTTGAAAAAAATGCAAAAACACGTCAAACTGTTCTTTTTATTCCGCATCTTTTGACATAAGTAACAAAAATAACACGTCAACGTTGTCAAAGTTATGACGTCATCAACAATTTTTTTTAATGGGAAGCTAAGATGTTTATCACATTATGTGATAGAGCTTGTGTTTGTACACAAGGGAAAAATAGTTGCAGTAGGGCTCACATAAGAAAAAAAACGAGATAATGAATAACTTTTCAATTAACTAAACAGTCCATTAAACCAAAACTATTTCTTATAGGAATTGTTCAAACTCTGTCCCGTTTACTAACTGACATAGGCCAAGACGATGGTAGACCGCATTTATAGAGTTTTCGATCATCTGCGGAGTTATACGAGTCATTTCGTGTCTAATTCTTTCCATTAAGTCTTCTAAATTGTCTGGCCGGTTAATGTAGACCCGACTTTTCAAATGTCCCCACAGAAAAAAATCAAGGAGGGTTAAATCAGGTGACCTAGGTGGCCACTCCATTGGTCCACGTCTTCCAATCCACCGTCCTTCAAACTGGTTATCCAGAAACCTTCGAACAGTATGACCATAATATGGTACTGCGCCATCTTGTTGGAACCAAATACTGGGATCCAAGTTGTCCCCATTATTTGGATCCGGAAAGGCCGCAAGTAGGTCCGGAAGCACTGCCATACGAAGATGTTCCAAATATCGTTCAGCTGTTAAATTCCCGCGAAAGTAATAAGGACCAATAAATCTTTCCCGGACGATTCCTACCCAAACATTAATTTTTTGGGGACGCTGGGTGTGCTTTGTCTGCATCCAGTGGGGATTTTCCCGAGCCCAGTAGCGAGAATTGTGTCGATTTACAGAACCACTTAGACAAAACGTTGCCTCATCGGAAAATACTACACTATTAAGAAAATTTGGATTTTCGTCACAATGCCGCATAAAGATTTCACAAAATTCCAAACGTCTGTCCGGATCATCTTCTGAGAGTTCGTGAACAAGATGAACTTTGTATGGGTGTAGTTTTTCTTTTTTTAACATCTTTACTTCAAACGACTGACTAACATTTTCTTGTAAGGCAATTTCTGTTGTAGTTGGGTGAGGGTGTTCTTCCACTGACAGCAAAATATCTAACTTCATAGCGTCGCTTATTCCTGGTCGTCCAGATTTTGGAGCATCCCTCACGCATCCCGTTGCATCAAATTTTGCAACAATTCTGCTTACTGTGCTTCTAGCAATTGGAGGTCTTTCAAAATGTGTTGCGTTAAATAAAGCACATGCTTCTTCATGACTTCGAAGGCGATCGCCGTAACCTACCATCATTAGAATTTCTATCCTTTCTCTTTCGGTTAAACGAGCCATAATAATAAAACTGTGGTGACACTAATTGTACGACTGACACTAACAAACCGTTGTTTTAGTAAAACAATTGAAAAAATTTATAAGAACACATGTTCTTACTAGATAAGTTTAAGTTTGACCTCTTTTTATAATTGGTTTTGTTATTTCGTTTTTTATCCCTTTTCTCGTTGATTTTCTTATGTGAGCCCTACTGCAACTATTTTTCCCTTGTGTAAAAACACAAGCTCTATCACATAATGTAATAAAACTCTTAGCTTCCCATTAAAAAAATTTGTTGATGACGTCATAACTTTGACAACTTTGACGTGTTACTTATGTCAAAAGATGCGGAATAAAAAAAACAGTTTGACGTGTTTTTGCATTTTTTTCAAAAGTGATCGTTGTACGTTTTATGAATTTTGTGCATTACTTTATCATAACCCTGTATATGTTGCAAATATCAATCAACATGCATCAATTATTTTTGATAATACATTAACAGTATTTTAAGGGGTATGTAAGAAAATCAAAAACTGAGGAAAAATGCATATTTACTGTTTCTGATGATATAATATAAACGAAATGTCCTCCTTGGCTTGATACCAAAAATATAAAAATTCCAGACAGTCCAAAACATCGCACTTCCGATTTTTTGTTAGGTAATATAAAGGAAAATCGTCTGTCGATGTTATCGCAATGCAGCTGGTGACTTGGTGATATTTAAGGAGGCATGGAGGATGGGAGTCTGGGAAGATTGCTAAAGAATATGTCGCAGAATCATTGACAAGAAAAAGAGAAATTGCCAGTAAAATCACTACTGGTCGAGAATTCACTTCAGTAGCTCTTCCTTCATCAATAAGTAATCATCAAGAAGGAGTGGTTAATATATCTGCGGAAAATGACTTTTCAGGAGAGATTACTTTAAATAAGTAGATAAACAGTACAATAGATTCGAAGCGTTTAGTCTATATTTCATGTATTATATTGTTTAAAAAAAAAAAGATTGTATGTATTTTTTTAGTTTCAAAATCTTTTTATTACAAAATCAAACAGACGAGGTAAAAAACTCCTACCTATGTGAAGGTATTAAAAAAGTAGTTGAAATTTTGTTCTCAGGGAGAAAAATTTGCATTTTCCTTTCTTCTTAATGGGGCGAAAGTGTTTTTAGTGAGGTTGTAGAAAAAACTGCCATTTTCCAGAACAACGCAAAAACATATTTTTTTCTAACCACACACTTTCTTAGCATACTTCTATAAATGAAACCAAGTTATTTTCATCAGATTACCTACATCCACCTCTGCGACAAAAGGTCTCTTCCACATTGTTTGTCTCTCGGAAGTTTGAGTAGTATTATAATTCATAATGAATAGTTACGTTATTCCTCAATGAAAGAAAAACCATTAAAACCTGTTCTTATTACTGTGTTAAAAAAGTTATAATTCCCTGCTTAAATATTAGTGTCAATTTCCACCGCATTAGGCAAACAATCTCATCCGCTCATATCTTCAATTTTTCACTGAACATCTACTCACCCATTCCGGAAACTCTCATGAATAAATGACCAATGTTTCATCCAGGATCTTTATTTATATTACACGTGAAATATGCAGATTATTCGACCCACGGATTTACATTGAAAATTATGGCGAGCTTAAGAGGATTGAATTTTTTTGGCGCTTGAACTAAACGGTCTCGTTCAAAATATGTTTGTATAAACTGGAGCACATTTCTGGCATATTAGTGGTGATAGTGAACTCTGGAGAATTTGCACAGTAGACCAACTTGTATCAATCACGATCACAATGACTTGTGGACTTTTATTCTGGAAAACTACCGCAAATATACAACTGTGATTTTATTTGATAAACTTCCATGACTAAAAAGGCCATTCAAGGAAATGATCTGGATAGTATAGAATATATCATTCCTGGAGTTTTCCTCGTTTGGCCTAGAGCCAAAATTTCCGCGACTTTGTCCCACTGTAATGGTCCAGAAAGCATAAAAAGCGTACCTATTACAATCGATAGAAATATTTTCATATACAAAAAGATATTTGTAGGTACCGCAGTGGTCATGATGGTAGAGCGTTAGTCTCTCAATCAGAGGGACGTGGGTTCGAATCCCAGCATGGTCAATGGTCCCGTGCGGGTAGAGGACGGCTATTGTTATTATTTGCTGTGGCGTTGCGGGCGATTTGATGATGTTTGGTGGTGTATCCACTTTTCAGCTTTGGGAAAACCCAGGAAAGCTACAGCACCAACCCGGGTGAGCGGTGCGCACTCCAAGCTAGCACCAGACCAGAATATCATTATCAACTTCATTCTATATCGGATGCACCAGAACATATTTTATACCTGGTGATTTCGTAAATGAAACAATGAATTACACAGCGGTTTGAAATAATTATTCAAGAAATGATATTATTACCATAATTCGCGAAATATATGTGAACGAGTTCTGTGATAGCTTGCAAAAATTAAAATTAACCATCATATCAAAAACAAATTTACATTAACACGGAATCAATATCCAGACAACAGATGAACGGAACATTGGTATACCGAAACATAGTAATCGATAATAGTTTTGGTCAATTGAATGTTACTTTAACAAAAGCAGTAGGTAATATCTCTATCATTCAATGGTGAATTTGAGGGAAAATGTTGATAAAGTAAAATAGAGGAGGCCAGAACAAAGAACAAAAAATTCTTAGATTTGTTTCTCTAACTTGTAGATTATAACGTCAAATGTTCTATGAATAATGCCACTGCAACTAAGCCAACTCTGTATATTCTTCTTGGTAACTGTTGAACTCAGACATAACTAACTGGTCGAGAGTCCGGTATTTATACCCACCAAATTTGCAAAAATGTGTTTATAATTATAATTTTCAAATAAGTCACGTAGGAGAGTGTGAAATCTTTATAAATTTTGACAATGGTCTTCCACTTTTTGTCAAATACATTTTGTCCAATATCCCAATTGCATTTATATTGACTCATACTCTTTTGCACGCGCACCCGCGATTTGAAATCAAACATTGAACACTATCTCCCATCTGGTTGGGTCTTACCATCTGCAACTATGACATGTTTCAAGGTTGTTTTCTCTCAATGCCAGAATAGGTCAGACAACATTAGAGACAGCCTGTCCGACCCAAGAAACGATAACTCCCATAATCTCTATAGCTTACATAATCTCTATAGCTTTGTTCTGGTCCTGAAAATTATTAGTCGTGGGACGTCAGGATTATGCGCAGTGGAAAAAAAGTTAGCGAATATGAATATAGAGAGCACATTTCTCGTCAACTGCGCATGATCCTGACGCCCCAGACTGATAATTTTCAGAACCAAAACAAACCTGAAGTCTAGTCGAGAGTACTGTATTCATACCCACAATAATATTCTCTTAGGTCAGTCCAGGTGGTTCAAGAGACGACAAGAGTGGTTGTCACTATTTGAAACAGTTCGGAACACTCAGTGACTCGTCTAGATGATTCTTAAATTGTTCCCCCTTATTCTTCGTTGTCATTAGGGCAATAATTATCGAGCGATGACGTCATGGATTGTTAACGAGTCGAGCACAACAGTCAGATATGTACTTTATATGTTTCGTGCCCGCTGATTACATTGCCCCCTTCTCAAAGACTTGCCGGTTCGTGAAGTTATCCTTGGAGTAACTCGAAATGTTATCCTTGGAATGTGTTGATACCTGCATGATTCTCCATAGCACCATAAGCTTTTGATGGAAGTAACATTCTATAGTCTTCATGTGCGGTTGTAGAAGATGGTTATAGCACACCAAAGTCTTGATGCCGCTGGATCTGAATATCGTCTCCAGCATGCTTCTCATAACTCTTCAATCCAGTCCATCAACGCCACAGGACAATTTTGGGATTACCAGGTCCACAAGATTTTGGTCCAGCATTGTATATCTCAATCTGGTGAGGCTTATTCAGAGATTATCATAGAAGGGTTCATCTCGAAATTGCTTCTTGGTGGCCAGGTAGAAGATATTATTCTGTGTCTTCTTCAACTGTAGCAATCCTTCAAGTTCTGGATTCAGTTTCCGCGGTTCCTGGAGTCGACCAATTTCCTTGTTGAACACTACAGCAATGCCTCTGTACATATGACGGTTTTCTGCCATACAGAAAAGGTATCGTGGCTCATCTCGAGTTATATCATGTAAAACTTCATTTTCATTTGAGGACGACGACTAAACATCTGGAACGCCATCTCATCCGGTGTTCTGATGGTGCGGACTTGTTGATGGTTTCCGGGTAAGAAGCCAACCATTGAAAAGGACGACTCTAGATTTTTCTCGGGGTGACTTATGGATTCATTATGATCTTGTACGGACTTCTCCCATAAGTTCCGTAACTTCAGTGACAGGCCACGGCAACGCTGAGGGTTATACAACCAATGTTCCTGCAGATAACAAATTGTTTTGTTTTCGTTATGTTTTGATATTGTTTTGTTATTTTTCACTTAGAGAAAAAAAGAGAATGTTGTTTAGTTTGTGTCAAATAAAAAAACCAAGTCTTGTCACGAAAATTTATTTTCTCAAAAAAGTATCAAAAACTAAAGGTAATTTGGAAATAAAGTCAGAAGTCAGTCACATAAATGGTCCTTCGAATAAGCAAAAGAACGGCACTATGGAAGAAATGTCTACAAAGTCTCTTCCACTGAGAAGAAGTCAAAAAATAAACAAGGGTAAATCTGCTATCAGATATGGAAATGAAAGAACTGACGAAAACCCTGACTTTGACAATGTCAAGAGAACATTGACGAATATTGATGAAGTTTCCACAAAATCCGGAAGAGAACTGGACAAGAAATCTCAAAGACCCTCCTTGAGAACTCATGAGAGCAGTAAACATTCCAGCAGCAAATCCCGACGACGCAGGCAGTTGGAAATAGAATTTGAGAAAGAAAAGCGACTATCGGAAATCGAGAAAAAACAAGTTGAACGAGAAACTGAACTGAGAAAAGCAGAATTGAAGGGCACGAATTCTAGCGACTTTCCTAATGATGAAGAAACAAAGACCATGACCAGCAAATCGTCCTTTGTCCTGAACTGGGTGAATAGGAATACGTTCAATACAATTCCTGATTCTCTCCGATTTGAAGATGAAGTTCATACCCAAAAACTCCAATACTCAGATAACCACGGGGAAATATCGGAAAAGCTGAGGATTCAACAATTTATGGCTCGATAATCCTTCAGCAAAGACATACCAATATTTACCAGAGAACCAGGGGAGTGGATGAATCTGTGGATTTTCAAATGCTGAAAATATCGTTCGACTACAAAAAAGCCTGCGAGGTAAAGCCAAATAATCAGTCAGCGCCCTGCTAACATTTACTGAAGAAGTGGACAATATAATCAACACTCTGGAAAAAGATATGGCAGATTAGATATGATAATCCGAGATCTGATTGACTCTGTAAAAAGGATTCCTGATATGAAAGAGGAAAGACTAGATATCGTTTTGGTCTTCTCAAATAAAATTCAAAACTTTGCAGTTACCGTCCAGAGCCTGGACTGTAAAGAGTATTTGTCAAATCCCCAGCTTCTATGTGATGTGGTCAGTCCAAATTTGAAGATGGAATGGGGAAGTTATGGAGCTGAAAAAGAAATACAAAGATGTTTCGAACATAGAGTTCTCCCATTGGTTAGTCGACACTAGTGAGGCTGTTATGAATGGTATCGGACCGCAAGACGACCAGGATAAACGGAAAAAATATGTGTGCTCTACATCCATTCAAGAGAAAACTGTCTTCAAATGTAAATATTGCAAAAAGGAGGGCCATAAAGTTGAAAAATGCGGTATTTTCAGAAGAGTGGACATTGATAAACATTGGGTTTGGGTGAGGGACAACAGAGTTTGCTTTTCATGTTATGGATCGTCCCATCACACGAAATTCTGTAAAATTTGAAAAAAGTGTGATATAAATGGTTGAAGAACAAGTTAATCATCATATCAACACATCCAAAAAAAGCGATGTTTTATTAAGAATTGCTCGTGTAGAACTGAGTGGTCCTGAAGGCAAAGTGAATACACATGCCTTCTTGATGAAGCTTCCACCATCACCATGATCGATTCTAGACTGGCAAGTGAAATTGGTGCAACTGGACCTCGTGAACCCCTAAAAATAAAATGGACAAACTCTATGACTTCCGAAGACTATGATACAAAAATAGTGAGCTTCAAAATACGAGGACAAAATGAAGAAATTTCATATCCTTTGGACAACGTCAGAACTGTTAGCAATCTGTCTCTTCCTGTGCAATCAGTGGCTATGAGAAACATTTCTAAAAAGTTGGACTATATTCCAAAAATCGAAATCTCGTCCATGGTTAATGTGCAACCACGTATCATCATTGGGCAGGATAACATTAATCTAATTATTCCCAGAGAAGTGCATGAAGAAGGGGAGGAATCTCCCAGTTTTGTCCAGATCCAAATTAGGTTGGGTTCTTCATGGAAACATTGGCAAAAACAATTTAGGGCGAGTAGATGAAAAATTCTCCTTTTTTGTGAATCACCAATATGAAGATTTGGAAGAACATGTAAAAAATTCCTTCAAAATTGACAGTTTGGGGTGAAATATTACAATAAAAAACAGAGTCCAGATGAACTCCGAGCCATAGAAATTTTAGAGAAAACAACTCGCAGAATCAGTCCATACAATTGGGAAACTGGCCTCTTATGGAAAACCGATGATTCAGAATTGGCGAACAACAAATTCACGGCTTTGACTAGATTGGAATCCATCGAGAAAAAAATTGACAAAAACTAAGAATTTGGCATCGAATATGAAAAGAAAATTACCGAGTACGTGGAAAAAAGTTATACCAGAAAGTTATCCGACCAAGAGATTCAGGAGAAAGCCGAAAATAAATGGTATTTTCCACATTTTGCCGTTACCAATCCAAACAAACCAGGCAAAATTCGGTTCGTATTCGATGCAGCCGCGAAAACTAATAGAGTTAGCTTAAACGACGCCGACGTTCCTCTGAAAGGTCCAGACTTGTTGAATTCCTTACTCGGTGTAATTTTCAAGTTTAGACAAAGAACTATAGCAGTGGCCGTAGACATACAAGAAATGTTTCACAGAGTGCAAATCAGACTAGAAGATAGAAGATAGTTTTTTGTGGAGAGGAAGAGGAAAAACTGAAAAAGTTCCAGAGGAATATGAGACGGTTGGCATGATATTTGGGGCAGTTTCATCACCCACTTCAACACAATTTGTCATGATAAAAAATGCTGAGGGATTTCAACAAACTTTCCCAGAAGCATTCAAAGCCATCTCGGAAAGACACTATGAAAAAGACTACCTGGACAGTTTTGATTCCATCGAAGAAGCAAAAAAAATAACAACAGATGTTTTTGAAGTTCATCGAAATGAAGGTTTTATAATTAGAAATTGGGCAAGCAATTCACGAGAGGTTTTGAGAAACATTCCAAAAGAATATCGAAGCTGCAGTCAAAGAAACGTGAATATGGAGAAAGAGATACTTCTACCTACCGAAAGAGTTTTAGGCCAGTTTTGGAACCCAAATCTCGAAGAATTATCATTTTCAATGAAATTGAAAACGGATGACATCAAGAATTTGACAGAGAAAAATGTCACAAAAAGAGAAGGTTTGAAAACTGTTATGACGATTTTCGATCAATTTGGTTTCTTGAGTAACTTCATAATCATTGCTAGAATCCTTTTGCAACAAATTTGGCGTTCAAAAATTGGTTGGGATGACGAACTTACCGGAGAGTTGATGACAAGGTGGAGAAAATGGGTCCAAAATATTGAAAAAGTAACAAATATGACGATTCCAAGATGTTATATGGCAGGTTTATGTGAAGCTCAAGAGATTCAACTACACATAATTTGCGACGCGAGCGCTCAAGCGTATTCATCCATAGCATACTTTCGATTCACCAAAAAAGATTCAATAAGTACCTGTTTTGTGATGGCAAAGTCCAGGAGTAGCTCCCCTCTAGCAAATTGTTTTTATTCCTAGACTCGAACTTCAAGCTGCAGTTCTGGGCAGCAGGTTAGCAGTTACAATCAAAGAAAATCACGATATCAATATAGATAAATGCTTCTACTGGACCGATTCTAGAACAGTGCTCGGGTGGATCAGGGCCGATCCTATAAGATTCAAACCATTTTTGGCGCACCGAGTATCCGAAATCAAAGAAATTAAAGATGTGAAACAGAGGGACTGGATTCCGACAAAGAAAAACGTCGCCGATGAAGCTACAAGGGAAAGTTATCAAACTGGTAATGGTTGGAAGGTCCCCAATTCCTGAAGAATGATTGTGAAAATTGGCCCCATAGTCGACCAGGCGAACTAGATACTTTGGAAATGAAAAAATGTTTCGTGGGTCTAACTGTCAAAGTGAAAGCAAATTTGAAAGAAGCTCTGCCAGATATCAACAGGTTTTCATTGTGGTTGAAGTTAGTTCGCACAACAGCTTGGATGATGATGTTTATCAATAAGTCGAGAGAATAGTCATCCAAAAACGAAGAACTCACACCAAGTGAACTGCATATAGCTGAAAAACTCTTGATCAAATGTGCTCAAACTGAACATTTCTCGGAAGAAATAGACTCTTTACTGACAAACGGAAACATTGAAAAGTCAAGTAAACTGTACAAATTGTCACCAATCCTGGATAATGAAGGAATATTGCGTGTAAGAAGCATATTAATATATTCGAACGATTTTTGAGAGGATACAAAATTCCCAATTATACTCGAACCGAAGAATTATTCCACAAAATTGTTGATTCGTCATCATCGAAACAAAGCAGCGAATAACGGACAAGAATTTGTAGTCAACAAACTTCGGCAGAGATACTGGATTTTGAATATGAGGTCAGCTGTCAGAGATTCCTGGAACAAATGTCAATTTTGCAAAAATAAAAGAGCGAAACCAGAAATACCAGAAATGGCCCCACTTCCAGAATCCTGATTGGCTCCGTTTGTAAGACCCTTTACTATAACCGGCATGGACTACTTCGGACCTATGTTTGTGTCGAATGGCCGTCGACATGAGAAAAGGTATGGCGTACTTTTCACATGTATATGAGCACCCGTGACATTGATTGGTCGAAGAGGGTGCCCCAAGAAAATATTTTCTGATAACGGAACCAATTTACGGGTGGTAGGAAAAGAATAGAAGCAATCTCTACAGGAATTGGACCAGAATGAAATCACTTCAAACCTGACCACCAGTAATATCGAATTTCACTACATTTCTCCTTCCGCCCCTCATATGGGTGGTAGCTGGGAGCGGCTCATAAAATCGGTGAAAACAACTTTGTCCGTGATCTCAAAAGAGAAATTCCCATGAGAAGAAGTTTTACAAACACTATTGATAGAAGCGGAAAATATGGTCAACATCCGTCCGCTAGTCCACGTTTCTTTGGATAATGCAGACAGTGAGGCCCTTACACCAAACTTCTTTTTGTTGGGGACTTCTAGTGCAGCACAACTCCCTGGCAAATTTGATGAAAATTACTTGTTCACGAGGAAGAAGTGGCGAAAATCACAGCTAATCGCTGATCACTTTTGGAGGCGATGGATCAAAGAGTATTTGCCTGTATTGATCAAGAGAACCAAGTGTTTCTCATCTTCCTCGAAGAAAATAGAAGTTGGCGATGTGGTCATCACAATTGACTCACAATTTTCAAGGAATACATGGCCTAAAGGTATCGTTACCGCGGTACATCCTGAAGCAAATCGTCACATACGAGTGGTTGATGCTAAAACAGCTGTGGGCACTTACAACAGAAGATCTCTTACCAAACTTTGCTTACTCGATTTGAAGCAACCAAGCCATTATTAATGAACAGGAGTTCATCACTGAGGGGGAGTGTTCCTGCAGATAGCAAATTGTTTTGTCTTCGTTCTGTTTTGATATTGTTTTGTTATTATTTACATAGAGAAAAAAAGAGAATGTTGTTTAGTTTGTGTCAAATAAAAAAACCAAGTCTGGTCACGAAAATTTATTTCCTCAAAAAAAGTATCAAGAACTAAAGGCAATTTAGAAATAAAGTCAGAAGTCAGTCACAACTAAACTGGGTCACCAGTCTGAAAACCTCCAGTATTGGCCTTGATGTCATTTCGTTCATTTTCTGCCTTAGCTGGCTGACAGTCGTCTCACGCAGTGCCTTGCACTGGAGGAGTCCCAAACTTCAGATCACAGGTAAATCGCAGCTCTCTGCTAATAATTACACAAGAAGAGATTTGTCTGGTTGAATCGTGTACTGCGGAACGATAGGTCATCAGGAACAAATGGAGAAACTGCTCCCAGTCTCGTTAGTGTGACAGATACCTCTGACAAGTGGCGGTTCATCAACCTGTTCATCCGCTCCACCATTCCATTGGACTGTAGATGTAGGGCCATGGTTCTTGAATTCAGTTTCAAATACATTTTCTGGTAAAGGTTGGACTCGAAATTTCTGCCTTCTTCTGAATGCCGCTCTAAAAGACGCCATAGACTTCGTTCTTTTTAGGCAATTTAACCCGTTCAGGTAGGAATGTACGGGTAAACACTTACAACGATGGTGCACATACACTGCGTGTTCAAAATGCTAGTTGTTGTCCCGAGTATGCCGACGAAAGTTGTGTTTTTGATGAAAAAAGGTTGCGCATTTTAGCATTGGCAGCACTTGCCACTACCAAAAAAAGGAAAACTCGTAAAATGTGGTGTAGATGGTTCATACGCTTTATTTATTTTCACGCGGTCTCTATATTCGATCAATTTAATTTGTCATAAACACGGAAGAAACAAGCGTATCCAAAACTCAGACAATGTTATGCGTAAAAAAGTGTATTAACAAGGAAAGCATTTAAAATAAAAAAATTTGCTGGATTTGTGAAACTTATATTGAATGAGTAAATAATATGGATGACTGTATTAATAATCGCAATATGAGTCGTCAGATACCGAACTATGGTAGGTTGTATTGAGGGAGCTCCTACGAATTTTCTTAAACACAGCGCCAGAAGGATTTTCGTCAATAATGAAAAAAACTGCTGCCAAATCTATGCCTAGTTCATATCATATAAACGGTAGAGTGGTCACATCAGTTGTCATACTCATTTCTGAACCATTATCACCCGAAAAATGAGTAATTTTCACTTGGAGTTTTGCCAGATAATAAAAATCCAAAAAAATTACAGTTTTTGTAATAGAAGATCTTTTGAATAAGCTGTCCTATATGAACATCAAAGATAACATCGATGTGGTATCCTTCGATGTTGCATATTCAGCAATGCACATGCTGCAAGACTATGGAGACATGTTAATCTTAACGATCACCAAGTTGTGGCTTCAGCAGAGCCCACGTACAGCGGACATCACGGTACTTGATGTAATAAAAAACGTCTCATGGATCACAACCCAGTAGCAGTAATGTTCGGGGACGACCCGCCAATCCAGGGCAGCCTTATAAAAAGACAACGGAATGAAACTCCTTCAGCGGCACCTCCGGCAGAATCCAAAACACAGCTGAATTAAAAGATGCTTCGAAACTCCATCAGAAACGCAATTGAAGCCGTCAGCACTACGGAACAAGATCCCTTGAAGTCGTGCAATGAGTTTCTTCATAGCATAGAAAACCTTATTAGAGAACGTACGAACATGCTATGGCGGACTCTGTTTCCTAAACACAAGGTGAGAGCTACCCATAAAGCCATAAGGAAGTTAAACGCGAGATGAATGGAGACAGCCTAAACATAAATTTCATCCAGATAAGTTCTCCATAATTCAGCACCTGAAGAAAAATGATTTTTCACAAAGGTTGGCATTTTGTCAATCAGTAATAACAAGTATCGGGATTCAAATATTGTTATTTTCCAATTTCAGACGGATGTAAAAAATTATATAAAATACACATATAATCACTAGTCGATAAGCAGCTACTTATGCATCAAGTGAAATAGATATTGTCTCAGTGGATATACCAGTTATTCAATCCGAAAAACAGGTCCCCATCACGAGACTTAGACTACTTTATAGACAGTATGGGCCAAGTCTTACATTACATTGCAGATCACTCCAGATTCATCATTGTGTGTGGTGATTTTAATGTAGATTTTACAAAATCGGAAAATATCCAATTATCTGTAACGCAATTGTTCCTTCAATATGGTTTAACTCTAAGAGTAAATTCTCCAACTAGAATGAGTAAGCTATCATCAACCATGATCGATAACATTTTCAGAAATATATCATTAAATAACAACTTCTGAAAATATTTTCTATTACCATTTTGACTTGCCTGTCTACTTGCAAACGTAATCAGAACAAAGACAATTGGATAACCTGTGAAATAAAACAATATTCAAAATATGTTCGTGATCTCTACCATCTCTATATTGAAACAAAGAGTGAATTTGTATACATTGAATATAAACGAGAAAAGGGTGCATATAAAAAATATCTCTCAGACTACAAAACATCTATAAATGATAGTCGCATTGAAAACTCCAAGAATAAATTGAAAACAATGTGGAACATTTTGAAAAATACCAATAATGCCAAAATAATAAATAACTTTCACAAAGAAACACTACCACATTTTCACAAGGAACTGCGAGATTTATTTCAGCCAAATGACTATAAATACGAGAGGAAGGACAAATCTGAGTATACCAAAACACTCAACATCGTTTTTTGAGATAGGTCCCCATTATAGAGCAATTAAGGTATATCAGTCTCTACCAAAATAAATAAGAAAAACTGAAAATTTGAAGATATTCAATTATCTAACAATAGAATACCTAAAAAAGGAGGTTTTTTACAGTTTTGATAGCTGGTAATAAATTGTAATATGGTTGTCTCATGAACCACGGAATCACAGTAATTTCTAAATTGATGTCTATACCTATTCAAACGAATTTTATTTTACTGTTACCATCATGTTTTTTAATTTGTAACTATGCGTATGTCTTATTTATTTATTTTATTTAATCTTATCGTGTACTGTCACTGTATGTTGTTTTAATGAACTGTTTCTGTGAACCCTGGCGTGCTATGTCCTGAGTTGATTTTATGGCAATAAAGAATATTATTATTATTACAATGCTCAGTTTGAACACTTCAATCACTTTGAGTTTGGTAGCGACGCGTTAGATGCTGGCCTGTGAAACTTCCGCTTGCATTTGGCCAGGTTCGAATCCTGGAAGCAAGAAAATTGTTCTCAGTTTCTAATGGTCGATAGGCAATATAATTTTTCTGGATGCCAATCCCGAAGTCTGGTGCTTACTTGGAGTGCGCACCGACCACACGTGGAGTGAGTGATTACTGGGTTCGAGAATTATTTGCCCCGAGTAGGCAGAGTAAACCAAGAATTAGGGACTTCTGCATCGGTCCTACTGATTTCTGCCATATTACAGCAAGCTGGTATGAATTTTAAGTTTGAGAGCAGTGCGTCCATCATTCCACCAATGACTCCAATTATCAGAACTACCATGTGAACAGAATGGTTTGGGTAAAGCCTGCGGTGTTCAAAGAGTAAGTCTCGATATTTTATCCATTTTTCTTTTCTTTTTGGATGATGTTCGTTTAGCCAAGAGCCGAAAACTCTATGATGAAATCATCCTACTTTGATGGTCGAGGAGAACTATATCAGGCTTATTGGCTAGTATTTGCCTTCGGGTGAGAAATGAGCACTTTTCAATCTCTACAATGGACTCAATATCCCCCGGAGCATAAGGCAAGACCGGTGTCTCGTCAATACCGTACGAGTTTCGTAGATGGTAGAACAGCACTCGTAGCGCCGCGTTACGCCTGTGGATATAGGCTGAGACTGCATAAGCTGGACAGGCAGGCGGCAAATGCATCATGGTCTCAGCTGCCCCACGACACGTTCTCTATTTAGTGTCAGATACCCATCACTCGACTACAGTAAACGAAAGTGTTGAAGCCACCATTTTGACAGACCATTATGAATCATTATGAAGCCATGGTCTTCAATGTTCTTCAAAGAGTCCATGCATTGGCTCATCCATATGTTATAGCTGTTGGAGCTTTGACGTGGGCTTTTTGCTGAATGGATTTATGTGATCAGTGTCAAATACGAGACCAAGTTCATCGACTGCACGGGTTGATACCTTGAAAAGAAATGCTTCAATCTCTGCTTTTTCGTGATCGCATATTGAGCAGAGAATAGGATCTGAACTCCTGATAACTTTACAGGCTCCATCCAGTACCATTTTTTTCTACATCAAAGAACAAAGAATAATCCCATCATTTTCAGAGAAAATCATGATCATCAAGAAAAATTAAATAATACTTAAGTTTTTTCCAAGTTCTGGAGGCTGCGATCTTGTCATAATAAAAAAAATGACAAATATATATTTCAGTTCAAACTGTTTGAAAACCGACCATCGAATCACATTCTATAGGAATTTCAATATCGATGATACATTTTTGAATCAGGCTAATCAAGCATTAACAGATGACGGATTTTATCAGCAACATGCTTTTGCTACTTTTATGGATCATTCAAAGCAGAAATGACTGCAAATGAGAACGCTACTAATTAGAGATCACTTTTGTTGGACACTAACGACCTAATATGAACGCAATGTGGTGAAACAGAGAAGCCCCGCTGAGGGTGCCCGACGTAACAGATTTTTTTTAACATCAGCTAAACTGCGTTTGCCTGATTCGTATAGAAATGATCGATAAGTAGTATGTGATGTTATATTATGTTGAAGCAATTGATATCTTTCATTAATTTTATTGTATGTTCACATTTTTCTAGATCTTTACGGTTCCATTTAGAGAAAAAATATATTTTTTTCAAGAACTGCTTACAAAAGTAGCATATGATGATTTTAGATTGCATCGCAATGGACCCCGCACTAATCTTATGGAAAACCGGTTTTGGTGAAAATCGCTGAAATTTCAATGATATAGCCCATGCAATCCTGAACAAAAGTAACCATTGCACCAACTCTCTGAATGCCGGCGTTTGGATTATAATACAGGGGTCAAAGTTTGATATTTTGACGATTTTTCAAAAAATCTAGAATTTCATTTTCATCGTATGGATCTGAATTTTCATAGGAATAGTCCACAATATGTGCATCAAAAAGTTCAAATGACAAAAGATTCTAGAGTCAAAACTGGCTGGTATAACAGAGGGTTAAACTTTGTTTTTGGTAATCTTTATCGAACATTTTTTCGAGAAAAACACGTCCAAAAAAAAAAAAAAAATTTCTTCTGAAATATTGGTATTCATTTACTATTCATATTTTATATATTCAGAAATTCTATTAGGACCAGGACCACCTCGTCTCCACCCGATGAAAAATACAAACTGAAAACCATAACTCATCCTCGAAAAAGATCGTATTCTATTAAAGAAATGTCTTCTGGAGAGGATCACGGCATCATTATGCATATTAGTGTAAAAGATATTTCTGTTTTGCACCACCGAATGTTTTCACATTTCGTTTTAATAATGACAGATGAAATAATAATAATAATAGCCGTCCTCTACCCGCAGAGGCAATGCCTTTGGGTACACTCTATTAATGTTTATGAGGGAGTATTATTATTATTAAAAAAACTGATATCCCCTCTGAACATATTATTTTATACAAACTACAATTAATGTGAGTTAGAATGTAACTCACGAGAATGTTTCTCAACAAAAATGAAGAGGTATTGAAGATGTTCATCATCTGGAACATGTCAAAGAACGATCCTTAAAAACTCAAACGTCAAACATACATAATAGGTAGTTAATAAACACGGCATAGCACAAAAATAACGAAAAATATTCACAATCACAAGCAGATATCAGAAACCGCTAATAGACAAACCATAGACGTATGAATTAATAGAACTGAATCTGATTGTTAACGTCTTTGTCGTGAATGGTCATATTTTGAAGTTATGCTATTGGGTCAAACGTTCTCACATCGAGTGTGAGATTACTTTTCATACTGAAAAAACTTGTTGCCAACGTTCACCTATCGAAAATAACCGAAAATGGAAGGATGGTGACTTTCTATAACTCATTCATGAAACTTATACATTTTCTGAAAGATTCAAAATCTAAATCATCGTGCACACTTTCAACTGATTGTATAGAGTGTGTTGTGTTTTCATTTGGTATTTATAGTGGTATCGACAGCTGTGATCATCAGCTGTGATCATCAGCTGTGTTACCTACTCCATGCACTGTCTTAGGAGCAGCACTGTTAATTTGAACGCAACAGTGAATCGTGCAGGACTCACTCCAGTCAAGCCACGAAATTTTAAAAATTCAATTTGTTAAATTGAATTTAAAAAATCCCAGTTCCGACTGCCGCTCGAACACGGGACCTGTAACCCCAAAGACGTCCGCCTTTCCACTGCGCCACGCCCCGACATAAATGCTGATATTGTTCGTGTTTTCCTCTAATTGAGAAAATAGTTTTTCTGGACTCGGAGATGCCTGCAAACAGAGTCCCACTTGTCGCCACCGGTGGCCGCCACATGCTGCGGACGATATGCTGTTCATACTTCATGGGCTCAGCCACTCTCTAGAACTGTATGAGTAAGAACAAAATATAATCTATTGATTCGACAGCTACTGATTTTGCACAAGAATATCAGAATTCAGCTTGCAGCAAAATTCCTTTTAGATTCTTCTGAAATCCAAATATTTTACTTCGAGTTAGACTCTATAGTTTTGAAATTCATTCCTTTGACAAAATACCGACAGTGTGATTTACGTAGGACGTGCATTGGATGTTTTTCAACTTGCAGACAGATTAAGAAATCGAAATTCAGTATACATGCAAAATAAGTCATGTCCGTCCTATAAAAAATATATTCCAACAATAAACTGTTTTACAAAAGTCAGTACAAACCTTGTCATTTTGCTCATTTCCTATATAATAGGAGGGTTGTTTTGTATGGCTTTTGGGTTTTTGGTCGTGTATCTATTTTTCTTGGCTTTTTCTTGGCCCCTTACACTCAATTATATACACAAACGTACCTAGGAACAATACACATACTTACCGTACCTGGAAACGTACATGTGGACAAAATTACTTCTTCTGTTAGTGAGAAATGGGGTGTACATAATCTGAGACCAAGAATACCACTTGATGGTAGAATACTTACACTCGTAATTTTCTAAAGAAGCCCACCGCACGTGAAGGCAAAACATCAAAAGCCAAGAAAAATGGATACACGACCGAAAACCAAAAAGCCATATAGAACATTGAGCGAGGGTCGTATCAATAGGAGGGTTGTCGACAAACTTCGAACATGAAATAATTCAACAACCCCATATAGCAAACCAACGCATGGCAAAGTTTTCTACAAGAACATAATTTGTAATACCTCCTATCATAACCACTAAATGATAATCGAAAACAGGTGTGACTATCTACTTTTTAGTTTCGTAACGAAACGCATAGATTGAATCAATAAGACCAGAAAGATCATTTAAAGTATCCAGGGACACCGTGAAATAATGGGTGATATGAATAAACTTCGTGTTAATTCTTTCACTCAGAATTCTCTAAACAGACGTATTCATTTTGCTAAGTTAAAAGAGAAACAGACCTATAGTATAACCATTTGCCAGGATTTATTCATACCACCCATTGTCTCCGGTCGTAAAACTCATACCCTGACCAATTACTCGTGAACGTGTAAAATTACAGTTCTAGTTTTCTACTTGATCTTTAGAACCCCTCGAAATACATGTAACAAAGGATCCTTTTGATAAATAAACACTTGTGAGATTATTTTTATGTATTGGAATGTAAAAAAATCTCATAAACAGGAACATTCCAGAGATACATTTTTATGACCCATATGTGGATAATTCTGTGAGAGGCAAGATATCTTGATAGCTCAAACACCTATTTTCTCCAAAATTCAGGGAGGGCCTTAAAATAATGGTCAGTCGTAGTTTCAATTCGAGATTCCACAGATGTGATCTTTTAGTTTGTTATGTATCGTCCGTGTAAATTCGGGAACTTTCCATGAGGCTTCTGGTTTCAACTCTGATTCCAATATGAGGAAGAACTTGATTTTCATTAGGTATGAATTATTACGTTTCATAACAAATCTCTCTGACTTCTCTGGAAAGTCGATTCTCCCAATCAACTTAAGGTGTTAGTAACTTATCTTGCCTCATTTATATTCATTTATGTTCATATCATTCATATCAGTTTCAATAACAATTAATTGCTTGATGTCCTATAATAGAGAGATATTGCAATAACGGCAGCCACTATTAAAGGCAACTTTATTTTAAAGGTAACTGTGATTAAGAACAGAGATATTGCAGTTTTGTCTGTTCGTCCCTTATTTACACAGGCGTTCGTTATTCATAACCAATAAATGGAATCTGATTTCTCAGATTTTTCATTTTACATAATTTATTTTACACTAAGATACAATTTTTGTGATGATAGAATGGCCAAAGGGGGCTTCGATATCGATTTGTGTTGAAAAAGTCATATAATTATCAGACATGAGCTATGTCGTGTCCATGATCTCACCCGAAGTGAAAATAAAAGAACTTTGAATCATGTCCTTAACGTCCTCTAATAAAGGCAGTGAGTATTTTAATAAAGTTTTCATAATTCCAGATTCACATTGCGCGTGCATATATGTCAAAATAAGGATAACTTTATTACTGACTGACGATATTATGAACTGCGATATCTCTCTATTAATTCGTTGAATGTTTGTGTTTACTTTGTTGTATAAATCAATATAAATATTTAAGTGTTGTTGAATCCTGTTTTCCATTTATAAAAGTTCATACACGGGCTCTTTTAGCCTTGATAACGTAAATCTCGAGAGTTGTAAACCAACCAAGTATTAATATTGCGACTATAGTAAATTTTGTGACGAGTTCCGATTCCATCATGTGAAGAAAAAGTAGCAGCATAACATCCTAGGGACGCAAAACGGTTGAGAAATTAAGGTGAGATGAAAACTTCAATTTTGTGAGGTATAATTCTAATTTCTTTACAATATAGCCCAACGTTCCTATGTATTTAATAACATTAAAGATTCATCTTGGTCATATCTAATGTGACAAAATGATATTCAATTATAAAGTAGCTTTTGTTATAGTTCCACGGTTCACCTGATCATCAGTACAGACCCGATCACAACATACAAACGATTTCCAATTGGTTTTGTCAACTGATCTCTCGATGACTCCAGCACATACTAAGAAAGTGATCATCAGATCCACCTATAGGAAGCACAGAAAGTACTCTGACTGATACAGACTTCGTTTGAAGAAACTTATTCCATCATGAAATATATTCGAACATTCGTGTGGAATTGTGTAAACTTGACGAAAGGCAACAAATTCGCAAAATGAAAATTGATTAAAAATTATCTAGACTTTGGCTTATTTCCTATACAATAGGATTATCGAAACTTCGAACAGAAAATGAGTCAACGGCTCCATACGACTTCCAAATCACTTCTGCCCAACACCTGGCAAAATATTTCTACAGCAATATACTTTGCAATGTTAATGGAAAACAGATGTGACTATCTACATACTAGTTTCACGGTTCACCCGATCATCACTATAGACCTGGTTACAATATACAAACAATTTCCAATTGGTTTCTTAAACTAGCCCCACGATAACTCCAGTATCCAGTAATCAAGTCAGCGTCAGAGTCACCTATAGAAATAGCAGAAAGCTCTTCCGATTTTTTCAACCTAGGTTTTAGTCGTGAGTTTGGATATTTTAATTTAAAAACATGGACAGTTGACTGAATATTTTTTTGGGGTCAACAAATAGATTAACTCATCCACCAGAAGCGTCAAATGTTGTTTTCCTAATCGAAGTCAAACGAGGAAGTGATTTTGATCCACACAATAAGGACGAGAAAAGAGTTTTCGTTCTGTAATATATTTCTAAAAATACCTAGATATTGGAAATGAGAAATATTGGATGATATCGAATATCGGAATGAATTATCTCCAGCCGTATAAACTTCTGACAGAAGCTGTCGAATTATTGGGAAGAATCCATGAAAGAAAACCCATCAAATGTATGATGGGAGAGCGCTTCGATCTGATACGTGAACTTCGGATCTGATATAGGATTAGAGAATATATAACAAGCATCGCTGCCATTTTCACTTGGCAAAAATTATTATTGGGAAGGAGGATATTGAGAGGAAGTATGAAAGATTTCGGTCGATTCCAGAGGCGGAACTACGAATACAGCGGAAAAGGTCATTTAGTTCTTCTCGAAATTGAATAGAGTTTAACTATCGGGGTGATATCACGATTGTTCGCAATATTATCGATTACTTCATTCACACCTAGCTGCCCTAACTATAAGGTTTCATGAATGTGCGACTAATCAGGTAAACAATGAAGTATGAGCTGCTATTCTGTTTGATTGTATCAGTGTCAAAGTTCTGGAATAAATCATCGACTCAGTCGTAGTAGTAGATGCTGCAGCCAGGCAATTAGGCCCCTATGGGCCTTTTTTGCCATCCCCCTGTGTCCCCATCCGTAACATGATCTTGAAACAACCTCCTCCTCCTCCTCGAAATGAATTCCTATAATATATTCGTGTGTGTGTGGGTGCTTGTCAAGGGAGCAAGTTATTCAAACTGCATTTTCCTGGAAGTCCTGGTAGGGCTGGTTCTCAGTCAAGCGGTGCGGCGGTTGCGGGTGATTCTATCACTGGCTACCAGACCCGCAGTATCCGATCTGAGGCCCCTCCTTGGCTTCTTTTGGAAACTATTTCTCCAGTTCTCACCGCGAGTTCATTCTATCAACTTCCTCGTGAAAGTCCTGGTAGGGATGGTTCTCGATCGGGTGGTGCGGTGGCCGCGGGCGATTCATTTACCGGCTACCAGTCCCACAGCACCCGATTAAATGCCCCTCGTTGGCTCCCACCAAACACCAGATTTTCCAGTTCCCGCAGCGAGTTTCTTTGATCCGCCTCGTCATGAAAACCGTGGTAGGGATGGTTCTCAACCAGGCGGAGCGGTGGTCGCAGGTGATTCATCGCCAGCTACTAGTCCCGCAACAACCAATCCGAGGCCCCTCCTTAGCTTCCACTGTCAGATTTGTAGTCAGATATAAAGTTCTCGCATCCCCTGTAATGTGCGAGTGTGTTGAGTGTCGGGGGAACATGTGTGTTTTTGATGTTGGTGTACGGTAAGCTAAGGCCCACGGGTCGCCACCCTTGTGGTCAATCATAACAAATAGATCAATCATTTTCTTCAATTCATCTCGAGTAACTTGTAATTTGAAAAAATTCAAATCAATCATATTCGGAAGATAATAATAGTCAGCTACTTTTTATGATCTTGGGTAAAATGTTGAATTCCAACAACCTTTGAAAATCATTAGAAAGTTCAAGTCTTGAAGTAGAAAACTCAAATAGTTTTGGAAAAATAACACCACTCATAATATTATGTTATTATTCAAAAATAATCTAAATACAGAAAGTCAATAGTTTTAGCGGAAGCACTTATCTATCTATTTTTTTTCTACAAGCGTGCGTGTTCCGCCCTATTCCCGCACGCAATTTAGTTTGAGAGGTGTCATATTCCCGCACTACTGCGGGAAAAAATTTTCCGCACGCTAATGTCACTTCAGGTGAGTTTTTCCCGCACTAGTGCGGTAATAATTTTTCCCGCACGTGAAAGTTTGTTCAAGAGCATCACATAAGATGTTTCAATGCTCTTGTAGAAAAAATCTTGATCCTTACTCATACGGAAAGGTACTATCCCGCACTCGACTGCTTACCCGAACTCCGCTTTGCGTCTTTCGGGTATCGGCAGTCTCATGCGGGAATAGTACTCTTTTCGTACTTGTTAGGATAATAACTATTTTCTACAAGCGTGCGTGTTCCGCCTTATTCCCGCACGCAATTTAGTTCGAAAGGTGTCATATTCCCGCACTAGTGCGGGAAACATTTTCCCGCACGCTAATGTCACTTCAAGTGAGTTTTTCCCGCACTATTGCGGTAATAATTTTTCCCGCACGTGAAAGTTTCTTCAAGAGCATCACATAAGATGTTTCAATCATCTTGTAGAAGAAATCTTGATCCTTACTCATACGGAAAGGTACTATCCCGCACTCGACTACTTACCCGAACTCCGCTTTGCGTAGTTCGGGTAACGGCAGTCTCATGCGGGAATAGTACTCTTTCCGTACTTGTTAGGATAATAACTATTTCCTACAAGCGTGCGTGTTCCGCCCTATTCCCGCACGCAATTTAGTTTGAGAGGTGTCATATTCCCGCACTAGTGCGGGAAAAATTTTTCCGCACTCTAAGGTCACTTCAAGTGAGTTTTTCCCGCACTAGTGCGGGAATAATTTTTCCCGCACGTGAAAGTTTGTTCAAGAGCATCACATAAGATGTTTCAATGCTCTTGTAGAAAAAATCTTGATCCTTACTCATACGGAAAGGTACTATCCCGCACTCGACTGCTTACCCGAACTCCGCTTTGCGTCTTTCGGGTATCGGCAGTCTCATGCGGGAATAGTACTCTTTTCGTACTTGTTAGGATAATAACTATTTTCTACAAGCGTGCGTGTTCCGCCCTATTCCCGCACGCAATTTAGTTTGAAAGGTGTCATATTCCCGCACTAGTGCGGGAAACATTTTCCCGCACGCTAATGTCACTTCAAGTGAGTTTTTCCCGCACTATTGCGGTAATAATTTTTCCCGCACGTGAAAGTTTCTTCAAGAGCATCACATAAGATGTTTCAATGCGCTTGTAGAAAAAATCTTGATCCTAACTCATACGGAAAGGTACTATCCCGCTCTCGACTGCTTACCCGAACTCCGCTTTGCGTCGTTCGGGTAACGGCAGTCTCATGCGGGAATGGTATTCTTTCCCTACTTGTTAGGATAATAACTATTTTCTACAAGCGTGCGTGTTCCGCCCTATTCCCGCACGCAATTTAGTTTGAGAGGTGTCATATTCCCGCACTAGCGCGGGAAAAATTTTTCCGCACGCTAATGTAACTTCAAGTGAGTTTTTCCCGCACTAGTGCGGTAATTATTTTTCCTGCACGTGAAAGTTTGTTCAAGAGCGCTACATAAGAAGTGTCAAGGCGCTTGTAGAAGAAATCTTGATCCTTACTCATACGGAAAGGTACTATCCCGCACTCGACTGCTTACCCGAACTCCGCTTTGCGTCTTTCGGGTATCGGCAGTCTCATGCGGGAATAGTACTCTTTTCGTACTTGTTAGGATAATAACTATTTTCTACAAGCGTGCGTGTTCCGCCCTATTTCCGCACGCAATTTAGTTTGAAAGGTGTCATATTCCCGCACTAGTGCGGGAAACATTTTCCCGCACGCTAATGTCACTTCAAGTGAGTTTTTCCCGCACTATTGCGGTAATAATTTTTCCCGCAAGTGAAAGTTTGTTCAAGAGCATCACATAAGATGTTTCAATGCTCTTGTAGAAAAAATCTTGATCCTAACTCATACGGAAAGGTACTATCCCGCTCTCGACTGCTTACCCGAACTCCGCTTTGCGTCGTTCGGGTAACGGCAGTCTCATGCGGGAATGGTATTCTTTCCGTACTTGTTAGGATAATAACTATTTTCTACAAGCGTGCGTGTTCCGCCCTATTCCCGCACGCAATTTAGTTTGAGAGGTGTCATATTCCCGCACTAGCGCGGGAAAAATTTTTCCGCACGCTAATGTAACTTCAAGTGAGTTTTTCCCGCACTATTGCGGTAATGATTTTTCCCGCACGTGAAAGTTTCTTCAAGAGCATCACATAAGATGATTCAATCCTCTTGTAGAAGAAATCTTGATCCTTACTCATACGGAAAGGTACTATCCCGCACTCGACTGCTTACCCGAACTCCGCTTTGCGTCTTTCGGGTATCGGCAGTCTCATGCGGGAATAGTACTCTTTTCGTACTTGTTAGGATAATAACTATTTTCTACAAGCGTGCGTGTTCCGCCCTATTTCCGCACGCAATTTAGTTTGAAAGGTGTCATATTCCCGCACTAGTGCGGGAAACATTTTCCCGCACGCTAATATCACTTCAAGTGAGTTTTTCCCGCACTATTGCGGTAATAAGTTTTCCCGCACGTGAAAGTTTGTTCAAGAGCATCACATAAGGTGTTTCAATGCTCTTGTAGAAAAAATCTTGATCCTAACTCATACGGAAAGGTACTATCCCGCACTCGACTGCTTACCCGAACTCCGCTTTGCGTCTTTCGGGTATCGGCAGTCTCATGCGGGAATAGTACTCTTTTCGTACTTGTTAGGATAATAACTATTTTCTACAAGCGTGCGTGTTCCGCCCTATTCCCGCACGCAATTTAGTTTGAGAGGTGTCATATTCCCGCACTAGCGCGGGAAAAATTTTTCCGCACGCTAATGTAACTTCAAGTGAGTTTTTCCCGCACTATTGCGGTAATAATTTTTCCCGCACGTGAAAGTTTCTTCAAGAGCATCACATAAGATGTTTCAATCCTCTTGTAGAAGAAATCTTGATCCTTACTCATACGGAAAGGTACTATCCCGCACTCGACTACTTACTCGAACTCCGTTTTGCGTAGTTCGGGTAACGGCAGTCTCATGCGGGAATAGTACTCTTTCCGTACTTGTTAGGATAATAACTATTTCCTACAAGCGTGCGTGTTCCGCCCTATTCCCGCACGCAATTTAGTTTGAGAGGTGTCATATTCCCGCACTAGTGCGGGAAAAATTTTTCCGCACTCTAAGGTCACTTCAAGTGAGTTTTTCCCGCACTAGTGCGGGAATAATTTTTCCCGCACATGAAAGTTTGTTCAAGAGCGCTACATAAGATGTTTCAATGCGCTTTTAGAAAAAATCTTGATCCTAACTCATACGGAAAGGTACTATCCCGCTCTCGACTGCTTACCCGAACTCCGCTTTGCGTCGTTCGGGTAACGGCAGTCTCATGCGGGAATGGTATTCTTTCCGTACTTGTTAGGATAATGACTATTTTCTACAAGCGTGCGTGTTCCGCCCTATTCCCGCACGCAATTTAGTTTGAGAGGTGTCATATTCCCGCACTAGCGCGGGAAAAATTTTTCCGCACGCTAATGTAACTTCAAGTGAGTTTTTCCCGCACTAGTGCGGTAATAATTTTTCCTGCACGTGAAAGTTTGTACAAGAGCGCTACATAAGAAGTGTCAAGGCGCTTGTAGAAGAAATCTTGATCCTTACTCATACGGAAAGGTACTATCCCGCACTCGACTGCTTACACGAACTCCGCTTTGCGTCGTTCGGGTAACGGCAGTCTCATGCGGGAATAGTACTCTTTCCGTACTTGTTAGGATAATAACTATTTCCTATAAGCGTGCGTGTTCCGTCCTATTCCCGCACGCAATTTAGTTTGAGAGGTGTCATATTCCCGCACTAGTGCGGGAAAAATTTTCCCGCACGCTAATGTCACTTCAAGTTAGTTTTTCCCGCACTAGTGCGGTAATTATTTTTTTCTACAAGCGTGCGTGTTCCGCCCTATTCCCGCACGTAATTTAGTTTGAGAGGTGTCATATTCCCGCACTAGTGCGGGAAAAATTTTCTCGCACGCTAATGTCACTTCAAGTGAGTTTTTCCCGCACTAGTGCGGTAATAATTTTTCCCGCACTAGTGCGGTAATAATTTTTCCCGCACGTGAAAGTTTGTTCAAGAGCATCACATAAGATGTTTCAATCCTCTTGTAGAAAAAATCTTGATCCTTACTCATACGGAAAGGTACTATCCCGCACTCGACTGCTTACCCGAACTCCGCTTTGCGTCGTTCCGGTAACGGCAGTCTCATGCGCGAATAGTACTCTTTCCGTACTTATTAGGATAATAACTATTTTATCCATGTACCCTAGTAAAATAAGGTTTGAATTTTTTGATCAAGTTCATTATATTCCATTATAATCATACAGTAATGTAGTACTAAGGGATAGGGACAAAATGTAAGTCAGTATTACCTATATTGTGGCTAAACGCTTATTTATTTATCATTTTGTTTCCATTTCTTTGTGCTCTAGTAGAATAAGGTTTGAATCTTTGAATCGAGTTGATCATATTGTATTAAAATCACACAATATTATAGTACTGGAGAATAGGAAAAAATGTAGGTCTGTGTTATATTGGACGATATGTACCGTCTTTATTGATAATATTCCCTCATAAACACTCATAGAGTGTACCCATAGGCATAGCGTGTGCGGGTAGAGGAAGGCTATTATTATTATTTGCTGTGGTGCTCCAGGATGACTTACTGATTCTTGGTGACGTATTCAATTTTCAGCTGTAGGAAAGCCCGGAAAACCTCGGCACCACCCTGGGTGGTCGGCCCGAACTCCAAGCAAGCACCAGACATCGGGATTGGCATATAGGCAAATTACATTGCCTATCGACTCCTTTGAAATAAAGAAAAATATTCCCATTCCCAGGATTCCAACCTAGCCAAATGCAAGCGAAACTTTCAAAGGCCGGCATCTAACCGTCTCGCTACCGAGCACTATTTTCTATAATGAATTTTAAAAAGTTTTATACTTTCCCTTTGCCATAGTGAGAATTGTAAGAGTCAGAGTCTTAAATAAATACCTTTTCCCGCTGCCAACACTGTAAATAGTCCATACATGCTTAGCAACAAAAAGGTAAATGGCCTATATCATTCGTTTACTAATTCATCTTGACAACGGAATGTAAATAGTTTCACTCACATGCCTAGGGTAATAATGACTTTGACTTTGACAAGTAATACCTTCAGCTCCATTTTTATCAACTTTTAGGTTATGTGACTTTTTGAATACTTATTATTGTTGTCTGTTTATTCGGTAACTTGGTTACGCGCACAAACGTAATAAGTAACATGGAATGTATCGACTGTTAACATCTTCGGCAAGCGACAAGCCTCGGCTCACCTCGAATGTTGACACGTCTTTACATTCCTTGTTACTTAAATAACTATTCTTCATCTGTCAGACTGACGCTGATGTCAAACTGAATAACTTAGTTCTGCAATGTTTTTTGTATTCGTGATTGCTCATGACGACGTGGTCTCACCGGCTGGAAAGAAAGGAACTGTGTACTATCAAAATAAACCGTTTGAATTGTTCGTCATGCCGCAGGAGATGAGTGTTTCATACAACAAATTGAATTATATGGAATAATAGCGTGAATGCTTGCTACTATCGATAATGATTCTGTCAGAAATCCACGAGAACAAATTGCTTGCAAACGCCACGAGAGTGTACATAATATAGCAGTTATTCTTATCTATTTTTAAAACAATTTTCGAAAATATTGTGGGCACGAATGATATTCTATAAGATCATTTCACGAACCAAGAAGGTCAAGAGACTTTCATTGTCGTAGTTTCATCAATAGTTATCTAGTTTTCACAGTATTCTCGATGTCTATGATTCGAAACAGATTTTTCATCAACCTACTGACTCACCAATGCAACAAGCACCCTCCTGCATGTATTCTGCGTGTTCTAGTAATGTGAAAATCATAAATACAAGTGTTCTTGACTGTTCTACGCGCCCTGATTTTTGCCTCGTATATTGCAGCTTTGGAATAGAAAAAGGTAAATTGCAACCAAAACTACATACCTTCAGAGATTTCCGGAATTTCTCCATGGATGCTACAGATCAACCTAGAAATAGGCAACACCAAGCGAATAAACTATGGACCTGGTAAAAAGACACAGGCCCATTTAACTAGGAACCTCTGACGACAGAAAAATACAATAGACCCCTCACCTAGGAATCGCACGTTAAAAGGTAAGACCTCGTTAATCCATAGCTCGCACAAGTTTCGACTTCTGAGGGCTGTCGTTCGTAGGGGGGTGACAGCTGGTTAACGGAAAAAACAATTTTGAAACAATTTTTTTTTTGAAACCCTCTCGGGTAAACCCTACATTTGGTCCGTCAACTTCAAACCAACCAACCAAGTCGGAATCACTACTCAATGAGTCAGAATAACAAGTTAGTAATTTGTAATTTGACAATTTCGATTTTATCTCGTAATTAAGTCTTAGTGAAAAGAAAAATTTAATAGACTAGATTAAAGTTAGGTTGGAAATAACGAACGCCTGTGCGAACAAGGGATGAACTGACAAAACTGCAATATCGGTTTTTAATCATAGAATAATGCCAATCACTCTTGAAATATAGTAGTTGCCTCATATGCTGTCTGGCGTTATAGCTATATCTCTCTATTGGCATTATCAGTCGTTCGTATTTTTGAGAGGCGTCTTAGGTAATGTTCAGAAACCCCCTATTTTCAGCACTGTTGAAGGTAAATAATATCTCACCTTTGTCCGTTCGGATTGTCGAGTATGCTTGTGAATGATCAAACACAGAACACAACAACACAACAGGTGCAGAATTACATTGTTGTCCTGTATAAACTGTTTATCTTCTGAAAGTGAACTGTATTTACTTTGCTCGGGCGATAATATTACGTTTTCTTTGATGTACGTGAGGATTGTAATGAAAATAGAAATATATTTTAGTCCATTTAACATAAGATTTTCGAACTGGTTAGTTCTTACTCTTTCTAATTATCATGTGATATTTAAGGTCAAAATGATCTTTCATGTGTGCTCTTTAATATTTCACTTCTAACCAGTTATATGAATAAAATTTCGAATCGCTTCAAAAGCAGAATAATACCTCAGTTGAAACCTATTCTGGCGGTAATGAATGAAGACAATGAAGAATGCATGATACAGCATTCAATAGTTATTTATGTTACACGTGAGAGAAGTGCAACATTTTTATTCAAGATTATGCGGAAATTCCTATTGATGATGTCAACACTTTTTAAAGAAATTCATAATATTCATTGTCATCGGAATTATGAACACTTGCCAAGTTTCATGTCTCTGGTTCATCGCTAAGTTAGTCAAAATCGAATCCAAATTTTGTATCGATCAAACAAAATATGTGTGTTCCTAAATAATATAAATTCGAACAAATTTCGAAAAGTGTTCCGGAAAAATTTAAATGAATAAAAAGTATAAGAAGTTCCTTTCTCTCCACACCGAAAATTTGGCTAATTTCAAGATGCTGTTGACTCTTTCAAGATGACTATTTCAATTTATTACCATATGCATCAAACAAATACCATTAAACACATTTATACATCATATCGAAACCCTTTGTTTTTCGTTGGGCTGCATTTTATATCACTTTCAAATCATAATTTAATTTTACATTCTAGCTTGCCTAGTTTTAGACCAATTCAATTATTTTGATATGAAATGAACAAATTCGCGTGCAATTCCTTAATGGGAATTTTGATACAATCCTACTGAAGAACTTTCTTTCGAAAATTCATCAAACTTTATTTTGTAATGAATAGTTCTTCGATATTTTCAACGTTTGACGAGTTATAGGCTTTTGAACGAAAAGGGGATTTTTTTAGAGGTGAAGACTTGTTCTCAACATATCTGTGTGATTTCATGATGTACGGAACTACTAACCGTTTATGACAAAAATTTTAATGCCGGTTAATTGTGTAAGACATTTGTATCCCGACTGTACCAATAGTTTTCGAGTTATTTGCAAAAACTATACCACTTCTAATTGAAATCTTCAATTATTCATAACCTTTGGACTTCGTCATTACGAATCTAATGAGTTATCGCACTCATTTCAATTCGCATGCGATAGAAATATTGTTTTGTACTTTTTGAACTTGTCCAGATGCGGTTTTCTTCGATTGACAACTAATCCAATACCGAGATGAAAACAGTTATAACCTAACCGCTGAGTCGTCTATAATTTATTCATGTAGAGCTGAAAAAGTTCATGGGGAGGGGCGTTTTTAGCCCCCCTTCAAACGTTCAGAACTCTCCGACAACTACAATGTCCACAAAATTTTGTTAGATAATGTTACCAATGAATTTTCATTATTTTCATCAACCTATTCTGAAATGAAAAATCTTGTTCATTCAAATGTCCAAATTTCGAGTGCCACAATTTCAGTTAATATTTTTAAAATCTGTGACAGAATATCATCTATTTGATTTGGATACAATCATCTTGCTATTACCCTAATGATCTGATATCATTGTGTAAACAGAACATCATAGCCATGACTTGTTATTTTTGTAATTCCCCCCAAATACATTGCAGAGTAGTTCTTGTAGAGAACTTTGCCAAGTATTAAACAGATAACGGTTTTAGGGGACAGTAGTTGTTTTCAAGTAGTCAAGGGCGAAAAAGCCACTTAACGCATGAATTAGGAACAATATTTTTTCTATAACCGCATAAAGATTCAAATACCGCATTGAAAATATGTATTTTATTTCAACATACATAACTTTCAATGAAAATCCACTAATTATTATCAATGTCCATGTTGAAAGCACAATTTGTTGTTTTCTGCAAATGAATCAGAATGGCCGCTCCAGAGGAGTTAGTTAGTGATAACTGGCTATCAAGAGTAATACTCGTAGATTGCAAAGTGCATGAAGATGACGGAGACGGCATCGGTTGCAAGTTGTTGCTAAATGAAAGAATTTTATTCGAGATGGTAATGATCTGTTCTACGGAGTCGGCCAAATATCCTTCAGCTACAGCAGTTGAATTCCAGCTTCCAAAAAGTTATATGTTGGTTATGCCTTCACCTAAATCTGCTATAAACATGGCCGATGATCGTCTGAAACTGTGATCTGTGTAGCGTTCTGATAGGTTTGGTAAACCAAAGTAGGTAGCGATCGATGTCTGCCGGCATTTTACCAAAAAATCGACGGTGCGTGGTGGTTGGAGGCCGTAAATTTGAGTACTTTCTATAGAGCTTCAAAAAGGTTTCATTATTTATGTCTTCAGCTATAACAAAGGATCTTGAAGTATGGTTTTTTGGATCAGAAATTTTTAGAATGTTTGGAATTCCGTTATCTTAATTATCGTCAAGTGTGATTTTTTTATAAGTTCGGCCCTGCTAAGAGTATCGGCTAGAGCAAAAATGATACCTACATACTATAATCATAAGATATATTTCATCTGGGGCTAGCATAAACTTGGATTTGTCTTCTTTGGTAAAAACCAACGATGTCAACTTATGAAACTTGCTTTTGTCCAGGTGTTTTTTCATTTTGACTAAACATTTCGAATAATGCGAACATAGGGTATTGGGGAATGTAGGCTTTCACGGCTGGCGTCAGTGTTTTGGATATTTTTCGAGTTTTGCCGTGATTGTCTTCGATTAAAATCTCCAAACGTTTCGACAGCAACTGAGGTGGTGTCGTCGAAGTAATCTAAAGTGAAGTATCAACTGATACGTTAAAACGTTGATGCGTCAAGAAGATTACTTCGACCACGCCACTGAAGATAACTGTCGCAGTTGCAAGCAGTCGAGATGTTTGGAGATTTGAACCAAAGACGACCACGGTAGAGCCCGGAAAACAAACAAAATTATATAAATATTCGTTTATTTAGTCATAAAAAACAGATACATTGTACATTTAAAACACAAATATGTAAGACAGCACCACTACACATTATGCACTGTTACTAAAGAGTATATATAAAAAATATCCTCAATGTAGTGGTAACATAGTAATTAAAATAAAATAAAAAACATGAAAATATTGCTGTGATGTATAAAGAAATAAAATAATTTAAAAAAATATATTAGGGATTGCTTCCTTTCTACAAAAGTTTTTTTAGAGTGTTTTTGAAAGTACTGAGGGAGCGTGCACTTTTAACTTCAGATGGTAATTCATTAAATGCTCTTAAGCCTTTTATAAAAATGGAGTTGTGAATAACTTTTTTGTGAGATTGAGGAATATGGAAATCTCTTATAGTTAACTTTATCTTTCGAGTAGTCTGGTACACTTCCATTACGTATTTTAAATACAAAAATGAGTGCTTGGTACAATAAAAATTCTTTTACAAACAACCACTCTAGTCTGCTCAACATTGTTGAAATGGGAGTACGTCTATTGCAAGAGAGAATTGTGCGCATTGATCTGTTCTGCAATTTTTTAAATCTACATATTTGATTTTGATTCAGTAAATACCAAATAGTTCAGCAGTAAGTGAAATGGGTAAGTATAATAGTGTTGTATATAATTCTTTTGGTACATTGATTGAGATATCTTGAACATCTATAAAGATAGTTACTTCAAAATATATTGTTTTAATGAAATAGTCTGGATTTTCTTTGAGAGTTAATTTATAATCAACTATTATACCATATTTAAATTTTTTTACCTGCTCGATTATTTCGTTACCAATTTTTATTTCCATGTTATTCATTAGAAAATTATTATAATTCCTTTCATTAGCAATGAGCATGAATTTAATTTTATTAGCGTTAATTTTCAGTAGATTTCCACAGCACCATTCTTGTATTTGTTGTACCGAATTTTTAAGAGTCTGCACCAAAAGCACTGGGTAGAGAAATAAATTAAAGTGTCATCAGCAAACAAATGAATTTTACAGTTTACTGCTGCTTCAACAATATCATCAATATATATTAAGAACAATAAAGGCCCAAGAACACTTTTCTGTGGAACCCTATATCCATTTTCTACATCCTCAGAGAGTATATTATTGAATCTCAGTTTCTGTTTTCCATTATCCAGATAATTAGTTAGCCATTCCAATGCCTTGCCCTCAATACCAACACATCTTAATTTTTCAATCAACCTTTCTCGATCTACTGTTTCGAATGCCCTTTGGAGGTCAAGAGATACCGCACCTGTCATTTGATTTTCTCCTAGGCTCTTTTTCCAATCCTACAGAACACATTGAAAGGCTGTTTCACAGCTATACTTACTTCGAAAACCTGACTGAACCATGTTAACAATTGTATTCTCCTCTACAAAGCCTACTATTTGTTTAGAAACTGTTTTCTCAAGAATTTTTCAATAGAACTTAGCATATTGACTGTCCTCAAATCAGAAGCTTTGCTTAGGTTTGCAGTTTTTAGTATTGGGATGATAGTTGAAATTTTTAAGTAATTGGGAAATGTGCTTGTGTCTATAGTGGTGTATTAATGAGGTAATATGGTAATGTAGAAAATGTTATAATGAGGTAGGTAATGGTAGGTAATGTATTAATGAGGTAAAAATTGAGGTCAAAATTCATCAAAATAACATTTTTCTGAAGCTATTCACTTCTTTTTCCCTTCACCAGTTCAAAAATTGGTTGTATTGCTTTTCGTATATTTCTCGTGATTTACTAGGTAACAGGTCTGAATTTACCTCACCTGCGTTCTATAAAGTTGCTTCTGGGAGATTTTCGCCTAACGAATTCATCAAAATATTTCTTTTATTGAAGATAATTTGAAAAATCACTTTGTCACTTTGACAACGTTTCGACTTGGAACTTTGACGTCTTGAAGACCACTTGATTGTCATAGCCAATATTTGGTTACCACACCAACACACTTGACTCAGCTCAGTTTGATTGTTATGTGGATTGATTTTGAGAAATTTTTTGGGTAGATATATTAAAGTATCCCAATTTTCATTTAATTTCAATGAATGAAAAAATAAAATTACGGAAAAAAAGATTGAGTTAGATTAAATATTAAAAGCTAGATAAGTATGAATGGTGATATACAGGTAATATCAATGAAATGTACATAAAATATCGTTGGATTGACAGATTTTACTTTCCCGCACTAGTGCGTCAAAACGATTTTTATCGCACAAGTGCGGGAAAGTAACACGCATGGTCGTAGAAAACGTTTTTACACAATGACAATGAAAATGTTCAAAACTTGAACTTTCCCAACCGGAATTCCTAATTTTATTGTCAAACATCATTCAATTGTACTTGTTTTTTTTTGTATTTGCAATGCATGTACTGGATGTTTCGCTTTCTCCCTTATTTTTTCTGGCTTCAGTTTCTTCTATAACTTTTTTGTTTTGAGGATTTTTGGTTTCAGTTTTGGAAGTTTATCTATAGTAACTGTACAGCACGACTGGTAAATTATAAAGCCTCATGATAGTAAGTCATAATTGATTTCCACTTCCATGTCTTTTAATTTATCAACGACTTGAAAAAATCAATTCATGTCACGAAAATCTTCACCACTTCTCGTTTTCCATTGAGTGAGTTGTTTCAAAAGTATTGTCACCCTAGCTGGACCCTTATACTCATAAATTGATTTTAACTTGATCCGAACCTAATTTGAAGTGTTACAACTCTTTATTTGCACGAGTTCCGGATGGTTGATTGCTGGATTAGATCTGATTTTGCCTTTTTGTCAACAGTATTCCATTCAATAGCATCATCTGCATTTAACGGACGTTTGTTCAGACCATTCACATAATCCCAACAATTATTTCTGATCGATATGGCTTCTATTTGTAATTTCCATCTGTCACAATAATCTGTACCATAGGCTCCGATTCCAACGGCAGCAACTGCACTTTATTATATCTAAATCTAAATCTACAGCTCTATATATAAACAAAGTTTGGGCCAATAACCTTTCAACTTGCAATGGAATTAACGAAAATATCGGATTAAAATTTTAAATATTTGATTAAAAATACAATACAAAATAATATCGACTTGATATAGACAGGGACCCGCTATAAAGTATGTAACATATGGAGAAAAAATTTATTATTGGAGTAATTGAAAATTATTTTTGGGTGATCGACTGTGCATGACTAATAACCTGAATAGTAATTTATGCAATGAGCACAAAATAATGCCCATTTTGTTGCGAGTTGCATACTATGCTTTTTCTTCGACAACATATGTTTATGTTTATGTTTATGTTTATGTTTATGTTTATGTTTAATAACATGCATACATTGCAAAAACGTTAAAAAAATAAAGTGATGAAAATTCATTACTTCGAATTTGCCGCTAATGGGCTGTTTCCGGTAATGAATTCAGTGTTGTTACACTGAGGAAAATTTATATTAACCGTAGCTAGAAATCCAATAACCCTAGCAAAATTTCTAATAGCATAGGGGACAAGCGAGCTATCACCTGTGGTTATAAAGTCGACTTTGCTGATTATAACTCACTTGGGATAAATAGAAATTGTCGAATAACGTACTATCTCGAACTTTGCTACCGCTATGGAGTGCATTTACCTGTGGCTAGTAGACAATGTTTTTGTAGTAGCTGGTAAACTTTGCTACCGCCAGCGAGTGCACCTACTTGTGACTAAAAGGTATTGCTGTAGTTGTAGGAATCTTACTTTGCTACCGCTGGTGTGTGCAATTACCCATAGGGCATTATTCATGTTGTAGGTATGCTATGGAAACCCACATATCTATTTCTGTAACTGTATAGTTTTCAATGAAAAATTATTGCAAAAAGTCTGTTGGAATGTGTTCTAACAGTAACAAACAAGAAAGAAGTTTCGAAATGAAACATGTAAGACAATGGGTCAGGTGAATAAATTACAGCAGAAGCTCTTACTATTGATTCATATTCCGCATACTTCATTAACACGAATATTATGTGTGTCTTGAAAAAACTTGAGTAATAGCATTTGATTATATTCATTCACTTCATCCATTATCACATAATTCCTATGTTGCTTATTTACACTATTCGGCACTATGGCTGGACTAGAACAGCCGATAACACTGAAACAACCTTCAAATGTTCATTACGTTCGGGGAGGGGGTAATTTCCGTCAGAATTTCAGCAAAACTTCGAATAACCACAGCACGGAACAAAGTAGTCGTAAGTAGGTTCTTCGAGTAATATTTTAGTGGCAGGTTGACAACTGTATTACCGTAAGTGGATGAACTTCTATGCGATGATCCACTTATCGTAAGCGAAAACCTTACGGTCATAGGCATGTAATTCATTAGTGATTATTCACTTATGAAATTATGATTTTCTGATTGAAAAACTTACTGTCCTAGACTGACTGCCTAATAGCGACAGCATTATACCTACCTGTGGCAGAAAAACTACATTCAGCAAAATCGTTTTTGCTGCCATAGCATTTGAATGTGCTACTTCTATTCTATAATTTGTTATAGTAATAGTATTTCTTATTACAATAGCAAGAAATATCCCAGCAATAACTTTAATAGCAGAATTTTCCTCAGTGTACCATCGCTGCTTCTACTATGTTCGGAGGTGTCAATATCACTATCAGTTTCCATTTTAATAAATAGTTTTTATAGAAAACAACGGTGAAATTACTCGTTACCTACTGAAACTTTGACAGAAACGATCTGCTGACATTTCATCAATTTGTCGCTGGACGTCATATTTTGACAAGCCGTAGTCGTCGTTATGTGAACCTAGACTCAACACAAAATATTCCATATCGCATTTGTTGCCTAGCAACTTGCCTAGCAACCGATGCAAAAATGAAATTTTGTACAAAATGTGCTTGTTTATGATGGAAGTTACGGTTATAAAATGAACATTTTTGAGGTTGTAGAAACAATCTATTTCGATTCGTGTTACGTGATAACTGGTATGGCGGATTATTGAAACAAAAAAGAATATGGAGGGGCCAAAAATAAGGTAAAATGGCAAATTATCCGAACAAGGTCTTAGAATTTAGTTTTACCTCCGATTAAGTAACACAACCTAGATGAGTAATACTCAAATAGAACTGAAGGTAACATCTTTTCATAATGTTATCTCTCAAATCATGACATTATTACCATCTCGCTATTTTATAAGGATAAAATAAGCACGTCAGCTAGATTTTGATATCTGTCGGGTATATTGATGGCAACGAAAACCCAAAAATACTTTCTTGGATGAAATATATGAAAATAAAAAGGCAATTGAAACGTTCAATGCAGCTTGTTGGGAGCATGTAAAAACGATAGTATTTCCATCGCCGAACGGAGATTCTTCATTGTCGATATAGTCTGGTCAGTACGGTAACGCTGCATTTGATATTTGACAGAACAATCATTTGAAGTTTCCAGTGTCGTAACTATCGAGAAAGGGAAACCAAATTGGAAAAGGAAAACCAAATTGGAAAAGGGAAAAATGAATGAATTATGAAAAAAACTGTCAATTAGAGCATCGGCTGTTCTCAAAATCCTGTGGAGATTATTTCATCATAATTTCAGGTTTCCATTCCATATTGGGTTTCGATTATTTCTATTTTATTGAACGTTAATATTTCTGTTAACAACCCACGACACTACCGTTGGGGGGAAGATGTTCCTTACAAACAAATCTTAATGTGTGTGCGGCGAGTTACTCATCTAGGTTATGTTATTTGATCGGACAGTTTTACGCTCATAGGGTGTCTCACCTGATAATTAAAGAAAATATTAATATAATAAATATAATATTTCAATATTTTTTGATTCCTACGAAAATTAAAGGCAGGATTTTGATTATAATAACAGATCTTCCTCATGTTCTTCACACCCGAGAGCTCTAAATTATAAAAACAGATTTGTCAGGCTATTACATTGGGTCGTATCTAACAGAAATATTAGAATTCAACGGATATTATGATCATATAGCACTCTCTAAACATCGTGTTTTCTGAGTATCATTTATGATAATCGAGCATGAACTTATTTATCATTTCACACATACTTGAAACTGTGGAGCTCTTTAATTTGAGGCATTATTTCATTTATTTTCACATTTTTGTTGGCAGAAAGAGACAAAAAGTAATGAAATGAAATTAGATGCAAACAGTTACATACCAGAAAAAATACTTTCCAAAATGCTACTACAAATACATATCACATGTATACCTACTCATTTATAATATTATAATTTCATAATAGGAAAGCAGAGTAGAATTTACTCTCTTGCACAAAATCGAAAGCTTCAAAACCAAACATGCTTTCTTGAGTATGGAATGCACCTAACGTATACACAAACATCAGATTCTATATAGGGGATAATATCATAGGTGCTTTACAAATTACCGATGATTCTGAAATAAAAAGGGTATTTTAAAAACTGCACGAGTTAATGTTTTTCGTATCTTCAAAGCATAAATTGCTCAACTCCGAAGCAGGAGGGCAATTATTTCAAACAACGAAAAAATATCCGAGTAATATTTAAAAAAAAATCGTTATATTCAAAATTATTTGTTAAATTTTAAAAGCACGAATGGTATTCGGTAGAAAATTTCAAGAATACAAAAATTCATTTTATTTATTGTTAAAGTTGATACAATTATTGTTAGCATGTCCTGTCATCATCACTACAGTTGAATTGTCACCTAGCGCACTGATTTACAGCGATGATCCACATAGTAGGTGGATTACCGCTGGAAGAAATAATTCCACATCTCTCATGGACATTTTAACACATGATTTAAATGTTCACCAATATTCCACAAGTTTACTATGGATTTCATCTGACAGTAAATATTTTGCAACAAACGTCTGAGTTATTGGCATAGATAGATAAATAGAAACTTTGTTAGGCATAGATAGATACTTTATTACTCGTGCTATGTACACAAATAGTTATTTATGCAACAAGTGCAAAAAGTAAGTTTTTATTGCACTCGAATTGAAATTGTCCGACGAGGTCGTTAGGCCGAGTTGGACAACACGTCGAGTGCAATAAACAATTTTTGCACGAGTTGCATACAACATTTTTTCTACGTTCATGCAAAAAGCAAAAAATTATTTATTTAGGTGCGGCACAAGGTAAATAAATACGCAATTTAAATAAATAATTATTACTATCGATTTCATCACCATCATCTAGTTTTCCATTAATATTAATCATTTTAAAACTTTCGGTTCTGTAATTGTCAGAATTAAATTTTGATTGACGTTTATATAACCACAGTTGCATTATAAAAATCAAAATCATAATAGCCATGAGCGCGTATGTTATCACGAGGTGTGGTCATAGTACAGACAGTTTGCTCTATGCAGGTAGACGGTTTAGAACATAGCGGATCGGTTTTGATTATGGAGTTATTCTCGGGAAGGCATTGTTTGTTCAACTCTGACTGCTAGTATTAATACAAAATAATATAAAATATGTAGCTGTTTAAAACGTATGGCTAATCTCACAGAATATCTGCTAAATATGTAGTGGATTTGAACGTTTATGTTTATCATGATGACAGCACGTTGAAGTAGAATGACAGATGAGTGCAATAAAAACTTTATTGCACTAGTGCAATAAAGAGCTTCTTTTTCCACTGAATATAGTTCAATAAAGTTTTGCTTTTTGCATAAATGTAGAAAAATACATTTATGACGGGTCACAATTACAAAAGTGGTGAAATAGTAGTTACAAAAGTAGTAAAAAAGTTTTTTGTAAAAATATGTGTAAATAAATAAAATAAAATAGAACAATACATTAATATGTTATTCCAGACATAATGAACATCACTAACACGAACTTAAGCATAAGTCGAATCAATGATATAGTCATTTATTTAGTAATTGATCAGTTAACAAAAATAATTGAAAAGTTATGATTCCCTGAGCAAAGTTACACCTTGCTTTGCGCCATTCACATATTCTTCAAGAGAGTAGAAAGAGTTTTCAAGCAAAAATAATTTCAATGTTTTATTGAAAGCGAATGTTCCTAATTTTCTCACTTCCACTGGAAGAATGTTATAGACGTTGAAATTCAGTGAATTATTTTGGGATTTACTGTAGGAATTCTTTTGTGAATTTCTATTGAAGTATTCCAAATGTAAATAGAAGGAAGAGTCATGATTTTTAAATTTTCGAAGAGAGGTCGGCAGGTTTCTCTATATTTTGAATTGCATAAAATTCTAATAGCTTTTTTTGTTGACGGAAAACGCTAGAAACTGCAGATGAGTTTTCCCAAACGACAATGCCATAATTAAGATGAGAATGGAATAAAGAAAAATAAACTGATCTTAGGGTGCATATTGTAATGATTGAAAAAAGTTATTTTTTTTTTATTAGGTAAATATTGTTATTATTATTGTTAGAAATGAGGGCTAAATACCTTACCTTAACTTTAGAGTGCCTTAATTATTAATTACCACCCAAAAACAGTTTGAAAATCCAAGTTGAATTGCTCAAATAGTGCTTTCCGAAGAATGTCTAGGTCATTCCGCTGCAGGTTTTCGAACAGTAACAATAAAGTTCAGATAATTTCAGATACTAGCTAGGTTTCTTTTAGTATTTCTAATCATTCTAAGCGTATTAAATTTTAGTTTTGATTAATTTTTCCAAAGAAATAAAAAATAAAAAGAAAATCTGACAGATAACATAACCTCACAAATTGAGAGGAAAATATTATTAATAATCAAAATAAAAAGGTTACTATCATGTAGAGGAAAATAAAAAAAACTCATTAGTAGCAATTTAAGAGCATTCTAGTAAGTAATTTAGTTTTAAAGATAGATTTAAGTTGTAAATAATTAAGTTAAGAAAACAAATTGGCCATGACTAGGAATATAAGGAGCTCTTTGAAAATTATTTAAATCATCAAGTGCGCGATGAAAAGGTGCTTTTCGAGAATGTGCAGACTGGGAAGGAGAAAAACTTTCTTTTGTTTTTGTTTGGAAGTTTCTGGGGATTCTAGAAGTTTTTGCCGGGTGAAAAAGTCGAAGCAGAAATCCAGGAAAGATTTTTACAAGATTCCATTCAAAAAAAGAAATATATTAAAACATTAATTAGTTTGAAGTGATAAAACTATAGAAGAAAGTACCTGGTGTAAGCTGATAAGAAGAGATCAGTCGGGAATCGCTGTTTTGATGAGAAAAATCCCATAGAAAAATAGCTGGTCAGAAGAATTTCTGGAAGCCTTCTGTTGAAAGGCAAATATCCACAAACTCCAAGGTATTTATCTCCAATTCCAAGTATTCTCTGTTGCACATCCATCGATTTTTTTTTGGGATCAGTAGCTGTGATTCAACAAAAACTTTAACTCCGCGAAAAATACGAACTTCCAAATAACCTTCACCGAACTTTGAAACTTTAAGTGCACAGATTCCGCGTTTTTCATTGACAATCATCTACAAAGGGCGAACTTTTATTAATTATAGAACTATTTAGCTATGGAATGTTGATCAATTTAAGTAATTTGTTTTTTTTTATCATTCATCACAATAGACATAACCTCCAAACTGCATGAGAATATAAAATTCTGGGATTCAATAAGAGCTACGACCGCTACAATTTCCAGTCAGCTGTGGTCTCAATCGGGCTGGGAGAATACGAGGTTGACCCAGAAATTTGTGTCTCACTTAAATCATTCCGTGTGGAATAAAAAGTTTGGAAGGTTGGATCAGGTCATAGAATAAGGTAGCTTTCACTGAGTAGGAAAATAAGTATAAGAATCTGGAAGTTGAATTGAGAAAATATTCACCAAATTTATTTAAATAAAAATTGCAAATTTTGAGTTTTTTTGAAACCTCTATTTTTATTCTACTTGAGAGTTTACTGTCACCATTTCACAAAAGAATCTTGCCTTTGAACCCAACTTGAGAGGAGGAGTCTGCATATTCACCGGAGAGACGACCTAGCTAGCCATCAGAGTAAAGAACAAGGCACGAGTATTAATATTAAAAAAGGTTTTTTTTTAAGAGTAAGTATTTAGTCTGGGCAACATTTGGACAAGAATAAAAATATTTACCTGTGTTTCTTTACCTATTTATCTTCAATCTACATAAAATTTTGATTTACAAAATAGAACAATATAAAATTTCACGACAAAAATTTATTTATACCAAAATCATTTACTGTAGCATTATTAAAATATAACAATATATTTGTGCAATGTCTGAGTTGTCGCATATTGAAAAGAGAGCGCGTCAGTTTCAAATTAAGTTGCCTGATGTGCTCAGTCTAAATTAACTTATCGTCCAAAATGAATCCTAGAAGCTTCACATTTTTATCCTCTGGAGTGGGTTTTCTGGTAGATATTATCAAGTTTTGAGATTTATTGTCAATTAAATTTCAGCTTGTTAGCTATGAACCACTGTTCAGCTTTCTCTTCAATTTCTTCCGATAAGGTGTCTAGGGAATCATATTCCTCATGAGAATAAATTGACGTAGTGTCATCTGCATATTATAGAAAGAACACTTTTGTTCGGGGACAAGAAGGAAGGAAGAGCATTAGTATAAATTACAAATAACAGTGGGCCCAGGACCGAACCAAAATTAACGTCTCTAAAACAGTTTGTTGTTGAATATTACAGCTTGGAAACGATTTGTCAAATACGATTCAATAAGTGTGAGAGTGATACCTCTGATTCCGTAGTAGCTGAGTTTTTCCAGAAGGATTTCATGGGAGACACAATCAAAAGCTTTAGATAAATCGCAGAGAGTACCCACATGATTACTTCGTTCAAGACCCGCAACTATTTGCTCTACCACCCTCATTGTTGTACTTAATAATAATAATAAATCGACTTTATTCACATACCAAAAAAAAAATGGGGTATGGTGAATGGGCGGAGTGTCAGCAGGAGCTGTTTTTCAACTCTACCCTAAACGTGTACATATGCATACATACACCCATCTATATAGACACATGTATATACACATATATACACACCCACACGTACCCGTGCTTACACACATATACATCGACATACCTGTACATACATACATATATTAATTAGCTAATATAATATACTCAATCAATGCCAATTAATATTATTGAAATAATCATAAATCAAATGTGATGAAGATAATAATTTAAATTGTAATAATATAATTATTGAAAACCTGAATGAGTCAGCGAGCAATTGTTATAAATAAGACACATTATATTCCTGTCAGTTTCTAATGAGGTGTAATTTTAGTCTTTTTTTGAAATTTATCAGACTATAGGACCTGAATTCGCTGGGCAGTGAGTTGTAATGTTTCGGTGCATTATACGAGAAACTTCTTGTAAATATGAGAGAACGATGTTTAGAAATAACAAGGACTTTGCTGTTGCGTGTCACAAATCTATTGACGTTGGAGAATGATACCAATCGTTGAAAGACATAGTCAGGTTTTGTTGTTGTTGAATGATTTTTTCGAAAGCCAAATTGTTCATTACTAAAAAAGTTGTTGTCTACGAAGTACTTGAATAATCTTTGTTTTATGATAATTTTAATCAATTTCGAAAAAATACGAATGATAGAAATGGGTCTATAATTATCAGTTTCGTCCTTATTCTCTTTTTTGAAAAGTGGAATGATTTTGGAGTATTTGAAAATATCAGGAAATCTACCGGTTATGAAGATTTGATTAATTAGGTTTGTTAGAGGCTCTGCAATTGTACCAATAGTTCCTTTTAAAATTCTGCTACAAAGTTCATGGATATCTAGGCACCTGGAGTTTTTCAGAGATATGATAGCTTCTCTGACAAAAATTGTAACAGGCTGTATGAAAAATAAGGAAGCGGGAAAATTTTTGTTACTCAGAAATGTTGTGGTTTGTACATGTGGTAGAGATTTAATTATATCCTCGGCCACTTGCAAAAAAATTCAACGAAATCATCAGACGATAGTTCGTACGTTGAAGAGTCGCATTGACACTTAGAATTGTTCCTTCCGAAATTTATCAGCGTCAGTTTGCTTTCGATTTATTTTCAGCATCTGAGAGATACTGATCATAAGCTGTTTTTTTAGTTGAAATTAACTATTTTTTATAGTGTTTTTTGTACCGATTGAATATGTTGATGTCCAGTGGGTTTTTGCTAGAATCACCCCGAGGGTGGCTGAGGCGTTGCAGCAAATGGGAGAAGCGACCCGTGGGCCCTAGCTTACCGTACACCGACGTCAGAAACATACATTTTTTCCCTACAGACACCAACTCACACATTACAGAGGGATGCGAGAATTCAAAAATCTGCCTTCAGTGGGAGCTGAGAAGGGGCCTTGGATTGGGAGGTGCGGGACTGGTAGAACCAGCCCTACCAGGTTTTTCACGAGGAGACGGATCAAAGGAACTCGCTGCGGGAACTGTAAAATCTGTTTCTCGATGGGAGCCAAGGAGGGGCCTTGAATCGGGGGCTGTGGGACTGGTAGCCGGTGAATGAATCGCCCGTGGCCGCCGCACCACCCAATCAAGAGCCAGCCCTACCCGGACTTCCACGAGGAGACGGATGGAAGTAATTCGCGGTGAGAACTGGAGAACTAGTCTTCAATAGAAGCCAAGGAGGGGCTTTGGATAGGATACTGCGGGTCTGGTAGCCGGTGATAAAATCACCCGCGGCCGTCGCACCGCCCGACTGAAAAACCAGGACTTCCAGGAATGGGCAGATTAGAAGAACTCGCTTCCTTGACAAGCACCCACATATAGTATAAGGATTCATTTTGAGGAGAAGAAGGTTGTTTGAACAGCATGTCACGGATGAGAGACAAGGGCAAAAAGGGCCCATGGGGGGCCTACTTACCTGGCTACAGAAGTGGCCAACCTCACTACTACTGCTACTACAACTTCTACTACAAAAACTCCGTATTGATCTTATCCTACTACTTTAAACAGTGACTTTGATAATACCAATAATACCAAAGTTATGTCACCAAGATAAAATTGAAATTGATTTGGTTGTGGGAGGAGATAATTACTACAGCTGTGGAGATGTCACAGTGATTTTCAACGAGATACATCCAAATAAGATTATTTCACATGTAACTGTTGGAAGAATTGTTTCCAAGTTGAAGCCCAGCCTCCTAAAAGTATCACAAGACTGCTTTGTAATTTCATTTATTCTATCAAAGCCGTTTTACAATAGTTATTTCACTTTCCGAGAAAACTTTATTTTTATTTTTATTGAAGTAAAAAATTCTTGTGTTTCACTCCTGATTTTTTGGTAAACCATTTTTTTCAACTAAACATGATGTCAAGAAGTCACGTTCCAATTCATCCTTCGGTCTTGGCACAAATTTGTCTATGGATATTGAACTATAACTATTGGTAAAATCAAAGTTTGGTTGAATTTAGATTGTGAAATTCACGTTGCCAAGTTCGAGTAATAGTCACTCAGAGTTGACTACCACATATAAACGTATATTAAACGTTTATGTGTTTATTGGGTTTGATCCTTTGATCGAATAAAATACAGACCTCTACTTAATATTAAGTAAATAATTAACCATCCGAAGTGAAACGTTCAAACACGATCATCTTCGGAATTTGATCAGGTATTATGTAGAAAATACGATGTTTCTGGAGTACTGTATCATCATGATATTTGAGGAGATCTGATATGAAAGTTAGATACGAACCAACGTAATAGCCAGGGCCCATACAAAATCTTTTCAATTTCAATTAGATTCTTTCTGGTGTTGAGAAAATTTATAAGACAAAAATTTGATATTTTTATTGAGATCGGAAAATATGTAAAGAAAACTACGAGTTTGAATTCTTTTGAATTAGTTGAAATTGAAACTAAACTCTAAGAAACTCTTACAAATAATTTTTTCAATATCTCTACGTCTGATTCGACTTTTTGCTTCATATTATTTTTTTTCAATCTGCCGCTAAACCAGTGAACGCGTGACATGAATCAAAATCGATTTCCATTACCCCGATTATAAACTTTTTTCTTCATGAATAAAATATAGGGAGTTATGAAATAACAAATTAATATAAATACTCAGAGTTTGTATTTTCATCTCCAATACACTTCATATCATGTAATGAAGGCATCAACAGAGGCCATACGGAATTTGAAAACAATAAGACAACACAGTCACAGTCGTACTAGAAATTGCGAATAGGACTTTTCTTAGAGCACTACTGACATTCCTGGAATAACTGAGAATATACGGAATTGATACTTAGTCCAACTGGTGATACCAAAGTTTCTTGAAAGCTACCAAAGGCGGGGTACTGTTGTGTGACGATATCCGACGATACGGTGACTCGAAAGTGACACTATTGGTTCATTTTGATTAGCCATCAGTTAATGTTACCAGTGATCGATTTCAAATAATCAACCACGAGTAACATTTTCAGATCATCGTATATCGTTACTGTGACTATTAACCCTAAGTGATTTCCCTGCTTAAACTTGGCATCACTTTCAGCAAGTTCAATCTATCTAGGATGTAGCAGGATATACGCCTTGCTCGGTGAAATAAAACTTTATCGGTCGAGGAATAATGTATCCAGATTCATCTCGTATACACCTCTTTTATACTTCAGGCAATGCCGTTAAGGAAAATTTATGTTTTTAGAAACTTTATATTGGTAAAAATGGTTTGCTCGGATTCCAGTTCAACGCGATGTAATCTACGGGTCTTTACGGTGTCTCCTCTCCAGATTAATGGCAGTGTTATCTGGTGTCAACTGCATTTTGCCGAGTTGATATATTATGTTTTGTTCTTCTTTCAATATTTCAACGTTAGTAAGCGATTTTCTATATGAAAGTACTCGAATCACATTTTGATTTCTGCTTATTTAGATACGGAATCATTATACGCATTGAGTTTAGTTTTTATATTTCTCAAAACATTTGAAAAAATAATAGATGAATCGTCTGTTGAAACTTTGTGAACAAAAGTGGTGGTAGGTAGTCGAACGTATCTATATGAATATTTGATGTCACAAGCATCACTTATTGTTTTGTTGAGTTCAGTGAAAAATTATGAATTTTTCATTTTCGATTTTAGGCTTCATGAAAGATATACATTCTTGAGACACTAGCTTGGAATGCACCAACTAGTGTTTCATATTTCATGAACTTTCCTGCATTTTATATTATGGAGGAGCCGAAGAATGTTAGTGGCCACGTTTTTACCTTCCCAAAATTTGATTCTCTGACCAAGTTAACTATACCAAATTCAGACCAAGAGAAAAGTTACTGCCTATTTACACCACGTTCAATCAGTAAACAGTTCGATTCTTATTCAGTATGTTTGGTAATCATTTGGACAGTATACCACTGAACTATGAAAAAGTATGCAACCCTACTAGCCTATATTTCATGACATAACACAATTCGAACCGAATATTTAAGTGTAGATTAGAAATATTATCAATTCGAGGTTACGTTGCTAGAAAAAATGATATGAGGACACTGTACATTAGAACTCAGCTTAGCAAGGATTCAAACTAAATTTTTCATCTTGCTGGAAAGCAGTAGATGTTTATACCATATTAATCATCTTACTATTTTGGTCTGGTACGCAAAAATTTTTGGTACCAAACCAAGCTGATAACATGACCAAGTGTACTGTACCTATACACCAAGATAACCAGGGGAATTTGGTTGGTTAGTCAGCTCACCAAGAGACGATATAAACGAAACCACAGAAACGCCCAAGCACTACGACAGGCTATAAAGTGAAGTTGGCAGCCATCCTACATATATCATCATAACTCCCATCCTTAATTCCTTAAATATCAGCTAATGAAAAATTTTACTTTTGAGAACAATTGTTGCAAATCTCTTTGAGTTATTCTGAGAAGGTCCCTGCACATTTTCGCTTGATTTTTCCGAAATGTTGTAGATCATGGCGTCCATTCGAATTTGCACATTGATGTTATTAACAGTTTTCGAAATATAGGGTGTCAAAAGTGCGAATTTAGGCTGTTCAACACGTTGTCAGCCGTGAATACCTAACGTGACGCCACATTTGGTTGTGTTATTTCAATGGAAGTAATAATTAATGACTAGTACGATTTGTGTGTTTGGCCCATCGCATTGACACATAATAGTGAGTACAAGCAGTTGTAAATACGAACGAGTACCCATTATTTGGGAACATGCGAAAATGAAAATGCGCGGAAAAAGTTAAAAAAGTACATTTATAGCAACCTAGAATGAAAAGAAAGTGGTCAGAGTGATAATTTTTTCAAATAATATTACGGCAGTCAACGTGTTGAAGATTTACGCATCTAAATGATAATTATTGCTGATAATTCGGCAGTTGTATCAGATGTGGACCGATTTTTTTGGAATCCATATTTGTTTTCCGAGAGTAGTTTATACACATTAACAAAAGTCAGTATAGATGTTCACATCTAGTATTTCACCGTCTTTGGTAATTACTGGTAATTTGAGAGACTTTAGAAATATACCTTTAGTTGGGAACTTGTTCACGATATAGCATAGTGGCAAGAAAACTACATTTTCAATATCTTTCAGAATTTCTAGACATATCCCATCGATAGCAGGAGATTTTCTATTTCTGAGGTTTTAATGATGTCGACAATTTCATCCAAAGTTATATCTGACATATGAAAATTTTATTATTTTTTCTGAAAAAAAATGTGAGTTTTGATTTTCTTTGCCATTTTTCACCAATTCCTGTGAAATGTTCACAAAAAATATTTAAGATTTCCTGAGGGTTTGTCGTTTGATTACGTGAGAGGTTGTGGTTGGAAAGTTCTTTTACACATACCAATCAATTTTTTTGATTTTTTTATTAGATTCAATTTCTCATCGTACTATTTACTTTTGATTTTCTTACCAGATTGTTTAAATGATTTCTGTATCTTTTTCATAATGTTGTCGTTTTTGTATTTTTCCTCTTTTTCCAGTGAAGTATGTTTTTTATGTTTATATTTTAAAGAGTATCTAAACAATTTTGTATATTCTTCGCAGAAGAGGACTTTACATTTCACTGCTTTTACGCTTATTCTGTCTCTTTAATTTAATGTATTTTTAAACTGTTTACATGTAATGCTGACGTACCTAAACAAATCGCTTGTGATACTGTATAATATTTTTACATGCTTTCATATACCGATTATGTATCTAAAGGTGAATAAAGATCTTATCTTATCTTATTGATTGAACTAGATCAGTTGTGATCCATGACTTGCCCTTCGCCTAATTTTGATCAATTTGTATGATTCTTGAGCTTTTTTCCATTAAATGACTTCACTTTTGATGTTTCCTCTTTATGTGTCTTTTTCGTACACCTTTATACGTAATTGTTTCCATATAACAATTGAATTTCTTTTGGTGTGTTTTTGTTATGAATACGTGTACAGAGAAGTGATCAGTGATATTCGTTTCTAATATTATTGGTGTCCGTTATATATTTCTTTACATCTATCTTCAACGAAGACATGTTCTATAGAAAGATAAACCTCAAATATTCAGTAGTAATACCACAAGTGATTGAATTTTTGCGTTAAGTTTGTCGATTAATTTCTGAACGAAACTGAATTGCTTCGAGAAAACACAGGACGAGTAGTCTTTCCTTAAATCAATTCAGTTGAGTTCGGAAATAAAAGACATACTTATAAGATGAATTCAATCACGAGTGGAATTTTATTAGACTATTTTACATACAAAGTGAAAGGTATAAAATCTGATATTCGGCAGAATGAGAGAAAATTAGCAAAGTTACGAAGGTGATCTGAAAAATGAATAAAGTTCAATAAACATTGGCATAGAACGAAATACATATTTAATTAAACCAGTATTCTGCTCGTTTTTAGATGCGTGAATAGCGTGATTCCTCATATTATTTGACGTTCAGCTGTCAAATACATAAATCTGAAAACACCGAACTTGATCGGTCAATCAGAGTCAAGAGATTTGGTGTAATCGATAATCCGCACTTGACTAGAGCTCATTGGTTCATTTGCCAAGTACGTGAAATAGTCATACAAACATGGTTCATAAATTGGATAGTGTCTGGTAAACCGGTTCCAATATCCGAGGTTGTGTAGAAATTTTCAAAATTGTTTCCTATAAGTACCTCTGCATATCCTATCTTCTCAGTTAGCCATGAAAAAAAACATTTTATTGACACTTTCATTCAATTCAATTTAAAAAATTCAAAGTGTTCCATGTTGAGAGTTTGAAATGAGTTATTTTGAGAAAGGAATAATGAGCACGTTGTATACTTTACTTGAAAGTCATGGTAATTCTTTCTTAGCCTCTATAATATTTGACCAACATTTTCCACAATGACGAGCCCCTCAAAATATATGTTTCAGAAGAAGAAGATTTGAGCATGTACATTATGAACAATGTACAATAGCAAAAACTGCTTTGACAAAAAACAATTGACCTGCTATCCCTTTTTCAGAACCTGACGAACAAAAAATCAATGTTAGCAAAATAAGTCAACATCAAGATATTGAGAAATCATCATCGGGGAAGTCCCTCAAAAAGCGTAAATTCCATCCATACCATCTTTAACTCCAATAAGAACTTACAAGAAATGAAAAAACGAGCTATATTTTGTCAATGGGGATGAAGAAAAAGTAATAGAAAACTCCTAATTTTTCAAAAATGTGCTGTTCAGTGTTCAGTGACGAATTACCATTTCACAGAAATGGTTCTGTTAATCTTCATAATTTCCACCATCATGCTACTGAAAATCCGCATGTAGTTCCAACATAAGTGATCATTCACTATCTACTTCAGCATATTCCACTAATGATTCAACAGTATTTTCAATTGGATGGTGCATCTTGAACCATAATTTCCTAAAACTGGATAAGTCGGGAAGGACCAATTCAATGGCCAGCGATATCTCGAAACATGTCCCCACTAAGAGAGCAAACCTCTCTTAACCACTATCGATGACATGAAAAAATAGTATAACACCGATTATGTTGTTCAACATGAGGGAAAATTTTAGAATAAGGCTTGAAGCTTGTATTAATCAGAACGGATGACATTTCGAACTTTTCTAGTAGATACAGTTTTTCATTTGCTTTAATTCAATCATTACCCGTATTATTTCATCTCAAAATTATTACTAATTGAGAAAAATAGTGGATTATATAATACAAATCTCCCGCAAAAATTTCTATACAAGGTATTGTCTTCGGCAAGTTTCCAACAGAAAACAACTACTGCTCCCTACGACCGTTGGAGTATATAGGCAAAGTTTTTTGCATGAACTACTTGGCAATGCTTTTTAAATATCAAAGCTGAAATTATTGTTCGATTTAATTGGGGGAACACCTCCGTACCGGTTTCATGATCCTTGCTAATCATCAGAGAAGGCTAGTTCGACCTAATTGAATCGAAAAATCCTTTCAGCTTACTTAGGAATCCCTTAGACAAATACTGAAATATGTATTCAGCGCCATCTCTTGGTTCAAATGGATTACGTAATCCACCATTTTTCTTAATTAGTTTAATGGTCTTCTGTCAAGTATTGTCGCCCCCTTCATGATGTTCTCAACATTATTATTTGGAATAAAACATCTCAAGACAAAATATGTATTTTTTGAAAACTTTTACAATACAAACAATATTCCACTACTACACAGGTTTTTGGTGGGAATTTATCAAAATTTGAATGAACTTCGAGAAAACGGAATAATGAACGTGCATTTCGACAAATTAAATCATACTGTGCAAAAAATATATATAAGAAATATTTTTGATCAATTTTTCGAAACCTATCGTAAAAATATCAGGATGATTCAAGTAGAAATTCGATTACGCAATATTTCTACATTAGAACGAATGAAAGAACGATGACTTAGAAATCATCCTGAAACAGTGGTAAAAATAAGGAATTAAGTCCTAACTTGGCAACGCCTAACCGATTTTGATTCTCTTTTCAGCGGTAGAAAGGCGACAGATTACGAAATACATTTTTGATAAAAAATACAGGGTGTTATTTTTTAATTTCCAATAAATTTCGTCCGAATTCAACAATATCACATCCAAATTTGAACACACTGTAAATCTGTCGCAAATTTACTGGATTGGTGTACGTGGGACTTGGCTACTACTGTATGTACGCCAAAAATGTTTACAAATTTTGAATACATGGATATATCTATCATGCACAATTTATTTTTCAGTTTTATACGATTCATTTTATGATTATTTATATATTTTTGAAAACATTGCTATAATTCAACACCCTTTTTGATATAATGTATTTTAGTAGATTAGAGAGATTTGTGTTCATTTCTAACATATCGAATAAGAGCACAAATATCAAATCGATGTAATAAATACCTTCAACAGCAAAAATTGCATTTTTGACACACTTCACCTGAAAACTCCGCACATTTTCTATGTAAAACGGCTTTCAGTTAATGTTTCTGAAATTTTGTTAAATTGTAGATCCTGGCATTCTCATTAAACAGTAGTTCTCGCTACGAGTATAGGAGAGAACGAAAAAGGACAATTCACTATTCCGAGCCCCCGCCAAATGAATAACATAAAGCTAAATTGAATTTTTTGTTTCACGGCATGAATTATATACGATTGGCAAAAAAACATTCCTGGTGATACCTTGTCAATTACAGACATATACCCCAATATTGATATTGTCTTCAAATCTAGCGGTAGGAATATGAAACACCATTCAGAAATCATTTTACACTCGTGTATTAAAATCGTTCATGATCGTTATTTTAGATGACCCGTTTTGCAAGTATTGAACTAAGTATATTGAAGTTGAAATAACCAAGTCAAGCTTGTTTTTCCCTCTTACAATGTTTGTAGTTATTATCCCAAACGACCATCATTATCGTCTTAACACTTCACACCCTACGTGATACCAGTTGGTGTGCAAAGCTAAACTGACGCCCTTCTCTAACACTTCCTGACTGGATTCATCCTATCTTGCAGACACTGGCTTAGCAGCTGCCACATTTATGTACAACTTTGCGACTAATAAGTTTCTGCGGAGCTTCACAACTTGCTAATCTCTGTCTACAAGCGTTCTCCACCCAGAAGGATTCCGTATTGGTAAATAGCATTTGCAAGTATGTTAGTCTAATTGAAAATGAATAGCCGGAATGCCGGAGTGAAACAAATTGATTTAATGTTGGATTCGAGTACTTAGCGAATTGCAGGAATCCAGGAATGGCACTTAGGTGCGTATCTCTGAAATGTGCAAACATTTGGAAAGGTATAATTCCTGGCTTTGGATATCCATCCCATCATCAGAATTGAGGTGCCGAAAGTGAACTAATGTAAATGAAAATGATACATTTCAATCATGACTGGAATCATCGGACGATATTTATGACGAAAAAGAAGTAAATGGAATGGTCAACAAATTCATCAACAATTTAAAATAAAATTTAGGAGAGCAAGAAAAAATTGCTGATTTGTTGATCAGAAATGAAATAGAAAGAATGGATCATAAGTGAACGAATAAAATCGAAAACAAACACTAAGAACATTCTCAACAAAAAATTGGTTGTTGATGCGAACAGTAAAGTGTAATATATCGCTAGGGTGTGAGGCGACGATTTCAAACCGATACCAAAGCAAACAACCACTCTAGGAAGTATTTTTTATATTAAAATTAAATAGGAATATATGATGTTTAATATTTTTGCTGCCACCAGACCCAGAGTATAGTTTTGAATCCGCTCTGGATTACCCGGATTTAGGCTCAGGGGATAGCCTCCCCAGAAGCCAGAATGCTCAATCATACAATTCATATCTCTACTGGTTTTCATAAGTTCACAATTATCTCGAAGGCATAGATGTAGATTTGTAAGTTTGACCACGGCTTCTCAAATGCGTGGACTTTGTATGAGGGGTGCAGGGGTACGTAATAGTCAGCAAAGTTCCACCAACCAGCTTTATTCACCAACAGACAACCACATCAGTTAACTCGTTCTCGAACCCATTTCATTTATGATGTATAAAATAATGTTGCCAGGTATTTTCCCGGATGTATTTGATCGATCATGAAACTTATTTAATAAAATAAGATAAAAGTTATAAATTATAGACCCTTATTACTCATCAGTCATAAAGCAAAGATATAATTAGAAAGTCAGAAATGACAAATTCCCGCAGTGCGAACTGGAAAACCTGTCTTTGATACAGGAACCGAGGATGGTCCTTGGATCGAATACTGCGGGACTGGTAGCCGGTGATTTATTCACACGCCGCCGTCGCAACACCCTCCCTATTTATCAGCTGATATTGTACTTGCACTTTTTCATATATTTTTTCTGTAGGAATTTCTCAGCCGGATGGCGTCCTGATGTGACATTGACCCCAGTATACACTCTCCACGTTTAAAAGGTGAGTGATTACTGGTTCCAAATATCTGTGCTCTGAGCAGACGGGGTGAACCAAGAATTACGGCATTCTGAATTCTTCCAACTAAGATTTATGACGCATCACGGCAAGACTCAAGATTAGCATGTTTATAATTCCACCGAGTACTATGATCAAAACTACCATTTTAACAAAATGGTTTGGGTAAAGCCTGCTGAGTTCGAAGAGTAAGTGAATCTTGATATTCAGTCTGTTTCTCTTCCTCTCTTCAAACAATGTTCGTTTCGCCAGGAGCTGAGAAGTCTATGACAAAAACTATTCCAGTTTAATAGGCGAGGACAACATCAGGCGTATTGCCTTGTATTAGCCTGAGGTTGACGAAGGCACAGTTCTGATAGATTCTGCACTTCTCATTCTCCACAACGGATCCGATATCCCCCGGAGAGAAAGGCAACACCAGTATCTTGTCTGTATCGTACGAGTGTTATAGGTGGTGGTAAAATTATGCCTGTAGATATTAGCTGAGACCGCATAAGCTTGACACAGTGACAGCTAATGCATTATGGTCTCATGAGCCTTTCGATATACTCTGCATCTATACTCTACTTTAATACCCATCACGTGACAACCAAGGTTGTTGAAAACTACTTGATTTGAGGAATGAAAATGTCAAGTTTCTGCAGGAGTACCTAAGACTCTACAGCTTCAATATGACCATTTTGCTGAAAAATCTCCAACTCGATAAGAGAGATTGGGTCACCACTTTCAGTGTTGAATACAAGATCGAGTTGATCGGCTGCACGGGCTGATGATTTGGAAAGCCCTGCTCCGATTTTTGCTTTCTCATGTTCGAATACCATGCAGAGAAGGGGATCTGAATTCCTGATGACATCTGTTATGTATACTCTCTAAACTCAAGAGTCCACGGCCTCCCTCCCCGTTGTTTCTGAGGAACTATAATTTTGCAAGTGTACGTCGAGTTGCCGCAGCTCCTCTTGAGTCCATTTCATTACTCCAAAGAAGTAAAGTAGGATCGAAACAGCAATCATATCAGTTGCAGCTACTTTGTTCATCCCAGACAGTTCTCTGATGACCAGACATATCGGAGTTTATGCTGATACCTGTCACGGAGAAAGTTTACAACTATATTATCTTTTGAAAGTGTCGTGGTTCCACTCATAGGTGAGTTAGTATACGTCTTAAACTCCATTTCGATGTACTCTTGATCCTTTTTTCCCGAAGCATATTGTTGAGGTCATTCATGCGTGAGTTTATGCCTCCGCTGGCTGCGGGTTATCCGTAGTGCAACGGACAATGGCAATAGCGAGATGCAGAAAAAAAGAGGACTGAGGTAGTCTCCCTGAAACAAGTATTCAAGCATGTTATTGGTCTGTAGTTCTTTGGATCAGACAAATATCCATATTTGGGGATTAGCGCGGTTCACTCTTCGACAAACTGATTTGGAATATGTTGCTCCCAATCCAGCCATGAGTTGAAAACTCTTGCCAGATGGTGGTGGTTATTCGGAAATTTCTTCCACCAATAGTTGTTCAGCTCATCGAGGCCTGTAACAGCAAAGTTCCTCGTGCCATCGAGAGCCCGTTGAACTTTTCCAGAGTTATCTTTTCTGCACTCCATTGAGCTCAGGCTGACGAAGCTTCCTGCAGAACGCTTCAAACTCCGCTAGGATTAAAATATCTATAATGAGTGGTAGCGGAAACTCGTGATTGTTCTTCCAGAAGGCTTTCACCCGATCAGCACTGGCGGGTTGTCAACAACACGTGGAGGCTCTTGGAATAGGAGAGAAGTTTCATCGCGGAACTTCATGTTTTCAGCGATGCTTCTTGCATATCTCACTAGTGACTTCTTTGTAGCCACCAACATTCGTATCCTAACAAGACAGTGCTGTTTAATGGTAAATAGGCCTTGATTTAATGTGAGGTGAATTCGTCCTAATTTTGTGGCATTTCAGGGGACTGTGACCGTGAAAAATCTATTGGCCTCTACGTAGTCAACCACACACTGGATACAAGGTGCGTTTCATTTTATTATCTTACTCTATTAAAGGAATAACAGTGTCCTAAAAGGACAGATTCTCTATCAAATGAATTCTCAATACAAATGAGTGTTAGTTTTAGTGATGATCATCATTGAAGGCATTATTTGCCCAGCAGGACTATTTCTCAGTCCCATGCAATGTTGCATGTATTGCATATTCTAAGAACGTAGTTTGATTATCACAAACAGAAACATCATTTGCAGAGACGATTGAAGTTTAATTTTGAAAAAGTAGGGCAGTGTATTTAGACGTTGTATTATCGTATGGAATTCAAGAAAAATGGGAATATTATGCTTGCTAATAATTTGAGACCAGTTGAAATATGACGAACCAGAAAGTCGTTTGTACGGAAATGTTCTATCCCATTAACTCTGTATCAAATTATACTATAGTAATAACAATATTGACCTTTGAGAACAGGAATAGCATGTGAGGTTAGAAGACGGCTTTTATTAGTATTTTTTATGGCGCTCCGGGGCAACAAACTCATTTGTCGTGGCGAATTCAGTTTTCAGCCGAAGGAAAACCGAAAAATCTACTGCAGCACCCCGGATGGTCGCTGCACACTCGAAGTAAGCACCAGACGTTGGGAATAGCATCTATACAACTCTCATCACACTCGCTTTTCATCAAGGCGTAGAAGAAGAAAATTCTTCCAGATAGAACCTGGCCAGCGCTAGCAGAAGTTTCAGCGGCCAACATAGAACCGCTGCGCTAAATTTCAATAAAATAAAGAGGACTTCTTTCAGTGATTGGTTTCTCCAGATCCTCTCAGATAACAGAGTCATAATAAAATCATATTCCATGTACATTCGATAAAATTTAATATATTCTTCAGATTTACCTCACGGCTAAATCTAGAGCCAACTTCATTGGCTCGCCAAATTAACTATTTTGAAACAATCAGTTACATTTTCATTGAGTTGCAACGTACTTATAATAATTGAATAATTTAAGTACACTGTTGATGGCTTTTGTTGTTGTGAAAGTTCAGAAAAATAAGCCAATAACAACGTCTCCGAGGAAGAACTGCCTGATTTTCTTATCTCCCATTCTATTAATATTGGATACGCGGTTTCGTAATATTTTTGCGATTTAGCTGGCTATAGTTTTTGTGGCGCTTCTTTTGAAGTTGGCCGTGGTGCTAGAGTATTTGCTCCCACCCAGACGGCCCAGGTTCGATCCCCGGGACAGCCTGCCACTGAGCTAAAGTGGTTCGGATTACACTTTTATTTAAACTGTAGGTCCCGGATCTCCCTTGCTCGCACAAGCTCTGCTTTTGAGGGGTTTTCTCTGAAAACCTGGGTGATTCGTGAAAAAACAAACAAAACAAATTTTCGCTGCTTCTACTAACTCCGGTGGAGTCAGAGAGAACTCGCAGAATCAGACATTTGTAATCTTCATATTATTCAAAATAACTACTATACGACCACTTAGTTGGAGATATTTGATTACTTTAATGGTTTCCTCAGCAACGCAAGTCTGATTGTCACTATATGTACAACCCGCACATTCACTACGTAAAGTAGCTTTCGGCTAATTTTGCTCAAATTGTATGTTGTAGATCCTTGCATCCTCATTACGTAGTCCAATTTTTATATCGATCTTATGACCTTTTTCGAGCTACAGGGTGTCAAAAATTCGTTTTACACAATTTGGGTATTATACATCGATTTGAATTCGAAATTGAACCTTCTCAGAAATACACTCATTGCATCTTAGTTTCAGCTCAAGAGCCCCTCCATTCGAATAAAAGTTTATTTGTCACAAATGGGGTTGCATAACAGCATGCAAGACAATGTACATGGAAATATATAAATATCAATACCATAATCGTTTTGCTTTTCACTCAATCCGTTAGAACTAGAAAACAAACGGCTAGAATTTGTCAACTTTTTTAAAACGTATGGGTCTTCATCAACTACATGAGGATTCATATAATTGCCTGTACAACAGTATATAGTTTGCCATGTAGATGATGACAATTTAAATGCTGAACAAAATTATACAATCATTACTCTCTGGTGCTAGCTTGAAGTGCGCACCGACCAACCAGGGTGGTGCTGTAGGTTTTCCTACAGCTGAAAAGTGAATACACCACCGAAAGTATCAGTAAGTCGCCCCGGAGCGCCACGGCAAATAATAATAATAGCCGTCCTCTACCCGCACAAGCTATGCCTTTGGGTACCCTCTATTAATGCTTATGAGGGAGTATTATTATTATTATTAATATTTTATTTACCTGAATAGGTATTTTCAAATTCAAAGTAATTCCACGTCTATCTACGATAATTTTTCTACATCTCCCTATGGAACAAAAATCTGCGAAAGATAGCTTCAATATCATTTCAAGTAGATGTGAAAGTTCCGAACTCAATTCCATCTACTATTTTTGGTAATTAACTACTTAGATTTTGAAAATTTCTCTATTCAGGTAGATAAAATATACCTGTTGCGTTTTTTCATTTCATTATTTGTTCGATGAGGAGGGGAAGGGGAGGGACGAGAGAGCATTTTTGGCAGCTATTCAATGTGGTATCACAAGTCTACTGAAAATATTTCATAGCGTGTGGCTGTGAATCAGGGGGGTGGTGGCGGAGGATGAAAATAAGAGGGACTGGTGGAAAGGATTATTCCATGAGTCAATTTAGTATAACTTCCATATCCTATTCACAGTTATGGACAATTCGTTAATATTATATAATTCTGTTCATGACAAATGGCACTGGAAAGCATTTGAATTTTCACCCAGTACGTGGAAAACCATAAACTGTTATGAAATTGATAAAGACCTATACTTTTCCAAAAAAAATTGTAAATTTTAGCCGTTTGTTTTCTAGTTTCAACGGATTGAGAGAAAATCAAAACGATTATGTTATTTCCAAACATTAAACACTCTGAACAACGTAAATATAAATGCTGTCACTGAATTCAAATATCTGGGAGTAGTCTTGGTTTCAGACTTGAAATGGGATTAACATGTCAAATATTTAATCAAAAAAGTTAGATTTTTAATATACAAATTTGAAATTCAATTGATAATCTCAACCCTAAGATGCTATATACGGTTTATATATCGCTTATCAAGCCACATCTAATGTATGGTATAGTAGCATGAGGTGGTGCAGGAAAAACTATTCCAAGTGAACTTGAAGTGATGCAAAAAAAGCTCATGAAAGTAATGGAAGAAAAATATTTTACTCATCCATTCGATAATCAATTCCTGGAAAGATCTATAATGGACATACGCCAACTGTACTCTTATTTCACAAACACCTACCAATATAAAAATAAACCTCAACCTAAAAATAACGACCATGAATATATTACAAGAAATGAAAATAAAACTTACATAATGATGAAGTGGAATAAAGCGATGGCCAAAAATTTTACACTTATCAAGCCCCTAAACTGAATAACACACATTGATTACTTTTCTGTTACTTTACATTGTAATATATACATATGTACACTCCCAGACTATATTAAGAATAAACATAAATTGGAAATAATATAAGATTTTATTGACAGTCTTATAAGCTCAGTACATTAGTATTGGTCATAACACTGACAAAAGGCAGAGTTAGCGCTTTGCTAACACAGTTAGCAGGTGTACACTATCTTACGCTCAACCTGTGGAAAAAAATAAAAAAGCTGTTCATTTAATTATCACCAAGAAACAAGGTATCTAAATATCTAGTAACTAATTGAAGGAATTGAATGAACTGAATGTTGTTTCTGCATTTATTTTCATATCATCTGATGCCTATATATTAAATATTTATTTCATTCGAGAATAGTATTTTTTCAGCTGTTTTTTGAATATTTTCACATTTATACTTTCATGTAACTGAATGAGGACTGGTATGATGTGGTTCTATGTTGAGGGATATTGAGTTTGACTCTGTGGCGCAAAATTAGATTATGCAGGATGCATCGTTGGTGCATGTTCAGCCAGCCTGCATGTCTTGTATATGCTGACATATGTTCTCGTCGTCTGAGATCATATATCATAAAAGGCATCACCATAGTTGGTATGAGACAGAATCAACGCTTCTGATAAGATTATTTTGCTTTTCTGACTCAATAAATGTCACTTCGAAAAAATCAATTTGAGATTACAGTATGCCCTTCTTAAAACAAGGGATATATATTTGTTGTATTTCAGATCAGGGTCCATTACAACTCCCAAGTTTTTTGCTGTGTCTGTTAAAGGAACAAGTTCATTAGCAATTGAAATATTAATATTATTGGAACATCTTGAACGTGCAGCTTTTCTGCCAAATAACATTATTTTAGATTTTGAAGGATTCATCGAAAGACAAAATTTGTACGATATTTCCAATAGTAATTGTAGATATTCGTTGAGGTGTCCCAATGCTATGTCACAATAATTTTCTGAAAATGTTAGGTATAGCCGAGTATCTTCGGCGTGGAAATGAGAGTTGCTGTTTGTGGAATTTAAAAGTGTACAATATAAACAAAATCGGACCTAAAATTGATCCTTGGGGGACACCATTTTCTACGCTAATAAACTCAGATGATATTCCTTATTTCAACTGATTGATAGCGATCATGTAAATAATCCCTGAACAATTTTATGGCCACTTCATTGAAACGTATGAAGTACAGAATACCTGGTAATAATTCATGCTTAATGCGATCAAAAGCTTTAGTATAGTCCAGTAGCATTGGCAATGTAAACTGTTTTTGATCTTATACTTGTAAGATATCATCGGTATCTTTCAGCAATGCTGTAGTGCAACTGTATCCTTTACTAAAGCCTGATTGTGTTTTTGGTAAGATATCATTCGTTTCTAAATAAGCCATAATTTGTTCATGCTTGATTTTCTCAAGAATTTTAGATAAGACACAAAGTAGACTGATTGGACGCAAAGAACTATACTCTTCAGGACGGTTCACCTTAGGTACTGGCAAAATTTTGTTTTTATCAGAAGTAGGGAAGACAACACTTTCTAGGCAAAAATTGTATTATATGACATACGTATGGTAAAATACTTGGACAGGCATATAAGAGCATATTTATTCCAATACCATCAACTCCCAGCGCTTTGATAGATAGATAGATAGATTCCTTGTTCATTTGTTGGCGAGAATGCAAAATTACCATCCCGACCATCCTTCAGTGACATTCGCTCTGTTTATTTACTTTAGCTAGGTATTTTTATGTTTGTGACAGATATATTTAGTAAATAAACTTATGTACCTATATATAATAAAGATATTTATTTCCATGAAGGTTGTCTTACCATGGTGTAACGCAACATCCTTTGTGACATAATTTTTATTCGAATGGAGGGACTCATGAGCTACAACTTAAATTCAATGAGATCATTTCTAAGGAAGTTCACTTTCGAATTGAAGAACAAAAACCAAATCAATGCATAATACCCAAAATAGCAAAAATCGAATTTACTGGCACCCTATAGCTCGAAAACTGGTAAAAGGATCGATTCACAAATTGAACTACGTAATGAAGATGCCAGGATTTTCAATATCTCAAAATAGGAGCAAAATTAGCCGAAAACCATTTCACGTAGTAAATGTGCGATATCCTTTTACATCGAAAATTTTCTGACTTCAATATATTAAGATAATTCTGTTTTCAATATTAAATTGTGGTTTTTCCCGTCACATAAAAACTAGTGAATTATGTACATGTACAATATTAGATTTTAGCTCTCAGTTTTTCACAACCTTGAGCTGAAATATAATACTTTTTTCCCTTGTATGTTAGAAAGCTATTATCCATTTCTCAAACGAAACAAACAATATATAACATATTACAGTCCTCTTCTTGGTCCCGTACAGAGACTCCATTGATTTCCTTCCAGTAACCAATGCCGTTCTGGCCTGTAACAACTCTTCTACTCCCCAAGGGGGAAACGGGTCAGTTGCCCCGCTGGTGTTAGCGGATTCACTCGGATTTCAGCTTCCTGGCTTACGTTTTTTAACCTTTCCCGTCTCCCACTATACTCATTCAAGGATTTATTGCATCAACGATCAAATCGTACAAAATGCATTTGGAGGTGTTCAAACTTGTGTGTATTTCGTACCAATATAGATCACGCGTAGAATTTATGTAGAAAGAAATAGATAGTAGGCCAATGAAGCGAGCAGAATGAAGGGACAAACAACAAATATAACTGAGTCCACTTGTTAATGGTTAACGCCTTTTCTTCATTTTATTTTAAAAGAAATCACTGAAAAAATGTACATAGAGAAAATTTACTATGTTAAAATGTATATGAAGACAACAACAGATAGTTATAGAACTTACTACAAATACTCAATGATGAAAACATATTCAGATAATGAAACACAAACTGTTGATGACTAAATCAGATCATTAATCATGTTACTAAAAATTGCTCATTTGTCGGAGAGAATTCATATTTTAATTGGGGTAATAATATATGGTATCGTTTGATAGAATTGTTTCCCCGCATGGCGTAACATTTTGATTCGGCATATAGCGTATCAGTAGAGCGACTTTTTGATTTTGGTTGGAACCCCTCTAAATTCGATAATGTCATACCAAATCATAGTTAACGCTAATAGAGGGTTATCGAGTCGTTTGAAACTTTCAAGACATTTTCAGAATGTGAATTTCGTTAAGGAAACTAGTTCCAGGTTACTTGACAGATTTTTCTTGGTGTCATATCACTTTTCCGATGTTAATTGTAGAAGCGATGATTTTTTCTCACAATCAACTATCAGAATGAAAATGCAGAATTTTACTTTCTTTTGCTAGTTAGGATTTTTTCATAATATCTATCAGATATAGTTCAATGTCCAGTGTGGCTTTAGCCGAGAAAGTGTTATTTTCTGTGAGATATCACAGAAAGAAATCTTCATTTCTATCATAGGTAGTTATCATTAAAAAAAGCAGATTTTGGAATCACTTTTTTTTCTTATTTTTTCCTTATATATTTCTTTCTCATTATAAATTGCTATCTATCGATTATTTTCATGAACTCGTAGAAGTTATTGATGATGTATGTTTTCAGTTTATATTGGTTTTTTCAATTTTATTTTTTAGATCTTAAAAAAAACGAGATTCTGGGTGTGCGACTTTTTTTGCAATGGAATTTCCAAAGAAATCGGTAAATCGGTTGTTGTAAGTATGGTATTTAAGTGGGAAAGGATTTTTCAAAATCCATGAAATCCAAGTGGTATGGCGTCCGGGTTTTGGGCTAAAGGTCCCGGGTTCGAGCCACAGTCGGAGCTGGGATTTTTTCAATTTAATTTCACCAATTAAATTGTTCAAATCTTGTGGCTTGACGGAGGCGAGTCCTGCACGATGTTGTGTTCAAATTAACAGGGCTGCTCCTAAGGAGGCTTATGCGGATGTTAGTAACACAGTCTACTCAGAACACATAGTTGCTAATGATTTCAGAAATCGATGCCAGTATAAACACTTACAGAAAAAAAATTAAATTCCCTCCACAAAGTAGACGCTTCTCGTGATATAGGGTATCAGTACAATATAGTTTCAATTTTTCATTATAATTATTATCAAAGTGGATTCAGTTGTTTCCAAGTCATGTAGAGACGTCATGTACTTTCCACCCCAAACTACAAACTATTTTACAGATTTGGTTATAGCATCATAAGCTAGAAACAATGTTTTTTGTTTAGAATTTCTCTCAGTTGGTAGAACTTATATATATGAATTTTTTAGTCTTTTATTTACATATTTTCCATGATCAGTCCATTTGAGTTGATCATATAAAATCACAATATCAAGATATTTTATGGAACATCAATTTGTGAACATTTGCAAGATGAACCATTCCTAGTACATTGTGGCGGTGTGGCCCATGCAGTAGCATTGTTGATGCCTCAGGTTGGTCTTTTGATAATGATGACAATTTTATAAAATTTTACAAAAGTAATATTGAAACCAATTGAGTTAAATTCTAGCCAATGCTTTACTTTAGTATGAGTTGATTTCGATGTGGAATTTACTCCTTCCCATGAGTTACCTGAGCATAATAAAACGGTATCATCAGCATAAGACATTATGGATGCAATCACAGATTTGATTTTTGTGATGGTATTTATATAAATCAAAAAGAGGAGTGAACCCAAAACTGTTGCTTGAGGAATACCCATAGTCACTGGAAAGAGATCACTGCTGACGTTGTTATTTATTATGGCCTGTATCTATTCAACAAATCATCTTGAATCAAATTGATTGCAGTTCCTTTTATACATACCTCAAAAAATTTGTCAAGTAGAATATCGTCGTGAACGGTATCAAATAGTTTGGCAAATTCTAAAATTATTGCTAAATTTTTTTGACCTTTATAAAGGTTATTTTCAATCTCTTCTTCTGTTGAAATATTATTTCGGAAGCTAAACTCACTGTAACAAATGCGAAAGTTTATTTTGTCTGTGATGAGAATTAATATTTCTCAACTTTCTCACCAATTGTATTTTAATGTATCCGGCTAAGCGAGATTTGATACGAAATTGAAAGGACTCTTTCATACAAATAGCTATTACCAAACCCATTACATAAAAACTTCGTTGGCTGCGAGTGTTAACCTGCTAAATCCACCATTGACCAAAACCAAAACTTTTGATCAGTTCATTCGATTATGACTAAGTACTGCGTTATATTTGAAAAACAGCTTTGATTATTACTAAACTACCACACGGTCATTCTGGTATGGGCGGTACATATTTTTTTGGTGATACTAAAGAGAGAGCAATGAATTTTGGAAATGATGAATGAAAAAGGTCTCAGTTACGTAAACAGGAATCCATCCCAATCGGGCCAGGAAAATAGAAAAAACCTCTCGGGAAAGGGAGATCGAAGAGTTAAGTAGTTATAGTTCTGCTCATCGGAGGCGAAGACATCGGACTTTGAACAATTTTAGCGTCGGATATAAGGGATGAGAAAATTTCAATGGATTAGGCCTGGGATTCTTAACTTTAATTCGTCGAAATTCATCAGATGGTGATAAATAATAAAGGGAACGTGGATTTCGATATTGGAAATTAGTGTTTCTCCAGACGAGTCAATAGAATTAGCAGCTTCAATTCATTCGAGGATGAGTAAGAGATATCTAAACAGTTTTTGTTATTTACCACTGATACTCTGATTTCGGGGGTTAAAATTCAATGATGATAAAACAAAATAATTTTAGAAAGTTTTTAGAACCCAGCCTTTTTCAGAGCACCGATCAAAATAAGTATAATTGGCTTCATTAGACGTGTGAGGCTAATAGGCAAATAGTAATAGGGGACATCTCCCACGCATTTCTTGTGTTTTTGTTTATGAACTCTCTGAGAGATATGTTTTTCTTTTGTACATATTTATCCTTCTTGTTCGAAAACTGGAAGTTCGAGTTGAACCGCGTCTAGAATTTATTGAAATTCTTGTTCGAAGATAGATTTTGTTTTGTTCTTCTTCCAAACTCATTTCACTTATTTCATTGATTATTAGGTACAGCGTAAAATTATTACTTCTCGAAACTTCCAAATGAAGATTTGAACCCAAAGCCCGAATAGGTCAGAATAGGCCTCATAACATAATTTAAAATTAATTTTCATCCTTAAATCTGGTTCCTCCTAGCCAGACGTTGACATAAAAGGTCATTTTTAGATTACTACGAAATTGGTCCTAGGAGACTTTCCTCTAGATACCTGTAGAGCTAGTAAATTGCCAAGATCAGCTGAATTATCTGGTACAGGTAAAACCAATTTGAATATTGATTTGAATTGAATACTTGTTGAAGTCACACGGGTGAACGATTTGAATCACCACCGTGGAAAGGGGTTTAGTTATAAAGCGTGACACACGGTCGATGGTAGTTTAGACGTTTTCGGAAAACGCAACGCAAGATTTTTCTGAAAACTCCTCATTATACATTTTCGTACCTGTTCTACCGATTTGAAATATTTTCAGCATTGCGACGTTGCCGCTACTATCAATAAGTATTGACACATTTTTAGAATCACCCCTTCATTATAAAACTTTTTTGTGAATATTGCCTAGGTATCTACCTCTATCGGTTTTCGAAATAAAAAATAGCCCTAATTGAACTAAAGTAAATTAGTACTCTCAATTCATGGAAAGTTAAGAGTTTGGAAAAACACGAAGAATTTAATTCACATCGAGAAATCAACTCCATAGTAAACAGGGCCTGCAAAAATTACTATTATTTCCGTTTTACATGAGGTTTTCTTAATAAAGCTGCTTCTTTAGGAAATAGCTGTTTGTGTACTCGAGCGAAAAGTGATTGATTGCCGCTCGACAAATGGTACAGGGGGCAACGACAAGCATGCTCCACATCTTCCCCAGCCTGTTGCCAGGTTCAGGGAATGTGCACGACGCCAAGTTGTTCCGAGAGGGCGCTGGCTACAACCTTCGCAGATGTTTGCGAATAGGTCTGAAATCAATGAGATGACCGAGGTTACTGCAGTTTCCACGCCTCCTGCGATGCTTATGCGTGGGTTTGGATATTACATTCTATGCAGATATTGAAAGATGTTGGTTTTTTAGACATGATGTTCCAGAAAAGGCTGAGCAAAAAACCGGATCAAAGTACTGCGCGTTCTACCTTGCTAACTTAGGTTCCCTATGGAAGCGGTGTTTCCCAGCGTTGCTGGAAGAGGCCTAGCGATTGATGAATAACAGTGGCGTGTTTATCGGATTGATCATCAAAGATCCTGAACCTTGTTATATCTCTAGTAAGTGGAATTCTGGGGAGAAAGTACTCATAAATTGCAAAAGATACACTCTTGATGTATATCTGGCTGAAATCGACGCCGGCACGCGCTTGCAATGCATCCAATCAGGTGTAGCTGTCGCTGTTGGTGACTATCCGAAGTACTTTGTGCTGTATCCTGTCAAGCCTCTGGAATTGAGTCATGTACAGATTGCAGAACACTGGGTACGCCTATGACAATGCCGAACGAACAATCTGCTTATACATGAGCACCTTGTTGTCCAGCGTCAACAACGACGTTCTGGCGATCAGCGAGTATATCGGCTGCTCCATTCCAAAACCCAGTATGTGAAAAAAACAAAATTGGGCGAAAAACGAGTTTTAGTGTTTTGTTTGGCATTGAAGGGGTTGCACATACTAGATTAGTGGTATGTCATATCTCTGAAATTAGAACAGCTATCAACAAACAGGTCGGGTTGAAAGATTCGACTAAACACAGTATATCCAAAAATATTGAAACTCCATTTCCTGAAAAAATGTTGGATACTGTGTTTTGGAACGGAGCAGCCGAATGGATCGCCAGACTTAAGTGCGCGTTCATTGTTAGACCAGATGTCCAGATGCACAACAAAAACATCTCACAGAGCTGGATGTCTCTATGAGTTGACCGTCGTTCATTAACCTACGATAGATACGCGTTAATTTGTGTATTTTCCCGTGAAACTGATGACCTTAATTTTTGTCGGATTCACCGCGATCTTGTTCTCCGCTAAAAACGGCATGATTTCCCTATTTAGCCTGGACTGAATCTGCGTTGCGGTTACCTCGCTAGAGAAGGAATAGCAATATATTGCGGTATCATCCGCACACATTGCCGTTCCATTCTATCTCGGACCAAGGAAAAGCATGTGTTTATATGGAGTACAAGTGTAGTGATAGACTCGAGCCCTGTGGTACACGTGCCTCAATCGGACATGATTGCGAGAGAGTATCGTTTACTCTCACCACGAAAGTTCTGCAAACTGGGTAGAAATCTATCAACATCAACATGAAATTGGGCATGTCTTTCCTTAGCATATTGGCGATTAAACCTTCAACCCAGACTGTGTTAAAAGCTTTCTGCATATGCTTTGTCAACAAGTTCAGCAGCGAGATGGGTCTATAGCTTTCCAGTTCATGGCCATACTCATCAGGTTGCATGATATGGTCTACCCCAGCCCATTTTAGACAATCTGGTTAGTAACTGTCACATAATGCCGTTTATTATGCAGATCAACTGAACGAAGACCTTTCTCGGAAGGTTCTTGATTAGAATGGTATCCAGCCCATCCGGTACGGGTGCCTTGTTCGTTGGAAGGATTTAGATGACCACCATTAGCTCCTAATGATTGGTCAATAAATTGGACAATCGGTGAGGGTTATTAGTGAGGGGCGGGGTGCCTGTTCCTCACTAACGTCGGGCGCCCTTCGGTGGAACTCCGAGAAGTATTTGGCCTTCTAAGGGTCCGTCACCATACCTTCGGTATCCCTCTCTAAGGCTGGAATTGGTTCATATCGTTTTGTAATACGCTTCGTCATCCGCCATAAAGAGTAGTTCCGAACGTTCAGCTACTCCGGTTCATTCTTCCAGATTCTATTGGACTTTTCCCTGATCAAATCAGAAATTTCCGCGACAAGGCGGAGCATGTGGTTCGCCTGCTGGGGGTTGAATGTCACCCAGCAGAGCGAGCCTTACCTCCTCAAGTTCGTACTCAGAGATATTCGATCTAATCAAACTTATTTAGTTGAGTATCCTTCGGAACTCTTTCCAGTTTGTGCTCAGAAAATCGTACTTTAACATCGAGGGATTATCCTTCCCCTTGTACTTTTTCTGAAACAGGACCGGATCGTGGTCCAAAGTCAAATCATGCACGGCCTTGGGAGAGCTCAGATCTTTGATATTCTTGTTCACCACCAGGTCAATTATAGTTGGAGTGGACCCATTCCAGGTGTGATGAGTTGGCTTTTCCAAGTACTTCCCACCTCATTGTTGACCGAATACTCCCATAAGGTCTTGCCGTTGGCGTTGATCTGGGATCATCGTGTACATTCTGGCATTGAGGTCTCCGATCAGAAGTTCCTTGTGGCCGGTTTTACACAGGTTGTCCAAATCAGGTTGCGTGAATCTTCAGTTTGGGGCGTTGTATACCGTAAACACACAGGTCCCATCAGCTAGCTTGATGCAACATGTTCGATTAAACTTTGTCTGACTGGGATCTGTGCGTGTGCGACACTATTCCTAATGAGAATGGCCACGCCCTCCTCCTCACCGCGTGAGGACGGTCGACGCGGACTGTCGTGAAACCCCTGAGTTTTAGCTTGTGATTCGGCTAGATCTTCATGTCAGATATGAACAATAGATTCACTTCGTGCCTACTTATGACGTCAATAACAAACGGAAGATTAATAATGTCTCCGTTAGCATTGAACATGCACGCCCTCAATGGCTTGAAAGCTGAGTCGCTGATCTCCCAGGATCTCTAGCGCAGCCATAGCCTTTCAGAATGGTGTGGGGGTCTGCTTTAGCCTCTTCACCAATTCTTTCAGCGTCCTTCACAGAGCTGCAAGATCCAAAACAGACGCCACTTCCTGGATTGTTCCAGTTGACTCTGCCATCGCATTGTTACCCTTGTAGCCGGCGTCCCCTTGCGGGAGTTGCCTCTTATCGAGTGTTTGGCGGGCTCAAGAAGATGGGAGGGGAATCGGGAGTATTTGTTTACCAGTCCCTGGTGGCTTCCTAGTGGGGTGCCACTCGGCCCTTGGCCCCTCTGTGGCCAGGCGTTAACTCTGGGTAGAGGTACAGCATTCTTTGGTTAAGTTTCTTCTCCTCCAAGAACTTGATTATTTCCTAGTACACCGGACAATCAACACTGTTGGCGGGTTGGGAACCCTCGCAATTGGGGCAGGTGTGTGTGAGGTGAACCCCGATTTTGGAGGATTCAGTTGGAGGTGGCATCTACAGGACTAAGAAGCTTCCTTAACCTCATGGCCACCATAGGTCCTTAGAATGCCTTGAATTTATTTTCTGTACTCTCCATCATGCTATAACAGGTACGTTTTCTACAAAAGCTAGGGAGATCGAGCGTTTTTTTCAATATTTTCGCCCTAGAGCGACAAAGCTGTCTCAAAATGACATTTCTGAGAAAACGTCAACATTGAGTTGAGATTTGAAAGCGTCAGAGGCCACTTTGGTGAGCGGATGTAGAAAATATCATTCATTGAAAAATTTAAATTTAGATAGCCTTGGAAATGTCAAGCTCATGACAGTTGGTTGACTTTTATACGTAGTTAATAAATAGATATAGACGGCGTTTCAAAAACTCTTACAAAATGAATGCAAGTATTGATTATTCAAACGAAGTTCTTATGAAATTATTTATTATACACGGACAATGTGATCAAATCATTGCCAGAACATGTAGAAAATTCAACGCCATCAATAACTATTCAATAACTACATATAAAAGTCACCAAACTGTCATAAGCTTGATATTTCCACGACTACCTAATATTAAATTCTTTTGAAAATAATACTCCCTAATAAAGCAGCTTTATTAAGAAAACTTGGTGATTCAGCTATAGGGACCTGATTTGTCATTATTTCCTACGACCACATGGGAGAGTAACGTATATCGCAATGTACAGTCCCACGGAAAGAGGCTCATATCCACACTCGTGCGGAAAGTTACTTCCTGGCAAATGTGAAATTTTTGTTTAGATTTACCGCCTCATGCTATCAAATTTATCATTTCTGAGCACAAAAAACAATATATTTGAAAGGTATTTATAGTTGTTTATATCTTCAAAATAAAAATTAAAAGCTGACACTGGTGTGATTCGATCCCGCGTGCTACCGATTGCATGTTCAAAAATTCACATTGCTTTACCAACTGTTGATATGTAAGAATGTTAGACTTAAGTCATATCACAGAATATTTTATACTTGTAATGATTATTAATTGTAAAGTGCGTCTAATTATGATTTTAATTTCAAGATAATTATTCAAAATTGATGAGGTCGGTTGAAGTAGTTTTGAGTCAGCCTTTTTGTTCGATTTTCTTGTTCACATATCAATAATATAGATATCATGTGGTAAGATTTTCGCTTGGTCGTAGGAAAAATAGTGTACATTACTTGTACGAAAGTGATATTTCACACTCGTATAAACTTGGTATGCGCCTCGAGCTACAATATTTCCCACTCGTGTGAAAAATGTCACTTTCCGCACTCATAATTTAGTATACTAGAGATCGGTAGAACAGGTAAGAAAATGTGAACTGCGAAATTTTCAGAAAAATCTCGCGTTGCGTTTTCCAGAAACGTCTAACTTACCATCGACCGGGAGTCACGCTGTATATCATTACTATCATTGAGAATTGGTGAACCTCAAGAAACTCTATAAATTCATTTTAAAACATTTTTTGATTATCTTCGCGAAATCATCGATAACTGTTATGTGCCTATTAGACGGAGAGCTATCTATCAACGGAAATAGGACAGCAATTTATAGAACGATTAAAACCACCTAATCAGTCTACCTTAGCACCATTATTAATTGATTTGTGCGCCTGGCAGCTTTTCTTTGGCGTGGTACGGCCGTAAAGGGGTTGAAAAATCAATTGAAGGTGTTCAGTTTATAGAGCGCTAGTTTTTGGTGTAATTGTAGCTAATTAAGATCAAAATTCGAAAATAATATTGTCAGGCGATTTGCTTGGGGGAAAAGTAGTGCCAGGTGACGTTAAAGGTGAGTAGAAAAGTGCCGGCTGGAATATCAAAATATCGCAAAAAGTGATTCCCAACATACGATCATTTCTAATTTGGGTAGCAACGAAGGATGTAAGACAGGAACAACACTACGAGAATCGCTCTTAAGTGTCATCGTAATTTGGTGCATTTGCAGTACTTCATCGTTGCCAGACGCTCAGTTGTTTCAGCATCAGACAGGCTATCCTTATTATCAATACTCGTAGTTAATACATATATGTACCTGTCACATCTATATGGTTAATTAGAATTAAGTTTCAAACCCAATTTCTCTATAGTTTAAAAGATACAGGTTTCAAATTTGGTAAGTCGATATATTACTCGAATACGTATATTTTGACCCCATTACCGAAAATTCACCACTTTCGGTTTAACCGGAAGTGACCCCAAACTTTTTTTCAAATGACATCCTGTACCATTTATTTCATTATCCGGAAGAACAAACAATTTGTGATAACACTGTTCTTCAAAATTGAAAATCGGTTGAAAAGTGGCGGAGATACAGTTGATTGTTCAATCGAACCAAGTTGACCATGAACATCAAACTCAAATCATCACAACTGAAGAACGGAGTCAACATTTACGAGGATGGTTCGAGGTAAGATACAGCTGAAAATTGAGCTTCTCATGTAACTGCAGCAACCATATTTTACAACAATTATCAAAAATTTCCTCAGAACGGAGTAGTACCCATTAAGAAATGCTCACAACTGCAACATGCTCTTTTCACATTGTCGTATTGAAAAATAATGAATTATCAGATTACTCGAATGAAAAGATTTAATTTTTTGCTTAGCTTTCGCAGGTTCAAGCCACCTCTGTTTAAGAATTTTCAATTTTGAGAACACTCATAATGAAACATCCCGTATCTTCGATTCCTTTCAGAATTCTCCGAAACTTTTAACATGATTACTTGGATTATTCATAACTTTTCAATGCGACAATATGAAAAGAGTATGTTGCCATTTGGGAAATGGCAGTTGTGAGCATTTCTCAATGGGTACTACTCCGTTTTGAGGAAATTTTTGAAAATTGTTGGAATATATGGTTGCTGCAATTACATGAGAAGCTCAATTTTCAACTGTATCCTTACCTCGAACCTTCCTCTCGTAAATGTTGCCGGCGTTTGTCAGTTGTGATAATTTGAGTTTGATGTTCATGACCAACTTTGGTCGATTGTACAATCAACTGTATCTCCGCCATTTTTCAACCGATTTTCAATTTTGAAGAAAAGTGTTATCACAAATTGCGTATTCTTCCAGATAATGATTGTACAGGGTGTCATTTAAAAAACAAAGTTTAGGATCACTTCCGGTTAAACTGGAAGTGGTGAATTTTCGGTAATGGAGTCAAAATATGCGTATTTGAGTAATACATCGACGTACCAAATTTGAAACCTGTATATTTAAAACTAAAGAAAAATTGGGGGGTGTACCTCACCTCGTGGTCACCCCGTATAGAATGGATATGTTTTTTTCATAAAGAGTTATAACAGTTATTTTCTTACATCGATATTTAGAATAATTATCAAGATATCTAGCCGTTTCTGTTACTGTGTTTTTGATTCATTGGTAAAGAATAGGCAATTAACATAATGAATGTTAAGACTGCTTAAAAATAATAAACAATAATGAATAAAAAATGTTCTCCCTTTAATCTATAATAATAGAATGACGTACAACGTTCATAATAAAAAATAACTGTGAGCATCTGATTGACCTATCGTGCGCGCATTTCTCGTTCTTTATCGGCGCCTGGCAAGGTGTTCGGCTCAATGTTTTCACCTGTCATTTCACACAAACTATCCTGAGGGTTAAATGTAAAGAAAAAATTTTGTCCGAGCCCTCTATAAATCGCCCAAGCACAATCACACCAAAAACCAGCGCTCTATAAATTGAACACCTTTAATTGATTTTTCAACCCCTTTATGGCCGTACCACGCCCACCCCCACCAATGAAAAGTTGCCAGGCGCCCGAATCAATTAATAATGGTGTTAAGGTAGACTGATTAGGTGGTTTCAATCGTTCTATAAATAGCTGCCCTATTTCCGTGCTAGCTCTTAGTCTATACAGTTTGGAACCTACATACCTGAATGGCTCATCCTTCATATCAAGCTCCAAAATCATTACTTATTCATTCAAGGCAGCTCGATTACACTACGAAACCGCCATCAGAAACGTAAAATTCCTATTACACATAATACTCTTCATCTCTCAGATCATCCTCCCTGAAAGATAACAGCAAAAATACAATCAGGCATTAAATTTTCATCCCGTGTAATGCTTTCACGTTTGTTACGAGAACACTTTGAACTTTGACACAAATTCGAAGCAAATACCTCCTATTATTCCTGAAAGTTTATGCATTAGTGTTGATGGAGATTCGAGACCCTCAACCTGGAGAAAACAATGCGGCTTTTCGTAACGTGATTAACTGAAAGAGACGAGAAGCTGTTTTGATTTTATAGAGTGGTACTATAAAATATCATGAGGGAAAATCTCAACAAGAGGGGAAGTTTGGAAGAACAGATAAGAATCAACAGAAGTCCTATGGATATATAAAATATCTTTAGTTATATATCTGGCATTTTGTAACTGAATGAGGGACACCCTATACAATTATTTTTATTCAACGGATAATGTCGGATTCATCGATCAACAAAATAACATTTCTTTACTTATAACTTTGAACAATCGCATCAGCCCATGTGAATTTATATTTTAAAGGACCCCGCACGAAATTGGCGCTTGGTCAAATTGCCAGAAATTTTATTATGTTATAGAGGATGGGTACTTACAAAAATGTGTGAGTTTAAATGATTCTGTATGTGTCGTTTCTGAGATATGCATTTTTAAAGTTTACGGTATTACGATACATGGGGTTGCTACTATCGATTAAACTGAACATCAAAAATGCATATCTGAGAAACGCAACGTACAAAGTTACCCAAATTTTAAATTTAATAGTCAACACTTTCATAACAGTGAGAGTGAAATTGGGTCCAAAATGACGGAACAGTTTTTGAGATATTGAATAAAAACATTGTAAGTTACCTAAAAATATTATTGAACGCGCCCTGTATCCAAATGAAAGGTAATATTGAACAACTCAATTCACCAGAGAATTTCCTTACCTTTTGTTCAATCAACACTGGCAATAGATATTTTTTTTTTATTCAGAAACGATCTGTCAATTGATTTCAGTATAAGGGTATAATCCAAAATATTGAAAATTCATATTTCAAACAGAGAGACTCATCAAGAAACAGAATATATTTTTGTCACCTAGAATAGACTGAAATTATGATATTCTACCAAAATATAAATTGTTGGTTCAGGACTAGTGTTAGAAAAAAATCCTGATAAACGACCCCCCTATATACTCAAATGTACTTTCAATAATAATGTTATAATTGGACATGTTAACGAGTTCCGATAAATACATTTTCATCCTGAATTTGTCTTATTTCGACAAACAAAACAGTTTTTCCTTTGGCAACCCTACTCAACTCCGACGTTTTTTCGAACTGGCTGCTTATATATTAAAAACGACACATACAAAATCATTTAAACTCGCACATTTTCCTAATTACCCATCCCACTATAACATAATAAAATTTCAGCCAATTTGGCCGAAAGCCAATTTGACATGTCTGTGTTTTCGTGCGGGGTCCTTTGGTGATTAAATTGGGTTGAGTCTAACACGAATCACTGTTGCATTCCAATTAACAGCGCTACCCCTAAGGTGGCTTATGGAAGCAGTATCAAAACCTACCCATAAGATACCTATGTATCTGAAGAACCTCAGCGTGTGATATGGAAAAATAAAACAACTAGTACCTACTACGGTTATGATACCTATTATGAATATGTATGAAATGGGAATTTGTAAGGCTATGGAATTACAATGATCAGAAAACTGAAAATAATAGTAACTGATGCAGAGAGTCAAATACTCAGAATGCTCGATAAAAAAGGCGATAATAGCGGGGAAGGGGGAAGTTTTGTAAAGATTCATGAAAAATCTATTGAAATTCTGTTGTATAAGGGACAAATGCCTGAAAATCAAAATCATGACAATAAAATGAGGTTACCGAAAACCCATCAACCGAAAAGAGAAGAATATGACAGGTTGAAGAATAACTCCGAATGCAGGTAATGATTTTGTCGAGCTTAGAAAATAGTTTAATTACGCTGATGAACTCATCCACTTCGGCTCTCTTGGGTTAGGTTCTTTTGAACAATATTATCAGGGGATGACAAGAATTTTTTCTTCTAGTCAGAATATGCGAAAACAGTTCCAACAGACAGAATCAAAGACGAAATGCATCATTCTATAATTGGAACCATTTAGCAATATTAGCTAATTATGTTTTCTTCTCCAGCAAAAGCGGAAATGAAATTCTGAATGAATTTCATTGAACGAGAGTACTTATAAACTTAGAACCACGACTTGAGCAGCGAAAGTCATGTCAATAATGAAAATTTTATCGGCTTATTGAAAAGTTACGATTTGGAAGCAATCGTACCATAATATTCTTTAACAATTTTAACAATTTAACAATTATTTCTATTGACATCTTCATGTAGACTCTATCTACAACAAGTAGTATCGTCAAAACTCCTGAGTGTCTTGCTGGGCCTTATCGATAAAGTGAGGTGCGTACTTTTGAATCTGAATTTTAAATGGTGTAATAGTTACACGAACTGACGAGTCATCTGATCTTATTTCTTTGATGACATCTGCCAAAGCTATTATCAGATCTTCTTCTATACTTGAGGTACTCGTGATTATATCCTTCATGAATACTCCAAAGATTCTTATTCAAATACTCCAACAAACATGTTGTGTTGGATAAACACTGGGTAGCACTGTTTATAAAGCAAGTATTACCAATATTTTTCAAACCATTGAGACCGAGTGTTTGACGCTGCTATGTTCAAAAGACTTGATGGTGTATCTGCGATCACTGGTGCTATTTTCTTCTGAGAAGACACTACATCGATGGTTGCCTCCGTCACTGGAGCGTGGTGATAACGAGCTCGAATTTTGAACGCTCAATATTGATTCGAAGTGAGATCTAGCAGATCTCAAGCTTTCTGACACATATTTTGCAAACCGTTGAATATTTCATCCAAACTTTTATTTGCAGGAATGGTACCTAAAATGAATGTAGCATTTTCTATTTGTATTAAGAAAGTTCTTGTTCTGCTATCATCTGTTCTATTTTTTGGCTAAGGCTACGGTTACAGTGGAAAATGTGTTCTGACGAGTTCTGACGGATTCGTGAGAAAAATAAAATGACTGTTTTTCAATGCGAGTGTTTACATTGGGAGCGTCAGAACATGCACGACATCGTCAGAACGATTTGTGCGTTCAAACAAGTTTGATTTTTTCGTGCGAACAGCGTCTGTTCTGGGTGTTTTCTTAGCTGAATTTCAAATGATTTTGACTTGTGCACGAGAACAGGTTTTGTGGAAAATAAGAGACAAAACCGATCATAACAAAGATAGTGATGCCTCCTTCTATATCCTTCAGTATGTTTTCAAATTTTGCTTGTCTTACTCTGAAATACTCAAAAAATATATCCGGTTGGTTCTACAATTCTAGAAATAACATTTGAAACTCTCATTTGTCGTCTCTAATAGAAAATAAACGATTCACATACTTTCTTTTTCTATCACAACAAAAATTTCAATAAATCCAAAAAGGTTTGAGAAGTGTGTACATGGAGAGGTACTAAATAAATGAAAAAAAAAATCCAACTACAATCGAAAATACCCCTCTTTCCACAAAGTGGAAAAATGAGGCAATTATCAAACAGAAAACATCAACTTCCCCATACGGACATTGAATTACATCTGTCATCCATTTGTGCTGTAGTAGGTTTTAGCAATCAAAATGTTTAGGTTGGCACCACTTTAATCACTATATAAAACTTGTGATACTTTAAATAGATGGTAACACTGAGTTCTAGAAGCCAAGACCTGTTCATCACTATTCTCGTTCCTGTAAGATAAAAAGTTAATCTCATTAAAGTTATAATTTGAAATTAGTTGATTATTACTACCACCAGCTGCATTTACAGGTTATTGGCCCAGCAAGTTCAAAGCTGTGGTAGTAATCTGAAGATTCTTATTTTTTGTGTGCCAACCAGTGTTCCAACTGGAATGTTTGGAAGTTCCAAGTATGAGTCGTATTGATGGCAAAAGGACTTTTTGAGATTACTTGTGGAAACGAAAATGTTCCAACCAGTGGCTATGATGAAATAGCAAAATGGAAGCTGAAAGATGCCAAAGCCCAGGAAGCGCTAGTTGTGAGAATGGAGGAGGGCATGATTTCTCATGTAATGCAGGGCGAAACGAAAATCCGAGGTCAGTAGCATTTATTAAATGAGCAGTTCTACAATTTGAAGTTCGAAAATGAAACCGTAAACAGTTTCATCACCAAGGTTACGAACTTGCAAGCAAAACTTAAGCAACAAGGAGAAGACATTCCTGAAAAAATGGTTTTAACGAAAATCATTATGGCTCTTCCTGAAAAATATAGACATTTTCGCTCGGCATGGGAGAGTATTGACCCCGCAAAGCAGACGATAAACAATTTGACAGCCCGCATTTCCATAGAAGAGGAGGGGTTAGAAAAAGAAGAAGAGTCGACAGTAGCGCTAATGACAGCTCACCGACAGCTAGGAGGTAGTCAGTCAAATAATTTTGCAAACAAACAACAAAAGAAATGTTTTACTTGTGGAAAACTTGGCCATTTGAAGTTTCAGTGCCGAAATATTGAGTGCAGTTATTGTAAAAAAAGAGGACACCGTTTGAAGAATTGTAATGCCAAAACGAAGAAGGATGAAAGGGATAAAAATTTCCGAACCAGTGGTAACAACGGGAGTGTTGCTTCAATTGCAGTCCAATCTCGGGTAGATGTTGAATGGTACATGGACAGTGGAGCTTCATAGCATGTGTAAGGACAGAGAACTGTTTTGTAACTTTCTGGAATTTGAAGCAACAAAATTTGTAAAAATTGGTGATGGTACGAATCTAAAAGCATCAGTACAAGGTAATATTTGTATTTTAGCTTATAATGGAAAATTTTTTCATCGTGTTACCTTATTTGATGTTCTCTTTGTTCCACAACTGAAAGTTAATTTTTTTTCTCATGGAAAAGCTTTAGATAAGGGTCTATCTTTAGTGTCAGATGCTGTAGCCATAGCAATACATTCTGATAAGCTTTTTAAAATGATATATCAGTCCATGGAGAAGTCCGGTGTTTCTGGGCACACATGTCAAACTTCAAAACACAGTCAGTCAGAGGGTAAAAGTTGTTATTTAATAAAATATAAACCAGATATCAAATGGTGGCATAAAGCTCTGGGACATCAAAAATTTAGATATGTCAAAAATATTTTAAATCACTATAATGTCGAAGCAAAACAAACTGAACCATTTTGTTCCTCTTGCGTTCAGGCAAAGCAATGCAGGGAATCTTTCAAGTTGAACGAAAGCAGGGCAAGTGAACTTGGGAGTATAATACATGTAGATTTATGTGGCCCTATGAAGGAACCCTTTTTAAACAATTCTCGATAAATTTTTTTATTAAAGGATGACAGTAGCAGTTACAGGTTTGTTTACTTCTTGAAAAATAAATCTGATGTTTATGAAAAACTTAAAGAATTTTTAGTACATTTTAAAAATCAGATGGGTAACTCTGTCAAGGTCGTCAGAAGTGAAAATGATACTGAATTTAAATGCTGTGCTTTAGGTAGGTTATTAAAAGAAAATGGTATAAAGCATGAGTTTACGGTGCCATACACACCACAACAAAACTCAAGAGCAGAGAGGGAATTTCACACCATAATTGAAGCAGTAAGAGTTATGCTCGCAGAAGAAAAGTTACCAAAAATGTTTTGGGCTGAAGCAACCGATACAGCTGTTTTCTTGTTGAATCGAACAGGTACAAGTCCTGTCCAAGGTAAGACACCTTATGAGCTGATATACAAGAGGTATTTTGATCTAAATTTGATAAAAGGTATTTTCGGAAGTAAAGTATGGGCATACATACCAAAAGAAAAAAATTGGATATGAAAAGTAAGCAAGGAATATTCGTTGGATATTCAGAAAATGTCAAAGGATACAGAGTGTAATGAGGATAAAAATAAAGTGACTATAGAAAGGGAGATAATATTTTCAGTAGAACAAATTCCGCAATAAAAACTTATCACTTAGGGAACAGGAAGGGCGGAAAGTAACTCTGAAAGCAGTGAAGAGGAGAATATGGAAGAAACAGTGGATAGATGTGGAATATTTTTAATGAAGAAGAGAGCGTAGAACCGTCAGCACAACAAACATATTCAAGATAGAGACATAAATAAATAAATAAATAAATAAAGGTTTATTGTACACAGTTAAATTGGAATCTACACTTCATCTGATATAATCATTACTCCGGAGACTCATCTTGCCGTTGCCCAAGAGGGTTCAGGAGAGGAAGAGGTTCAGGAGGACGCACTGAAAGCCGCCTCCCTCATCCCCCGACCATTTCTGGACGAAGGATGAGGGAGCGCTTGTGCCAAGGGGTACATAGGGTCCCGGCGAAGGGGCGCTCGTAACCTCTCCCGCTGATGGTAGCGGTGGGTCGAGTATTCCAGATGATAGCGGGTGTGGTGCGAATAATCCATGCCTCCTGCAAAGCTTATGCATGTCGCTCAGTTTGCCTTCTATGCAGAAAATGCTTTGTCTAAGGTTTGGTCAGAGGTGATTGTTTCGATGATATCCCGGAAAAGGCTGTTGCAAAAAACCGGGTCACAGTACTTCGCGCATTACCTAGATGCGGCTGGGTTCCCTAGGGAACCGGTTCTTTCCATCTTTCCTGGAAGATGGCCAAAGATTGATAGATAGTGTTTGCGGGGCTGATTATCATGTATTCTGAGCCTGGTAAGGTCTCTCGTTATCGTACTTTTGGAGAGGTGAAACCTGTAGAATTTCTCCGACAGGCTTTTAACATGTGTCGGGATGGAGTCGACGCCAGCGAGGGCGCGCAGCGCATCCAGACGAATGTACCTATCACTCTTAGTGATTATACGAAGTACTTTGTTCTGCATCCTGTCCAACCTCATAAATGGGGTTTTGGGCAGGCTGCAGAACGATGGGCATGCGTTCAACATGGCTGGCCTGATGATTTGTTTGTATATGGCCATTTTGGCATCTAAAGACATGTGTGAGCCTCTGGCAATCAGAGGGTAAGTGCGTTTTACTGCAGCCGCGGCCCTCTGTATAGCCAGGTTTATGTGTTTCTGCCATGTTGTGCGCTTGTCGAGCTGTACTCCCTGGTATCGCACATTGGTCTTGGTCTCCAGGGCTTTGTCCTTGACCCTCAATTTCTGAGGAATCTTAGAAAACCTAAATTTCCTCGAGAAATTGATGGCTTCGGACTTGGCCGGATTCACCACAATCTTGTTGCTCTCTAAATACGGGATGATCTCCCTGTCCAGACGGATCTGGACCTGCCTAGCAGCTGCGGCGCTGGAGAACGATTGGGCGTATATAGCGGTATCATCCGCATAAATAGACGTCCTCGTTCTCTCGCACATAGGGAAATCATGCGTATGCAGAGAGTACAAGTGCGGAGAGAGGCTAGACCCCTGCGGGACACCTGCTTCGACTGGATATTCTGCCGATCTCGTGCTGTTAACCCTCACCACAAAAGCACAATTTGTGAGGAAGGAGTCCGTGATCCTTACCAAGTATGAAGGCATACGTGCTTCAAGCATTTTGCAAATTAGACCTTCAATCCATACGGAGTCGAAGGCTTTCTGCATGTCTAACAGGACCATGACCGTGTTCATCCCTCGGTAAGCAGCCTCAATCACCTCGTGAACAACCCGGACAATCTGCGAGGTCGTTGAGTGACCTGCACGAAAGCCGAATTGCTCAGCGGGGATCATTTTGAGTGTCTCCTCGAGGGAGAGCAAACGTTTCAAGAAAATCTTCTCTACTACCTTGGCGACAACGCTCAGTAGTGATATGGGTCGGTAGCTATCGAGTTGGTGGCCATCCTTGCCTGGCTTCAAGATAGGTATTACCAGTGCCTTCTTTAGGCAATCCGGGTAACACTGCCACTTGAGCATCGCATTTATAAGATGTATCATCTGGACTAGGGACTTTCGCGGCAAGTTCTTGAGAAGAATTGCGTCCAGCCCATCCAGCCCAGGCACCTTATTCGTCGGAAGCCGTTTTATGACTTCCGTCAGCTCCTCATAGTTTGTCATAATTTTGGCAAATCTATGAGGGCCGATAGGGGCGGGCATCGACCGTCTGAAGTCGTCGGTTATCTCAGACTTTTGTCTCTGCCCGTCACTAACGTCCGGCGCCTTTTTGTGAACACTGGCGAAAGGCTCTCCAAACAGTTCCGCCTTCTGAGGATCCGTCACTGCGCGTGCGTCACCCCTCACTATGGCTGGGATGGGCTCTTCGTCATCCGCCACAGAGAGTTGTCCCGCACGTCCAGCTTCTCCAGTTTGTTTTTCCACACCGTGTCGTTGTGGTCGTTAATCAGCTCTGAAATTTCTCTTCCTAACCGGAGCATGTCGTTTTTATGCTCCGGAATTTTAGTTGCTTGCCACTTCTTTCGGAGAGAATTTTTCAGAGTGATTAACGCCCGAACTTCGGGTGGAATCACATTCCGGTTGCTCCTGATCGTAATCTTCCCGACAGCCCGATCGCGAGCGATCTGAATGTCACGAATCAGAGCTAATGTTACATCCCCAATTTCGTCACGAGGAATGTCGGACCTAATAACGGTCCGGACATTCATGAGCCTCCGAAACTCGGCCCAGTCTGCATTCCTGTACTCATATCGAAGGACAGGTGGTATATCCTGTCCCCGATACTTCATACTGAACAAGACCGGGTCGTGATCGGAGGTCATCTCGTGGACGGCCTTGAGTTCGCTCAAATTCGTCACATTCTTGTTGACTATCAGGTCGATTATGGTCGGAGTGGATCCGTTCCAGGGGTAGTGAGTAGGCTCGTCAGAGTGTACTACTACCACGTCGCTGCTTAGTGAGTACTCCCACAGTGTTTTGCCGTTGGCGTTGGGCTGGGAGCCGCCGCTCCACTCAGGACGCCTGGCGTTCAAGTCCCCAATCAGCAACACTTTGTGACCAGTGTTACACAGATTGTCCAAGTCGGACTGTATAAACCTATCTCTTGGCTGATTATACACCGCCAACACGCAAGTCCCGTCTTCAAGCTGTATGCCAACGTGCTCGATCGAGCTCTGTTGTGGCGGGAGCCGCGTGAACGCGATGCCATCCTTGACAAGGATGGCCACGCCCCCCCCCTCACTGCCTGAGGGCGGTCCGCCCTGACAGTAGAGAAGCCCTTTAGTTTGAATCTATGGTCCTGTCGAAGCCATGTCTCCGAGATGAACACCAGGTCTAACTTGTGCCTGCCAATAAAGTCAATAATAAGCTGTCCCCCAGGATTTCCAGGGCAGCCATAGCCTTTTCCAGCGGAGACTTTGCTTGTGCCAAGTGGACGATCAGATCGTCCATGGCACGGCAAAATTCCGCAATGTTTAGCATCGATCCAACCTGCTGGATTTTACTTACCAGACCCGCCATCTGGTTCGGATTACCCATGCTGGACGTAGCGCCCCCTGGCCCGGCGTGCCTATGCACCGGCGATTGTGTGGGCGGAGTGTAAGGAATCGGAGGTGATCCTGCTGCCTCTTGAATTCTTCTCCCGGCCTCTTCAGGCTTTGCCGGGGGAGCACTCTGCTCCTGAATCCTCTTCTGCCACGGGTTCGACTCAGGCAGTGGCGCTGGCACGTACCTCACCGGTACCGGTTTTTTGGACTTGTCTTCCCTCTCCTCGAGAAAACGAACTCTCTCCCGATAGATAGGGCACTCCACGTTGCTTGCAGTATGGGAGCCGCGAGCTACCTTGCAAGCGCGCGTCGGATGATCCTGCGCGCACTTGAGGCATCTCGCTTGCCTTTGGCAATTGGAGGTTGCGTGCCCCCATCTTTGGCACCGGTGGCACTGTACGATGGCGCGTTCGTTGCGTCGCATCTCCCAGGAGACTCTAATGTGCTGCAGCACCTTTACAGACTTCTGCAGCTGAGAGAGTGTGACGTTTCGAGGGGTCGTGATGAGGTACAACGGCCTGTGGCGAGTGTTCATCCTCATCATTTTATCGACTGTGATGCCGAACTTTTCGAGCATTTCATCAATTAGCTCCTGCTGGTCGACATCAGAGTCGAGACCCCTCAGCACGAACGCGTGCGTCCTATCTTTCGGGAGAGTATAGGTGTGGAACTCCGTGCCCGTCTGCTTAAGAATGTCAATCATTTTCGACCGATCGTCTTCCAGCTCAGTGAAAACCTGAGTCTCTTTTCCCGTGTGTTTTAAGTTGAAATCACCTTTCAACTCAGTTTTCAGCTGGACAGTAAGCGATCGGTCCAAATTCAGCCTCCCTTGTATAACGATAGGAGTCAGCATTTTACCTTTCTTAGGTTTTTGTGCCTCCTTTGGGGGAGGCTGTTTTGATTTTACATTCTTACGCCCGGAAGTACGTTCCGAGTCGTCTGTGAGAGGCTCATCCTCGTTCAACGACTCGTACGCATTCCGGATGGGCACGGGTTCCTTGCTGGTGGTGGCAATAGCCTAACCTGGTGACTTGGGTTTGATGAAACCATCCGCGTCGACGTTAGTTTTCTCTGGGAGAGGGGGAAACTCATCCTGCACTCGATACCGATTCGGCGATCGTATCAGCCGCCTTGTCTGCCGGAGTTTTTCGATCTCGGCATGGTATACAGCTGTGTACTTTTTCGTATAGAAATCCTTTATTTGCTTGGAGATGGCGTTCCTGATGGCCTCATCAGGAATTTCTTTAAGTTCCGCTGGTTTGTCTAGCGTAGATTTTAGGTACGCCTCCACCTTTGTTTTCACTCCATCTTCTATAATATCTTGGAGTTGTCTGATGCGCTTGTCTATCGCTTCATGAGTGTTGAGAGGGGTGTCATCCCTTGACTTCCTTCTTCTGACCCTCTTAGCCCTACCCCCTGAGGTGAAGGATTCGGAATCCGAGCTAGAGCTAGAGAATTGCACCTTTCTAGGTGACTCTCTAGCCCTAGCTTCCAGCAGACGGCGATTTTCGGCCGCTTTTTGTGTTCGCTCTTTGTCTTTCCTTTCATCTTCAGCCTTTTTCTCTTCCTCCTCGGCTTTTTTCCTTGAGAGCTATGCTTCGCGTTCAGCTCTTTGTTTTTCCTGATCTTCTTGTTTCTTCGTCTTCATTCGAAGCACAGCTCTCTGGAAACCAACTAATTGTGGCGGCGGCAGTTTCTGGTCAGTTTTGGGGGCGTTGTCCATTGCCGGATTGTTGGCCACGCCTACCAATCGGTTCACCTCAGTTTCAATCTCGGGAGCGTTCACCACACTTTCCGATTGTGTTGTGAACCGATTGGCGTTCACAACAGTTTCCATAATTTCGTTCGGCACACTTTCCAATACTAATGTGCTTTGGACCTCGTTCGCTACAGTTTCCATAATACTTGTACTAATTTCGATGTTTTTCCTGTTCCCGACACTTTCCATTTGGTGGTTCACCACCCTTTCCAATTGTGTTTGAGAAATATTTCGGTTCTCGACACTTTCGAAAATACTTGGTTTTGGGTGGTTCACCACCGTTTCCAATCGACTTAGCGTGATTTCGGCAATTTTTGGTTCGTTCACCACACTTTCCAGTTTTCTCGGGGAGAGGGGGAAATTCATCCTGCACTCGGTACCGATTCGGCGATCGTATCAGCCGCCTTGTCTGCCGGAGTTTTTCGATCTCGGCATGGTAGACAGCTGTGTACTTCTTAGTGTAGAATTCCTTTATTTGCTTGGCGATGGCGTTCCTGATGGCCTAGTCTGGACTTTCCTTAAGTACCGCTGGTTTGTCTAGCGCAGATTTTAGGTACGCCTCCACCTTCGTTTTGACTCCATCGTCTATTATGTCCTGGAGTTGTCTGATGCGTTTGTCTATCGCTTCATGAGTGTTGAGAGGGGTGGCATCCCTTGACTTCCTTCTTCTGACCCTCTTTGCCCTACCCCCTGAAGTGGAGGATTCGGAATCCGAGCTAGAGCTAGAGAATTGCACCTTTCTAGGTGACTCTCTAGCCCTAGCTTCCAGAAGACGGCGATTTTCGGCCGCTTTTTGTGCTCGTTCTCTGTCTTTTCTTTCATCCTCAGCCTTTTTCTCTTCCTCCTCGGCTTTTTTCTTTAAGAGCTGTGCTTCGCGTTCAGCTCGTTGTTTTTCCTGATCTTCTTGTTTCTTAGTCTTCATGCGAAGCACAGCTCTCTGAAAACCAACTAATTGTGGTGGCGGCGGTTTCTGGACAGTTTTGGGGGCGTTGCCCATTGTCGGATTGTTGGCCACGCCTACCAATCGGTTCACTTCACTTTCAATCTCGGGAGCGTTCACCACACTTTCCGATTGTGTTGTGAACCGATTGGCGTTCACAACAGTTTCCATTATTTCGTTCGGCACACTTTCCAAAACTAATGTGTTTTGGACTTCGTTCGCTACAGTTTCCATAATACTTGTCCTATTTTCGATGTTTTTCCCGTTCCCGACACTTTCCATTTGGTGGTTCACCACCCTTTCCAATTGTGTTTGAGAAATTTTACGTTTCTCTACACTTTCGAATATAGTTGGTTTTGGGTGGTTCACCACCGTTTCCAATCGACAATTTTTGGCTCGTTCACCACACTTTCCATTTCTTGGGATGGCTCCAGGATTGCTCCTGTTGGAACCACCGGGGACTCCTCGCGGCTGCAGGCGTTTCCAGCCATTTCCTGCTCAACTAGGTCGTTCCATGAGTTGGTTGGAAACGGGTCCGTAATGGTTTCCCTATAGTATGAGGTAGTGTGGTGAAGATGACTATTTTCAACTTTATTTTCAACTTTCGCTCCCGAAGTCCGTAGTTGTTCTGGGGCACCGCCGATGACTCCGGCCGGTGCGGGTGATGTTCCAGAGCTATATACGGGGGCTTGCCTTGCAGACGGGAAGCGCCCTGAGACCTACTCGATCCAGCCTCGTCGCGCTCTCCGCCGCTCAGCAGCTTGTCCCTCGTGTGCTCTTCCTCGTATTGGGAGCGGAAGTTGAACTTAGGGTATCCCGCCTGCCAGACTTTCCAGCTATTCTGGAAGGTGTGTTGGACGGTGACGTTGCTCGTGAGTCCCTCGGTGTTCGTAATCTGTTTCATCCTGTTCTGAAAAGCCTGGATGGCCCTATCAAGTTCCTCTTCTGCCAGTTGGGAAGCATCCGGTGTGGCACGAAAAGATTCTAAGTCGATTGGGGTCGTAGCTCGTTCTTGGTGGGGGGAGGGTGGCTCCTGGTTGTCATGGTGGGGGTAGGGCTGTTGTGTGTCCGTGCCTTGTAGGTGGGGGGAGGGTTGGTTTTCAACTTCATCGTCGCTTTGGGAGCGTTCTTCGGCGGCTCCGAGTGGTGTAGTCTCCTCGGAGGAGGCCTGGGGGTTGCTGGCCGTCGTCTGCTCCGGGGGCGATATTTCGATATTTCCGGTGATATCTGAAGATATCGGGCTCGCCGAGTTGTTTTCAATGTTAGTTGTGGATTTGTTTGGGGTGCTGGCGACGACATTCGCTGGCGTGGAGGCGGTGATGTCCGGCGTGGATGTGGGTTCCTCATCAGGGGCGAGTCTCCCGACGTCAACTTCTTGTGGCGCGGTGGCGCATGCCACTATCCTTGAGGATCTACGTCGGCCGACTTGCACTAAGTCGGCGTTGGCCACACTTTCCATTTTTGAAGTGACGTCATCGAAGGCTTGTATGTGGGGAGGAACTTGGACGTTTACAGCCCCACATACCACGGAGGACTCACCCTTATCGTTATCGTCAGCTTCTGGCAGCTCCGGAGAGGGTTCTCTGCCTTTAAACTTCTTTTCAGGCGGACTGCCCGTGGAGGAGGTGGTGGTATCCAGAAGGTTTTCCGCGGTTAAGGTGTAGTTAGCATCGTCCTTCACTCACAGCTGGTTCTATGGTTGGCGTGATGAACTTTATCTTTGCAGGCTTTTGGGGTGTCGGTTTCCGCTTCATCGGAGTTCTCTTATCGGATTCACTTCCCGACGTTGCAGATGTTGCCGAGGTGCCATGTCCAGGGGTGCGGGGCCTGTTAAGGAGGCGGCTGGCTGATGACGGTGCCCTGGCGCGGCCAAGGGGGTTGCTATTCCTTGATTTCCCTCCCTCTGAGCCACTGCTCATGAGGGAGCGACGGTTTTTCGTGTTGAACTCACTAGCACTATTTGACTCGGATGGCACTGTCGATAGGGGTCAGAATCGTACAATCACTGGTAGCAGTTGCGCACTACGCTCTAGTGACTGTGTTCAAAAGTACGTGTGGACCCGGCGGCGGTCTACACGGTACACAACATTTATTTAACTACTATGACATGAGTTTTTTCAGTTTGGATGTAGATGAACCCACAACATATAAAGAAGCAATGGAGAGCAAGTATGCAAGTAAGTGGAAGGAGTCAATAGATGAAGAAATGAGGGCCTTGAAAGAAAACGACACTTGGCGTCTAGTAGAAAAACCAGAAAAATGCGAAATCATAGACAGTAAATGGGTTTTTAAAGTGGAAAAGGATACAGAAGGCAAAATAAACAAATTTAAAAGTAGACCAGTGGCAAAAGGATTTAAACAGAACGTTCTCGGAGATGTGTACAGCCCTGTTGTTAGATTAACTACAATAACAACAATTTTGGCTGTGTGTGTTCATGAACGCTGGACTGTCTACCAGATGGACGTATGTAGTGCTTTTCTACATGGAGAGCTGGATGAAGATTTGTACATGTATTTACTAGAGGGTTATCAACCTCAATTCTCCATGCTATGTGAGTATCCATTTTGAATCCTAGTTTTACCTTTTTGCCAGTTTCATACTTTTTCAAAAATTGTAATTATTGTTCTCTACTGGTTTCAGTTAAACCACTGTATTACTTCAACTGAAGATGAGCATTACTATGCTCGAAAACATGTTTTTGACTTTCATGTAACGCAAACCCTTGGATAAGCTTCTTGCTAAACTTGCGTTTACATGCCTCCCCTCAACATTGGGCTGAAATATATATTGTGGAGACGACTTTGAGTTTCATTTAACTTCTTTGTTTTCTGTTAGATATTCGCCTCATTTTTCCACTTCATTAAGAGAAAGATATTTCAGATCGTGATTGGAATTATTTCTTTTCATTCTACTGTAACTTCATTAACGGACCATAAAACTCAACATTTTTGCATGGCCGCAGAAACGTACCGACTATCGGAATATCGGAAACACATTTTTGTTCGAATTAGCAAGCGTAGTAACCGTAGCCTACGTTTCTATGGCAACAGGGTAAAAGATGAAGTGGTCACTTGAAGGTTTTCCGTGACTCCATGGAATAAAAGACATCCCGTCCGGTCTCTTGCCGTCGTTACAAATGACTTCAAAGAGTTCTAAAACACTGGAAATATCAGCTGTTGACAAAGCTCGCTTGATCTAGTCATTACCTGTTGAGTGTCGCAAAAATGGTCCGCAACTAAATCTACAACTCAATCCATTCACATACAAAAGTGACATGAGATTACCATTTCAACACAGAAGTGAGCTTCGCTTCATTGAGTACAATTGCGTCACATAAAAAAGATATACTTATGCTTAGGCGATAACTGTACAAACGCCTGATAATTAGATGTAGTGGATTTTCTTAAGGGCTATGACTCATACAGTGAGTGTGAGTGAGAGATATATTCAACGTCATAGCTCTTGAGAAAATGCACCACCTCTACCTATTCTAAGCATCACGAGTATCAATTTCATAGGACGCGAACTGTACGTTTCTACAACAAAACATCAAAGGAGGAAATGAAAAGAGACTAGCTACCTCATGGAATTATCTTAATCTTATATTTTATATCAGTCAGCAAATTTCCTTTAAAATAAGGATACCCAACTTATGAGTCTTTTAGGATGTCCACATCTTTACGATGGGAAATCAAGTGTAATGAAGGAATCCTGACAAAATTCCAGTGGTGTTCCTGATGTGATTTACTGCAAAGTATTGCTCGGCAGCGCCTTGATGATTTCACTCCATAGTTCATCGGAGTTAGCTCATCAACAGGCTAAGAAGTAGGAGTTAGGGGAATAAAGCCCTTTTGCATTTTTTCCTCTTATTCAGTAATTCCTATTGATGGATTCCACGTTGCTTCATGAAGGAACAGTATCTGATAACAACAAATGGTCTATAAACAATCTGGACTTGCATGAACACAATTGTTGGCAAGTCTCTAACAAATAACAACAACTACTCCTTACGCCCGTCGATTTATATCGGCTATAACAAAATTTACTACTCAGTTTTGAGACGAGGATCGGTTGTAACAAAACCAAATTTAGCATGCTAGTAGTTGGAACCATATCAAACAAGAAAAAAAATTGTTTACCAAAAATATTTGAAAAAAAAATGTTTTTTTCTTGTTGTCATCTTGGAAAAAAATTTAAAAAATATGGTTTGAATAGGGTTGAAGATCATTCAATTCTCTACAAGAATGATCATCAGTAATTCCCCAGAAAATTAGCCCGTTTTCTCAGAAAACGTGCTTGAACGCCGACATCAAATTTCAGGATCGTGTTAGCCCCCGCTGCAAGTTCCGGCGGTGTCAAACGTTCAATGTGTCATAACTTTGCTAATAATTATTTAAAAAGATAAAAATGAAAGTGCATTTTGGTCGTGAAGACTTCTACTTTTTCAACTCCCTCATAATTCCGACATCTCAGCCAGTAAATGTTGAAAATAATTACATACACATAGTGCCGGACTAGCCAGGTGAGATAGTGAGAAAAATCTCACGGGACCCTCCCCCCATTTGGGGTCTCGGGGCCCCTAGGAAAACAGACATGGAAACAATAATTTAAAATTAATTAAGAAAAAAGGTCAAATGTCGAAATTGGTTATTGCCAGAAACATGACAAACGCAAATATTCACTTTCGATTTGGTAGGATTTCTTGAGGACCTCTTGCAACGTAGCAACAGTGATTCGCTAGTATGTATGGTCGGTGGGCGGTGGGCGGTTTTGGTTTTGGCGCGCGGCGCGCTGGATTACTGATTATGATTAGTCGTATGCGAGACACTGAGACAGCAGAGAGTAAAGCCTGTCTGTGTCCAAAAATAATTTTGCAAACGCGGCCAGGTAAATACAACTCTATATATCGGGTCGCTCAAAGTTTGCTATGTTTATTTCATTTTTTACTCTAAGACAAGTGTAGAGCTGATCTTGCACCTTAATCATTAATAGTACGAAAACCAATAATTTGTTGAAGTTTCCGTATGCGACTCATGAAATAGAATGAACCTGGTAATTGGGGGCCCCAATTTTTCAAAATCTCACTTGGCAAAGATAGGCCAGTCCGGCACTGCTTATACACAACCTGCATGAAAAAATAAAGTACCTATGCGATTTCAAGTTGGAGGTTTGAACTTCACATTTCTGTTATTGAACTCACTAAACCAAAACCAAAACGTGTTAATATTTTAAAAAATTCGGAGGCTGCCAAAAAATGCATTCTTAAACGATAAATAATTTTGTCGAACTACAGAATTTTCCGAAACTCCTGACCATCCGAAACGAAAGAAGATGAATTTATATAACATAGTCCAGGATCATCGAACCATTATATCTAAGCCAAATATAGACACACTTTTGGAGCAGTTTTCTGAGTATATTGTCAGGTCAGATCAAGTGCTGCGAGCGTAGTTTGGAGTGCCGGTTTCCGACTTATTATAGACATGTCAAACCCTACTGCCATGCAAAGGTTATCGTTCTTTCTGTGAAAATTTTAGTTTATTATTGAGAAATTTCATAGTGAAAGATAGTAATTGAGATTATCTGCGATTATCTGTCTGAAAGTAAGTAGAAATGTATAGTAGAGCAGACAACACGTCAAAAATTCTTATAGTGGATTGGAGTTGTATTAAATGCTGTGGTTTGTATGAAATTATTAGTGCTGTCTTTCACAAAAAGTAGAGTGAATTGTTCTGAAAAGAACAAGAGTGTTGTCAAATGCATACATATACCACAGCTTTCTCTCTCCCATAGAAGAGATATTCCAATTGGATTGGTTATGTGGACGTTTTTCCTAGAGGGATTATTTGAGTTGATAACTAAGTCATCAGAATATTTTCTCCCCACGAGTATTTGAAGTGAAAAAATAATCGACTATATATTACCATGCACTGATCTTCTTTGTAGTAAACACAAGTATATTAGCTGGATGCCAACAAATCTGTTTTCAGGATATTGAAATTTGCACAGATTTGAGAGTCCGTAATTATAAAAATCATTAAGATTTTTTTCCGTCCTAGGACAATTAAGTATATGAAGAAATACGTTATCAAAATATTTTTATAAATAATAATACAATTTTTTTAAGTGGTTTTAAAAGAATGGTTTTTGCAAAATATCACCGGGAATATAATTCTCATAATATCCATGAATATTCTCAACTCTTGGGTTGATATTCTTCATCGCAATTTTAGGACGATTAACCCCGTTTTATAGCTCAAAAAGTCAACTTTGCTTCAAATATGAGCATAAACCTAACCGAACCCAACCTAACTTAGCCTAGAAAGACAGGACTACCTTGTAATTCCATTTATTCTGTCGAAACCGTTTTCCGATAGCTTTTCTACATTCCAAAAAACTCCATTTTTTTATTAAAATTTTTTTAGTTTTCCTCCCCTGATTTTTTGGTAAACTTTTTTTTTTCAACTAAGGAATAATAATGTCAAGAAGTCACCTTCCAAGTTTTAAAGTGTTACAATTCATTCTTCATTTTTGGCACAAATTTGTCTGTGGTTATTGCACTAATATAAACGGAATATCATAATTTGAGTGATAGAGGAAGGTAGTGGAATTTCAAGCATGTGAACAAAACCACCCGTATTGTTATTTCTAAAGCGATTAAAACTATCCAAATTGATAAAGGCGGTAGGTGAAGGTAAATCCTAAACGTATATGGTCAAACCATAAATACGCGTTTTGAAATGAACTATTTTACGTTCTAGGCTGGTGCTTAAAATTACGCATTTATTGGTTTTACGTTATTAAAAAACATTGGCATATTTTATTTTTTATAAAAAAACTTTCTCTTTAAACTATTTTTCATAACATTTGTCATATATTCATGCTGTCAATTCAATCTCTTTCTTTCAGTAAATAATATAGAAAATCGAAAATACACATCGATTTTATTTTCAAAAGGGGTTCTTGTAATGAATAGTTTTAGCTCTTGTGGTAGATATTATCCTTAGAAATTTACACGGAAAGGGGGATATAGTGGCATAAAGGATCTTCAATATTATTTTTCCAATGGTACCTGGACGTGTTATTATTTGATGAGCAGTTTGCGAAAAATGTCATTTCAAACTCATAGAAGTGATTAGAACTTGTCTTAGAAGGTAAGAAAAGTAGGTGGCACCGTAACAACCCTTGAATAACATGAATCAATTTATTCTACACGTGTGATTCTTTGTTTGTTGGTAATTTTCATTTTCCAAAAATTTTTTAACCTCGTGAAAAAATTTCCAAACATAAGATCTACTTACGCTTATCTTAAAAACTGTTCAAAATGTTGTCGGGCGTGCTATTGTAATTCGTATTTTAAGTTCATCATAATCAGCAGGTTGTGTTTTATCAACAATAGATTGGAGATGTCACCAATCGGAGGCCATTCAACTGCTCCCCTTCTGCCAATGCATCTACCCAAGAATCTCTCATTTAAAACCCAGATATGCCTACTGTCCTTCTATAAGGACATGCACAAACAAAAGTTCGGTAATGCATTTCGGATAAGTTTCAATAAGTTTACATAGATGGCGCCAATTGGATTCAATATTTCAATTCGGATTATTCGGAATAATACTAGCACAGTTGTCATTAAACTTGTCATTTCGCGTTTGAACGAGTTATATATATATATATAATTCATGATGGACACGCCACTCGACTTCCAGTTGGTTGGGTGAGTATTGTAATTTACTATATGTATATAAATAAGCTCATTTTGTTATAATTTGTTATAATAACACATTATTCATTGAATAATGATATAAAATATTGATATATTTGCATTTTGAGATCATAGAGGCAAAATATCACAATGTCCTTTCAAAAGGACAGTAGGCAAATTAACTTTTTTTTGTGAGTCCTTACTCGGAACAAACTATTGCAATTTCTCGAAGACAGTGATGAAGACGGTCACAATGAACTAGCACTAACAATATTTGCTCCAACGAATGCTTGTGAGCCAGTTACGGATGAAGACTCGGGCGATGAAGATTATGTATATAAGAAATTTTTCATGACCATTCAAAAGTTACTAATCGAACCAATATTATCTACCAATTCCTCTTGATGGCACAGACAGCGAAGATAACATTCCAGTAAAAGATTTAAGAGGTCGAATAAAGAAAAGGAAGTTGAAGTAAAAAAAATCTTACAAGCGGGTTGCTCAAGATTTGATTCCAGAAGAAGTTCAGTTTCCATGCCACCAAAATATTCTGAATAACAATTCACCTAGTGAATTATTTTCATTTCTACGGCGTGACGAGGTAACAAAACATCTTTTTCTATAATCGAAGTATAGGGGGTGTTGACCGATCAGATCAGAATATAAGCAGAGTTATAAGTCTGTATCGAGTAGCACTTCGTGGAAAGAAATAGTACATGCCTCTGAACAAAATGCATGGCAGCTCCACAGAATGCAAAGAGGTAAACTTGATCACTTGACTTCTCGAAGAAGAATTGTTTTATCACTCCAGGAAGGTAAACAAAGAAAGTTTGCTAGAAGATCAAAATCCTCACAACTTGAAAATGCAGATTCTCGATATGACCGTATGGATCATCTGATCATACCATAGGAAAAACAGAAAAGATGTCGAAAGTGCCATAGGAAAGTTTCTACGAAATGTGAGAAATGCAATGTTGCACTACATGTAGGTTATTTCAAGACATACCATGTCAAAGAATACTGGGTTTTTATCCATTCTAGTTAGTTTTCTACTTATATTGCATATTTGTGTATTTTTTCTTGTTAAAAATTAAATAATGAATTTTGAATTAACTTTCATTTGTGTGCCTACCGTCCTTCTGAAAGGACACTGTTTTCCGAGAAAATTGATGGTTCTGATTTTTTTTTCCCAACAATGTTGCATATCTGGGTTGTCAGACGAAAAAAAAAATGACATGGCGCCACGGTCCTGTTGAAAATGTAACAGGTCCTTCTGCAAAAATTCCTTCTACATCAATTTGACTTTCTTGCTTGTGAATCATAAGTGTATCCATAGTCTTTTCGAACATACCAAGGTACAGATTGCCAGTCAAGTTTTCTTCAAGAAGTAGATGACCAATAATAACATATCCAAGAATACCAGCCCCAACATTAACTTCTTGTGGGTGTTTTGTTGTTTCCATCACTCCAATAGTGACCATTTCGTCCGTTAACATTGCCATTAAGAAAAAATTAACATTCATCGCTGAAACAGATGTTTAACAATAGATTTGGCATTGACCCGATTATATATAACAAAACTCTATTTCTCTATCATAATCATCCTTATAGAGCTTTTGAAGAATCTGAATTTCATTCGGATAAAATTTATGCATTTTCAGTGCTTTTTCTGAAGTTACGCGTAACATTATCTATCGTCTGTTCTGCTACTGATCATAAGGACCCCGTGGCTTAGCAGCAAATGTTCCCAAAACTTCAATTTGAGTTCCTTCAGTTTGTAGTTTGGAATTATTTCATTCTTTTTGATCAAAATCAAGAACATACCGGTGACTTACATTATAATTTTTATTTCAACCAAAAATCGAAGTTCCCGATTTTACATTGAATCATTTGCTGAAGAAGAAAGTTCTCAAACAAAAACTGTAGGCGTAGATGACATTTGCTCTCAGTACATCATCCACATCATGAGGGAGTATAATTATTATTATTTTACAGCACAACCATGGGTATGGCTCATATACATCAAATATCTGAAACACCGTAGTCTAAAACTTCGGTGACTTATCTGTCACCAGAGCAACCATACTTTTTCCTTGGTCCACTCGGAAACTGCTTGTCATTCATTAATTCCTCTCAATCTGTTTGATTGAAAGTTTTGACATGGAATAGAAGAAGCAAGAATGTGTTTTAAAAGAAATTATGGATTTGAAAGCATTAGCGGTAGTTGTTTTCTGACGAAAGGAAAATATGTTTGACCAACTTATTTCAAAATACTCAAAATGTTGACTGAATACAAGTGACAAGGGGTCAGTATATGTGGAGCCGGTTGCCTGAAAACTAATATACCGCTAGTTACGGACCATACGGACCATACCCCATGAATTTATACAGGCCATATAAACTACGCCGTAATTTACATATTCTCTTTTGTTCCCATCTTCGTATCTCTTTGGTTTGCTTCAAGAAAAGTTTCTCCTGCAGCAAACCATGGCAAACTTGCAACGTACTTATCGGTGGCTTCTATTTGGGCTTGTGCGGTAACATGAGGAACAGTAACTGGAATTTGCATGAGACATAATCCATTTTCTCGTGATCTCGTTGCAACCATTTCACCACGCATCAAAATGTTACAGTTATTTTTCTCCAAACTTGAAGACATTCCTTCGTCAACTCGAGAAGGTATTGAGAAAAGATTTCTTTCAACCTGATACAAACCACACATCTTGAAGATAATTACGAATCCATTTTCCGCTGACGCACGTTTCAACATTGATATTGCCAGTGCCAGGTGCTTTTATGATTTGACCATTTCCAACTAATATCCATTGAGGATTCAGAAAGTTTTCGCAATCCAAATAAACAACAAAAGCAGAACCTTGGATTGAATTAGTGAAATTCTCAAAAAAGAAAAGAATAAATATTATGAGGACTGACTTCAAAACTCTAGAAACAAATCAAAAACCTCATGGCTGATAATTACAGACTTAACGGGTAAAAAGGGTGAACATAACGTGCAAACCTCCTATGAAGATCCCTGTCATTGTGCAAATTCACTAAACTATTTCTTCAATAGTAAAGCGTGTAATTTAATAAACAAAAAACTGTCGAGTCAATCTGACTACATAATATGTAACATACCTGATCATCGAAATACTTTTTTCTTCGAACCTGCAACTCGTAGAGGATTATGGAAAATAGTTAAGAAAGTGGAGAACAAAAAGAGATATGGTCATGATGAAGTGTCAGTCTTTTCCATAAAAAAGTGCTTTGAGAGTATAGTTGACCCACTATATGCAATTATCAATAAATTGTTAGAAACTGGGGAATATTCTCATGACTTGAAGCATGATGTTATGAACCCATGTCTCAGAAAGGGAAATCCAGATATTTTCGACAACTATCGCTCTATCAGCTTTCTCAGCTCTTTCACAGGTTGTCTACAATAGACTTGTAGAGTAGGTACTTCAAAAGTCGAAGTCTTGTCATACCCAACATGGTTTTCTGGCTGGCATGAGCATAGATACCGTTCTACACGAGCTTACCAATAGCATATATTACACTATGGAAGAAGGAAATGTTGCATGTAGACTTTTTCTTGACCTATTTAGGCCTTTTGATTGCATAAACTTTGCTATATTAGAAACAAAACTTCAACATTATGGTGTACGGGGTGTTGCTTAAACTTGGTTCAAATCTTTCTCAAAAATCAAGGACAATTATACGGGAAACTATATAGAGTCAAATACCTTGGTGTCCCCTAGGGCAGTATCAAAGGACCACTGATATTTATAATTTCCATCAATGACTGCCACGCTTGCACAGCAAAACACAATAATAATTGATTTTTCAGATGATAGCACAATCTTATTCACTGCAAACACGTTTCCAGATCTTGCAAAAACTGGCAGTGAGACTATGTTTTCAGTATAAAACTGTTTCATTAATTCTAGGTTAGTACTGAACCATGAAAAGACGAATGCAGTATTTTTTAAAACCAACCATAGGCTTGAAACTCATACCCATATTCTAGTTAATCATCAAAAAATACCGTTTGTTGAGCATACTAGATCACTAGGAATAGTCATTGATGAAAATTCAAACTTTGTAAATCATATTGATTACATCTCAAAGAAATTGAGCCAGGCATAAGAGTTCTCATGGAAAGCTCAAACTTCAATATAACAAAAACATTTCATTTTGCCAATTTTGCTCGTTCCTGCTACGGTATTATATTCTGGGGAGGTAGTGAGGAGGCTGAGAAGGCTTTCAAATTTCAAAAAAGAGCAGTCCGCATTATGAATAATCTGAAATATCGTGATTCTTGCAGTGGTTATTTCAGAAAAGTTGAACTACTTACTGTACCAGAACTGTATAGTGTCCGGCAAAAACTTGGAACCATATGGGAAACTTTTTAACTACTTAACGGTTTCTCAAAAAATTTCATTCTAGATGAAAGTTGGTGCATTCAATTAGACTTAATATGCGCATAGCCGTTTTTATCAGTGACGTGCAGTTAAGCGGGAATCGGCCGATATTCTTACTATAGAGTAAAGTGGCATTACTATACAAAATATCGAAAAATGTTATTGGTAAAAGTTGTTTTATTACAATTCTGGGATAGTTCGGAACTTTTTAAATGCAATTTTCCCTTTGAAGTGGATAGGTAGATATTCTCCTTTGGAACCATGGCCCCCAATTTTGACTAGACACCACACCGTTTGTTGTAAACGTTGCCTCGTCAGTTAACATCATGTTCTTCAGAAAAAGTCTGTCGTTAAGATAGTTACCCTGCAACCATTAGCAAAATTCAAACCGTCAATCAAAATCACCATTTAACAGAGTATGTAGAAATGTAAAAGTTCGGGTTGAACCGCGTCTAGAATTTGTTGAAATTCGACGTTTCGGCTCCGATTTTGGAGCCATTTTCAAGAACTGAAAAAAAAAGAAAATTAATAAATGGTTGAAACGTAATTCTACGCTGAGGTCTCAATCTGCCTACTCCTCAGGTATAATTACGTTCGGTTTTTGTGACTTGACGTCGGGGTCTCAATCTGCCTACTCCCCATGTCTGGTTCTCTCTAAGGTCTCAATCTGCGTACTCCTTCGAGAGAACTGAGGAATTGTGGGTTGAGGAACTGTATTAATAGTGGACGTGGCTGTAATGGCCGTGTGCAATGTATTGGCGCGAGGTGAACTATGGGCGGGAACTGAGTTGGCGCTAGATGAGCTGTGTGCGGGAACTTGGTTGGCGCTAAGTGAGCTATGTGCGGGAACTGGGTTGGTGGGAAATGAGTTGATGCGTGCAATGAGAGGCTTCCAGGTATTGGGAAGTCTACGTCCGTCGTCGCGAGTGTTGAGGCAATTGGGGCGCTTCTCTATCTCGAGGGCTTCTCGGATGATCCTGGTTTGCAGAGTTTTCTCGGTGGAAATTGTTTTTGTGTTTTTGAAGTCTATTTTGTGACCTGTGTCTTCTCGATGTTTATAAAGTGCGGAAGTGGAAGATGCCTGACGCACAGCAAGTTCGTGTTCGTAGACTCTGGAAGTTACTCGTCTGTTAGTCTGGCCAATATAACTTCTCGGGCAGTCTGAACATGGTATTTCATATATACCTTGAGAATCGTTTGGTATCGTATCCTTGGGAGATCTGAGAAATTTGGATATTTGGTTGTTGGCCGTGAATATTGTTTTTATCTCGTGTTTTCTCAAGATATTACTGATTTTGTCTGTCACACCTTTGATGTATGGTAGGAAAGCTTTGTGTGGCTGGATACTCTCTAGTGGATCATTTGTTTTTGGAGGACGGGTCAGTTGATGGCGGATAGACTTGTCGATTAGCGAATTGTTGTAACCATTCTGAAGTAAGGCTGATTTCAGTTTGTCCAGCTCTTGTGGTCTATTCTGGTTGTCGGTAAGCTGAATTGATCTGTATATCAGGGAGTTCAATACGGAGTTTGTGTGTGTGTATTGAACTCCCTGATATACACACACACACAAACTCCGTATTGAACTCCCTGATATACAGATCAATTCAGCTTACCGACAACCAGAATAGACCACAAGAGCTGGACAAACTGAAATCAGCCTTACTTCAGAATGATTACAACAATTCGCTAATCGACAAGTCTATCCGCCATCAACTGACCCGTCCTCCAAAAACAAATGATCCACTAGAGAGTATCCAGCCACACAAAGCTTTCCTACCATACATCAAAGGTGTGACAGACAAAATCAGTAATATCTTGAGAAAACACGAGATAAAAACAATATTCACGGCCAACAACCAAATATCCAAATTTCTCAGATCTCCCAAGGACACAATACCAAACGATTCTCAAGGTATATATGAAATACCATGTTCAGACTGCCCGAGAAGTTATATTGGCCAGACTAACAGACGAGTAACTTCCAGAGTCTACGAACACGAACTTGCTGTGCGTCAGGTATCTTCCACTTCCGCACTTTATAAACATCGAGAAGACACAGGTCACAAAATAGACTTCAAAAACACAAAAACAATTTCCACCGAGAAAACTCTGCAAACCAGGATCATCCGAGAAGCCCTCGAGATAGAGAAGCGCCCCAATTGCCTCAACACTCGCGACGACGGACGTAGACTTCCCAATACCTGGAAGCCTCTCATTGCACGCATCAACTCATTTCCCACCAACCCAGTTCCCGCACATAGCTCACTTAGCGCCAACCAATTTCCCGCACACAGCTCATCTAGCGCCAACTCAGTTCCCGCCTATAGTTCAGCTCGCGCCAATACATTGCACACGGCCATTACAGCCACGTCCACTATAAATACAGTTCCTCAACCCACAATTCCTCAGTTCTCTCGAAGGAGTAGGCAGATTGAGACCTTAGAGAGAACCAGTGACGAGACATGGGGAGTAGGCAGATTGAGACCTTAGAGAGAACCAGTGACGAGACATGGGGAGTAGGCAGATTGAGACCCCGACGTCAAGTCACAAAAATCGAACGTAATTATACCTGAGGAGTAGGCAGATTGAGACCTCAGCGTAGAATTACGTTTCAACCATTTATTAATTTTCTTTCTTTTTCAGTTCTTGAAAATGGCTCCAAAATCGGAGCCGAAACGTCGAATTTCAACAAATTCTAGACGCGGTTCAACCCGAACTTTTAGTTTTCATATATATATATGCTGTTGAGGAAGTGAATGACCTCATAAATATATGATTGATAAATATTATGCCTTCAAGAACAGAGAAGACCCTTTTGAGTTAAACAGTGACGAAGAGGTCAGAATAAAATATCGTTTCTCCAAAGAAGTTATCTTTTTAGACCAGTTGATAGGCCATTCTGTTAATATGATTCAGCTAATCAATTAGAAAAAAACAGGTTAGTTGTTGAGTATCAGTAGGGTTCAATTAATAGTGACATGCATATTTTCAATATCTGAATAATGCTCTGAAAAGTGGTTATACAAAAAAATGAGATATTCCATGAACGCTCCGTCGGAAAGTGATGCCAAAAAGACAATAACGAGGAATTTATTAATTTGCTGGTATTTCAAAAATCTCATATATGAGTGAAATACCCAACAGTTTTGAACATAACATGCTGGCAGAGTAGTTCTTCCCGTTCCTTCATTCAGACGATTTTCTAGAACCTATTCCACCAGAAGAAATAATTGAAGTAAAAAATACTAGAGCGACTGTAGAAGTTCAGTATAGTATGAAAAGAGAGATATCGGTCGAAGAATGTATGATGAGGAACTTGATACTCTGTGAGAGATACAAACAAAAATTCTGCTAACTTCAAATATCGTTCTAACAATCCACTGTTTTGCGACAATTCGGGTGACTGATATGAAAATATGGTGCTACTAACTTGAAGCAATTTAAGGACATTCGATAATAGTTTTGAAATTTGTTTTATTCACTCAGTAATTTGGAGTAGTTGGTATAAAATTTGCCCTCTTGTGTCCGATGTAAATATAGTTCGCTAATCTACACACTTTTCATTATTTTTCGTTTATAAAAATAATACATTATCACAATTATTTCTTCATTATTACTACTGCTCATTATCAAGAGGAGAATTGTGATTTCAACTTTTTTTCAATAAATGAACATACAATTCACCTAATCTTTTGAACAAGGTTCTCAACCCCCACCAAAAGTGCACAACTTGCCGATCTCCCAACTGACGAAATTACCAGGAAATTTGGTTTCGAAAAACTTTTTCGAACGGAATTAAATACCAAGAGTGGATGGAGCATTGAATCCATTCGAGCACTGAGAAAGAATACCATAACATGGTACACGGACGGGTCCAAAACTCCCAACGGAACTGGGGCAGGAGTCTTTGGTCCTCGCACCAAATATTCCAAACCCATGGGCCAGTTCTCCAGTATTTTTCAGGTGCATTCAATTCAACTTCGACAGGAAATACCGGAACAAGGAAATCGCAATCCTCTCCGATTGTCAAGCAGCCATCAAAGCGTTGAGCTCATATAACATCAACTCAAAGATGGTCTGGGAATGTCTAGATAAACTAAATGATCTAGGCAGGAACAACAAGGTGATCCTTCTCTGGGTGCTGGGGCACGTCGGAGTGGAGGGCAATGAACAAGCAGATACCCAGTCACGAAAAGGGGCTTCACCGCCACTAATCGGGCCAGAACCATTCTGCGGACATGGAAAATCTTACTTTCAAGAAAAATTCAACAAAACTGAAAAATCAATGAGGGCAACATACTGGCAAAGACTTCCAGGGCTGAGGCAGGCCAAAGATCTCCTCGGCAACTTCAACCGAGCAACATCGAAGACACTGATTAACCTCATCAAAAATTAAGACAATCACGGGATTTCTGAAGGGGCACTGCAGACTCAAAGAACACCTAAGGAAGCTAGGTTTAGAGGAGGACAGCACCTGCAGATTCTGTGGGAACATCCAGAAACACCACATCATATATTGATAGAGTGTTATGCTGTACATCACAATAGATTGAATATACGGGGATCACACCAGCTGACTGTGGGAGAAATACCACTAATGGACTCCCTCAAAATCCTCAAATTCCTCAAGGAATTGGGGCTTGAGGGGAGGCTGCTGTAAATGAGAACACCTTGAAATAACAGAAGAAGATGGGGCACAATAGATCTAATTAGGTCGCAGTGCATCAGTCACTATCCCTACCTACCATTACCGTTACCAACCTTTTGAACGTCATCAGAGTCATATTTACAAAATTATTTCAGCAGCCGGTCGTGCATGCATGGTTGATCAGTGTGAGCTTGAATGTTTTCATTGCTAATGAATCAATTTTTGGTTATTATTGGACGGTCTCGGACGGTCGGTCCTGGTCGATCAGTGTGTTTTTCTTCTAAAGATAGATTAATTATAACGAGGTTATACCTACCAAGCTTATTTGTCAAAAAGTATTTCTCGGTTATACTTACCTCATGCTTACCATAACTATTCATTTAAGTTTTGAATAGCCTAGGTATGCGACTTTTTTATTCGTTAGACAGATAACGTATACGGTATTCAGTGTCATAACTTTTTTGTCATTAGCTGCTACAAGCGCATCCTCAAAAATTGGTCTCAATAAACATAAAAAAATGAACACTGATAATTTCTTCACTCTATATGAAAATTATGGGAGGATCGTTTTCCCATCCATTTCCCAACACATTTCTAGGCTTTCGCACCCCATACGTCTATGCATCCGTTAAAGGAAAATCACCTGTTTCACCGGAACTAAGGGTGCTGCTCTGGCGTGTAAGACAGGAAACCTCGGTTGATTTTCCGGTAAATTGCCTGAGACCCCTTAGAACGTGTCGCCCTCTTCACCCTAATAAATGGTTTCGCAATTTGATTGAATGTGACGCATCATTTTTTTTGGTCGGCTTTAAGGTGTCGGGAGCTTGAAGGACTGAATCTATTTGATTCAATTAAAATATGGCGAATCGCGAAGAGCGAGGAGATGTCGATTCAATAATTTTGGTACTTTTAATGAGAATATGTTCGCATTCAACAAATCATTTTCATTACTTGTGTTTCGGAATTATATTTTATGGTTAGTTTGATTGAAGACGACGTTCAAATCGGTATAGTAGATCCATCAAACAATCCTAAAATCATTTCACGTCATTACTTCAATCTTCCAGAAAAATCTATTTCAGATATCATTATTGATTTCACTGAAGTGCCTTGTGATGAGATTCATAACGAGAACATTATTCCCACATGACTCCTCGCCAAATTGTTTCTCCTCCACCTCATTGACTTGTTGAGTGATACAACATGCCCAGTTCACAGCTTTGCAGATAATAATAATAATAATAATAATAATACTCCCTCATAAACACTCGTTGAGTGTACCCAAAGGCATAGTCTGTGCGATATAAAGTAGTTGAGAAAAATTCTCGTACCTACATCGGATTCGAACCGACTATCGCTATGCTGGAGTTTCGAACGGCCTGTGCATTAGACCGCTGATCCACCGACCACCTATCCTTCATACCGCCTTCTCTTCCGAAGCTTCGATTACCGAAGTTCTATATCAGCCAGTGAAACCAGAAAAGAACGCGAGAGGAACGCATCATGGGGATTCGACAACTTCGTGGGATTCAAAGCGAACAAACCAAGCATGTCTTTTCTCAAGAAAGGCTGATCACACAGTGACAAATGTAACCATTCCAATATGAAGTCCTTCATTTCATTTTCATATAAAACACAATACGGTACTTAATGACAGCTGATGAATAGACGTGAAATATAAGTCTAAATGAACCGATTCCTAATAAATCTACAATCTACGCATTTCCAATAAACCGATTACCAATATACCAAAAACTTTTCCCAATAAACCGAACAGAAAAAGATGTTATAATTATCGCAAAATTTCATATTTCGAGACAGTAAGCCTGAAAATAGGAATGTAGTATTCTGCCTACGTTAGGTAAGTCAGGTCAGGTTAGATCAGCTAATAATTCATACGTATTCAACCAAGAATAATTAATTGTAACTTTTCTGCCCGTAGACGTAAGTTTTCCAGGTGAATTTGCCCTTCTTTCGTCTATTTACACGATTCTTTTCCAATAGTTGCGCTGCGTTTGGCATATTGGGGTTCGCGTTCGGTTTATTGCTAACCTCTCTCAAAGATTTGCATTCGGTCTAATGGAAATCGGTTTACTGGGAGAGAATTTTTTCAAATATTACGAAATTGAAACAAAAAAATGATAATTACATTCGAAACCAGAGATAATCTAGAATGGGCCGAGTATAAAACCATCAGTTACTGCCAGAACGGTAAGACATTCAAAAGACATTGGTAAAAATATATCTGAGGCGATAATAAAAACTGTAGGGAAAAAAATATCCAAAATTTAAGAAACCATCGTCGCTGTATGGGGTGAGCTGTCGAATCTTAGAGATGCACACAAGTGTAACGGTTCAAAATCAAATTTAAATAGCTATGTGCAGATGTGACTATCTGTTACATTTTATAGTGTAAAATATCGACCATTGTCTTGAATTATGCTTCTTGTTATTGGTATATTCGTTGATGTATTTGTTCTGAATGTTTTTCATTCTATTTACCTTTCAATATTAGCATACCTATATTTCGATTCATAATTCTTTCAGTCATTTCATTATTCTTTGTAATTGTTGATTGCTGTGAAGAATTTTTGGGGGTTATCTGAGATCTGACTTTTAATTAATTTCACTTTAGGTCCGTTTTCTACGAGGTTAAGTGTATGCAGAGCCGTGTAGTGTAATCTGCACCTTGTCTAAAACTGTAACACTTTCGTGCAAATGAACGCACCTTATGCTGAGGATCTCTGCCCTTGTTCTGAGGGTCGTATGATTGATTTGATTTATAACCGACCTCTGATTCTCGCCAACAATACATAATCCTCATTGTTTTAATAAAAGTATTCGAAAATATTTTCTATCCATGGTTGACATTTGACATTGTCAAAAATGAACTACCGCAAGTTGAAAGGAAGATGATTTTTTTTATTAGTGGTTGTTTCCGGCTTCTTCTTCAAGAGTCTCTTCCGTGTGTGGCGTTCTTGAAGGCAGATGCGTGACGATACTCATGTAATCAATTTTCGATAATTTATCACGAATAATGGATTTAATTGATTCTACATGGATGAATAATCTTCGGTGATTTTTGTGGACTTGAATAGTCATATTTGTGGACTCTAGTAGTCGTATTTGTATTGGATAAATCATCAAGAGTACCTGTACCTCCCAGAACCCAGAACAACTTTGATTTTGTTGCTGCTTTCTGAAGTGTCTCCATTTCCACCTGAAAACCAGTAGTATCCCGTTTCACCGATGATTATTTCTGCGATCGAGTGGAGCTGACTTGAGGCAAAGGTGTTGGATCTTCAAGTTGTACCAGAATATTCACCAGACCTTGTAGTGTCAGCAGTCTAGTCTCCAATCACAACAGACAGTTACCTCAGTGTTGGATCTTCAAGTTGAACCAAGTTATTTGCTGGACCCTGTAGCATCTGTAGTGTTAGCAGTCTAGTCTAATCCATCCACCGCAGGACGATGTTCTTGGAGGGATAAGCAGGCCCAGGCCTCAGTAATCCAATATAGCCTCGGATGGGACGAAAGTGCTGGACCTTCCATGCAGTTGTACCAAGGCCAATGGCACTCTGAGTGACTCAGCATAGACTGGTGTAACTATAACTATTTGACGGTTCAACTTTTCATAACATCTTTTCCAAATTTACAATCTCTCTCTTGGCCTAAGTTCAGTTTTAAAACATTATCTAATCATATAATATTTCATCATATTGGGTGTTATACTGGGGAAAGCATTGGGAAAGCACACGGAGAGCATTTTTATATATTTTTGTTTATAATATTCCAAATTTACGTAACCTCACTTGGCCTAAAGTCCGTTGTAATATTAGATTCCATTTTGGGTGTTATTATTCACCACATTTCATTCTTTTGTTAGTGTACTTCAGGAAAACTTTCAACTGATATTTTTATTATTATTATTGGTATTAATGGTATTTGCTACACACCTTCAATGTGTATATTCATTTTGGTGAAAGGTTTGCCACTTCCTTGAATTGTTTACTTCAAGAAGGTATTACCTTACTTTGATTTATTTTATTAACTAATTTAGTAGTTTACATACCTCATTTTTTTATTGGCTTTATTTCAATATTTGCTCATCCATCGACTGGACTTTTAGTCCCAACTAATTGGTAATTTACAGATTGTTACTTCCTCATTGTCAGTCCCTTTATGATCACAACGGGAGCTTGGAAGGCAACTGAACTACGCTATACTGGGTACGCACACTTTGGTGTACCAAATAAGGTACCTATTCATTGTGCTGTTCACCACATTTGCTTGCAGAAGATTAATAGAGGTTTGTAAACTAAGCGTTTGGATTTAATTTTCAATTCCAACACCCAATACGTAAACAAAGTGTGGTCATCTTACCACATCCCACCAGTGCTATTTATTGACAATATTTTAGATTCCATTTTGAAATCGCCATCAGAGATCTGGAGCAGTCTGTGCTTGGACTGGCTTTTCCAATCACTGGCGAGGTATACATTTTTGGTAGAACCCATGGCACCCGGATTGAGTTAGTCGGTGACTGCTATGTTGTCAAGTGCTTTCTAGTGCTTTCTATCATTGTTAATATTATTTCTTCTATTTTTATAAAGAAACGTAGCACAAGAAATAAATAAAAGAACCGGAAACTACAATCAAGAAAATGGGTATCGAGAAAGAACTAATTGCAAAAAAGTGTGATCAGATGGATCAAACTTCGGAGAGAACTGATGAACTGATTAACTGAGGAAATGAGCTGGCAATCAATCTTTCCATTGATGACATTGAGCTATGTTACAGAGTAGGAAAAAATAACGAGTAGGAAGGAAGAGGTATAATTCTCAAATTCAATAGCTGCTATATAAAAATAGTATATTACGTAACAAGAGTTGTAAGTAACCCATTACGCACGAAATGAAAAAGTTTATGCACGAAGCAGAATCGAAGATAGCTTTCCCCGTTCAAAGTATTAGAGAAGAAATGAGGTCCAAGTATTCGGTCGTCATAAATTCCAGCCCACATATTCAAACGAAACCGAACTTGTGGTCTGACTTCTCTGAAGTGTCGTGGATTATTTTCACTCCAAATGTGCTCATTATTTCAATTAAAAACACCACAGTTCGAAAAAGTACTTTCGTCGGTCCAAATAATATTTTTCAGGGTCTTTGTAGGGTCTTCCCTATTCGAGATCCAGCTACAAAATTCCATCCTTCTCTCAGGATCACCTGGATGTAATTTTTGTGAAATATGTATCTTATAACATTTCAAACCACTTTTTTTGAATTCCCTCCAAACGCTCGTTTGTGGCACATCTATTTCTGCCGAGACCTGATGTGTTGATTTGGAAGGATCTGCATTTATCTAAAAAAGTACCAAAAATAATTATACTTCTTCGAATATGGAATGAACAATTATTTTACCTCGGCTAATACGTTACGTCTAATATTTTGTTCCATTCTGCTTCCATATTTCATTCTTGGTTTTGGAAACGCACCGTACTCAGCCAAGTGTTTGTCCAAAATTCCGAATAATGTTCTATCCGGCTGTTGTCTTTCCGAATATAATTCAAATGAATTTGTGCTGTTTTCGTACTATTCCTATCAAATTTGTAATAAAGTTTCAACATATCTCGTTTTTCTTCAGTTGAGAATGAGGAAATTTCGACTGAAGTATTTGTGCAAACTTATGATGTTTAATGAGTTTTGACAACTAGTGTTTATTAAACAAAATTTTTCGATGGAGTCATGACCATCTCAGATGAAGTTGATTTTTTTCAATCTGTGGTTTCAGAAGTGCAAATCATAACAAATTATATGATAGAAAAAAATAAAAACGAAAATTCCGATTTTCAGTTCTTTCCCGATATTTCCGGAAATACTCGGAATTTTCCAAGTCAAAACAGTATTTTGTTAAGCACCAGAATACGCAACTTTGCCCCAATTTAAGGTTCGACGTATCTCCTGTAGTTTAGGAGATCCCAATGGTGGGGGTCGAATTTGAATTGCCCCGTATACTCAATACTTACATATACCTACATGTCTGTTATGACTGATTCAATATATCGAATGTTTTCAAGTTATTCCGTTAGTCAAATATACAGCCACAATAGATCTTTACGGGTCGCAGTGAAGGGCCAAATTTTACGATCAAGGGCTTTGAACACAAAAAATGGTATATAATTACTGTGATGTTATCAGTAATCTCTACAAGCACCAAGGGATTTTTTGAAGGATTCCCATTTTGCACCAAATTTTGAATGAAAAATTGCAAAAAGTTTTGGGCATATTCTTTTCAAACATGATTTATTCTTTTCTATGCCTATTTATAGGTTTCACGGCTCATCTCCTTTTAAATAATTCTATTGTTTAAAAATAAAAAAAAAAGTTCTCGTTAATAGCATCATCAACAAAAAATATATTTCAGCCTTCTTCATTTCACTGAATATCGTGAATTGGAAAACCAGCTTTTTTCATTTTCTGGGTGTTATATTTTTGTGTGCATAAAAAATCAATGAAAAATGTAACATTTTCTGATATCCCAAAAAATTTTTAGCAGCCAGTGACTTTCATATGATTTTTAATTAGGTTTAAGTAGTACTCTCTCCGTGAATTGTGGTACTGCGCTCCTCTGAAGTTCCGGTGTTACGTCTTTTCGACATATACGAAACCGATCTGCAGTTGGTTCACCAATTGAAACAGACGAATTTCTGTTATTTGTCTTAGATCTATCTATATCGGAACCCCGAGATCTAAGTCGTTTCGAGGTCCAATTCGTAATTTCGACATCTAGTCGGAAAAAGCTTTTAAGTGAAAGTAAAAATAGTTGTGACCCTTCTACTCTTTAAAACCTTTCGAAAATAAATATAAATTTTCCATACCAGTGAGATTTGTGAGTAGTTTTACTATTTCGCACTCAGTGTAACAATTGAGTTAAGTGTCATTTTTTAATACAGGTGGGAAATATTGACGCACGAAGCCATAGGTGTAAAAAAAAACTTTACTCACGTGTTGCATACAATATTTTTTCTGCAACTAACAAAAAAAATAACTCTGTGTATTTTGTGTGCGGAATGTATGATGTAATATTCCAATATCAAATAACTATTTCATTATTTTAGGAAAAATTGTGAAAAAAGTGCACTTACTTTGACAGTTGTAGAAAAAAATCTTATCCGTACGGCTTGACGAATATGTAAACAGAAATGTACTACTTTGAGCAAGCTCGTAGAAAAAAATGGTTTTAAACATCGAATACATAGACCATTATTTTGATAACCACCCAAAATATGTAAACAGCACAGTTTTAGAAAATGAATTTAGGTGATTATTTTACTGGTAATAAATAATTCAAAGGGGTTGTCTCACTTGATTTGCTATTTCTGGTGGTTTATTGGAGAATCTAAATCTCTTTCCGATTCAGAAACTTAAAAAACTAACAAAGCTTTCAATGCAAACAAGTCTAAATAATCAACGAGAATCTTCAAAATAATGAAACCATGTAACCAGATATAAATTATTTTTAAATCTCACGACATTTTTAGGATTCTATTTTGCTATTTAATTGAACAAGAGTAAAAAAATGCAATCTTATAGAAATGATTCCTGTCTCTGAATATCAATAAGTCATTAAATCAAAACGAGTGCAGCAAATAATTGAAAATCTAAATTTAACTTTAGTCACTTGAAACGAAAATTAACGTTATGAGAATTTCTACGAAGGCGCTGAAGGGCCACAGTTTTTCTTTTTTTATAAACCTGATTTTAATCTCGGGATCGCGACTTTATTCTCGAGATCCTGACATTAATCTCGGGATCCCGACTTTATTCTCGAGATCTTGACTTTAATCTTGGGATTCCGACTTCAATCTCGGGATCGTGACTTCAAAGTCGTGGTCCCGACTTAAATCTCGGGATCCCGACTTTAATCTCGGGATCCTGACTTTCATTTCGGGATTACTCAAATGAATTAGGAATAAATAGTTTGAAGGAAGCTTACGTATATTTATGTTATTCCACCTCATGAAAGAAGTGATGAAAAAGACATTGTAAATTTGAAATTTAAACTCATCAAAGTTATCCGTAAAATCTATAACAAATATGATAATGCATCATTCAAATCAGAACGGGGTGTTCCATAAGGATCAGTTCTTGGACACAATCTTTTTATACTATACGTGAATAATCTATGTGCCCAAATATCTTACGAATTCCCAAAATTGACTAATCTTAACATCTGAATCTGATGATTTGTGTGTGAAAATCAGCATGGGTTCAGGATAAACATCCATTGAAATTACTTCATTTTATTTGCTCTGTTATCTTAATCAACAACTTGACAACAATAATTTTGTGATGTCTTTTCTATCAAGTAGATCTATAGACAGTGGTCCATACCGTGTATTCTGGAATATGATATAATCAAGCTATCATCTTTAACGACAATTTCTTTAACAATAATATAACCATCAATCCAACAATGTACTAACCCGTTTTTCAGCCTTACCGAAATAGTGAATTTCTTAGGTCTTTACGTTTAGTGGTAATATTTACAGCCAAAGTTTTCGGGCATTCTAGTTGTGGGACAGTCCCAAAAGATTGCAGGGGCCTCGTTACCACGAATTTTCGCGAACAGCTTGTTGTACAACTCGACATGAAGAATAGAAATTTGACGTATCAACGATCAGTTAATAATTTTCATCCTCGGTATTGCGCCATAACAGACGTTTAGAAAACCTGGGGTATTCGAACAATTTTTATTATTTTTGGTGATGAAATAGGATTCATTTAGTATCGAGCAAATAATGTCTATTCGGGAGTCTTTTATCTCATTCAAGACCTAAGAACTTCACTTCTTCGTTAGGGTTATAATTGCTTGGGTTGATAGTTACGCCCCTCCTAAGACGAAAGTTGATGGCCATTGATTTGTCTATATTGGTAATTAGTTTTGGTGGCATCAGCTCTTCTACATGGTCTTGAATTGTGATCATCGTATCATCAGCATATCTTGGTACATGAGCATTTATAACATATTGGGGTAGATCATTCACGTATAGTACAAAAAGAAGGGGTCCAAGAACTGATTCTTGGGGAACACCCAACTGAACATTGTATATACATTTGATCTTGAATACCTTGCTACCTTGATATAATATTTTTTATTTGTCATATATGATTTCACCCAGTCAACATTATTAATAGGAATCCCAAGAGACGATAGCTTGATGCCCAATATTTGAAAACACATGGTATAGAAACCATTCGATAGATCCAATATAAAAGAGACCACAATCTTATTGTTATCAAGTTGTTCATGAACATAACTGAGCAGATGATATGACGCGGATTCAATAAATATGTTTATTCTGAACCCAAGCTGATGCTCATGCAAATATTTTATTTAGATATTGCATTATTCATCAGTAGCTCAGGTATCTGGCAGTGGAGCTTCTGTCTTGCATTCGACAGACGTTCGAAGCCTCAATACACGAAAATATTTTTTCTCAAGAACATACGTCTCTTTAGGCAGCCACATAACTTGTAATGCAAGTGTGATATGAGTTGCCTGGATGCCAATCCCGACGTCTGGTGCTAGTTTGAAATGCGCACCGACCAACCGAGGTGGTGCTGTAGGTTTTCCAGATTTTCCTATAGCTGAAAAGTGAATACACCACTGAAACATAATAATAGCCGTCCTGCACAGGCTATGCCTCTGGGTACACTCAATGAGTGTTCATGAGGTAGTATATTATTTGCTATAATTTTTACACATGCTTTTGATAATGAGTTCAAAACTAAAAAATAAATAAATAAATAAAATTATATTTTCTAAAATTGCGTCTAACATTTCCATAAATTTCTACAGGTCATAACGTATATACATGCCCTTCTTTCTTCGCCTCACATAGGCTGGGACGTTGGGGAATGAGATACGGACGCACCTAGAGCCGCCTCCCCCTCCACCCCATTGCTGGGGAGGAGGGCGAGCGCTTGTGCCAAGTGGTGCCTAGGGCCCCCGATCAGGGGGCGCTGACAGCCTCCTCCGCTGGTGTTGACGGCAGGTCGAGCTGTAGAGCTTTGATGGGTCGTAAGTGACATAATAACACGCCTCCTGCGAAGCTTATGCGTGTCGTTCATTGCATTCCATTGGATACTGCTATTGTCTAAGTTCGTGTGAGGATGATTATTGCGAGCTTACCCCGGAAAAGGCTATAAGCAAAAAACCGGGTCATAAAAATGGACGCACACTGCGTTATTCAGTGCCTTACGGCACCGGTTCCTCCCATCTTTCCTCGAAGATGTCCAACGCTTGATAGATGAGCCCGCCGTGTTTGCGGGGCTCATTATCAAAAATTCTAAGTCTGGTGAGATCTCTAGTTAGAGAACTTTTGGGGAGATGATACTTGTAAAACTTGTACGACAAGCTTTTTACATATGTCGGGATTGAGTCGACGCCTGCAAGGGCACGCAGCGCATCCAAGCGAATGTATCGATCACTGTTTGTGATGATACGAAGCACCTTGTTTTGCATCCTGTCCAGCCTCATAAAAGGAGTCTTGGGCAGGCTGCAGAACACTGGGCAAGCGTACAACATCGCTGGCCTGATTATCTGTTTGTATATCGCCATCTTAGACTCGAGCTTCATTCTTGAACCTCTGGCTATCAGGGGGTACACGCGTTTTACCGCAGCTGCGGCCCTCTGGATAGCCAGGTTCAGATGTTTGTGCCATGTTGTACGCTTGTCCAACTGCACTCCCAGGTACCTCACATTGGTTTTCACCTCCACAGCCTTGCCTTTGACCCTCAACTTCTGTGGGATTTTCGTGAATTTGAATTTCTTCGAGAAGTTGATGGCCTCAGACTTAGCCGGGTTCACCACGATCTTATTATCCTCTAAATACGGTATGATTCTCCTGTCCAGACGGGTCTGGACCTGCATAGCAGCTGCGACGCTGGAGAACGATTGGGCGTATATTGCGGTGTCATCCGCATATATCGCCGTCTTCGTTCTCTCGCACATAGGAAAATCATATGTATGTAGAGAATATAAGTGTGGGGATAGGCTTGACCCCTGTGGAACACCTGCTTCGATCGAATACTCCGCGGACCTTGTGTTGTTCACTCTCACCGCGAAAGTTCTGTTGACCAGGAATGAGTTCATAAGTCTCACCATGTATAAAGGCATACGTGCTTGGAGCATTTTGCAGATAAGACCCTCAACCCATACCGAGTCGAAGGCTTTTTGCATGTCAAGCAAGACCATGACTGTATTCATCCCTCGATGAGCTGCCTCTTTCACCTCGTGAACAACTCGGACGATTTGTGAGGTCATACTGTGACCTGCACGGAATCCGAATTGCTCAGCGGGGATCATTTTGAGTTTCTCCTCAAGGGATAATAACCGCTTAAGAAGGATCTTTTCCACTGCCTTGGCAACGACACTCAGGAGCGAAATCGGGCGGTAACTATCGAGTTGATGGCCATCCTTGCCCGGCTTCAGTATAGGTATCACCAGCGCCTTCTTGAGGCAATCCGGGTACCACTGCCACTTGATGATGGCGTTAACGATGTGCAAGAATTGCACGAGGGCCTTCCTCGGCAGGTTCTTGAGTAGAATGGCGTCCAAGCCATCCGGCCCAGGCGCCTTATTCGTCGGAAGTCGTTTAATGACTTCCGTCAGTTCCTCATAGGTTGCCATTAATTTGGCGAACCTATTAGGACCGATAGGGACGGGCATAGTTTGTCTAAAGTCCTCGGTTATCTTAGACTTTACTCTATGACCGTCACTAACGTCCGGCGCCCTCTTGTGGACATTGGCGAAATGCTCGCCAAATAGCTCCGCCTTCTGAGGGTCTGTCACTGCACGTTCGTTACCGCCTCCTATGGCCGGCACGGGTTCGAAGCGCCTTGTTATGCGCTTCGTCATCCGCCACAGCGAGTTGTCTCGAACGTCCAGCTTCTCCAGTTTATTCTTCCACCGGGTATCGTTATGGTCGTTGATCAGCTCCGAAATCTCTCTGCCAAGCCGAAACATGTCGGCTCTATGCTCCGGGTTACGGGTGGCTTGCCACCGCCTCCGGAGGGAGTTTTTCAGAGTGATCAACTGCCTAACTTCCGGCGGAAGAATATTCTGGTTCCTCTTGACCACTATCTTCTTGATAGCGCGTTCGCGTGCGACCTGAATGTCACGGATAAGAGTGCGAGTTGCCTCCTCAATGCCATCTCGAGCAATGCCAGGCGTGATGGTCGTCCTGGCATTGATGACTCTTCGGAACTCGGCCCAGTCACCGCTCCGGTGGTCATACAATGTTCTGGGAGGTATATCCTCCCCATTGTATTGAAGACTAAACAGCACTGGGTCGTGATCCGAGGTCATCTCATGGATGGCCTTGAGTTCACTCATATTCGTTACATTCTTGTTCACTACCAAGTCGATAATGGTTGGAGTAGACCCATTCCAGGGGTAATGCGTCGGCTCGTCAGAGTGAACGATTACCGCGTCACTACACAGCGAGTACTCCCACAATGTCTTTCCGTTGGCATTTGACTGTGAAGCCCCACTCCACTCAGGTCGCCTGGCGTTGAAGTCCCCTACCAATAGCACCTTGTGGCCCGAGTTACACAGATTGTCCAAGTCGGACTGTGTGAACCTATCCCTGGGCTGGTTATAGACTGCGAACACGCAGGTCCCATCCGCTAACTTGATACCAACGTGCTCTATCGAGCTCTGTTGGGCTGGGAGCTGCGTGAACGCAATTCCATCCTTGACAAGGATGGCCACCCCCCCCCCCTCACCGCCCGAGGGCGGTCTGCCCTGACAGTGGAGAAGCCCTTCAACCGGAATCTATGGTCTGGCCTGAGCCAGGTCTCCGATATGAACATTAGGTCTATCTGATGCCTGCCGATGAAGTCAATAATAAGCGGGAGCTTATTATTGACTGAACCGGCGTTAAACATGCATGCCTTTATACGACCTTTAAAAATTGTAGCGTTGGCTATCCCCGAGGACTTCAAGGGCAGCCATAGCCTTTTCAAGGGGTGTCTTGGCCTGTGCGAGCCGGGCGATCAGATCGTCCATGGCTCTGCACAGTTCCGAGATATTCAGCATCGCACTAACCTGCTTTATTTTGTCTCCCAGACCCATCATCTGCTGCAAGTCAGTAGCCCCTGATCGGGGGTTCCTATGCACCGGCGATTGTGGTGGAGGGGTAAATGGTATCTCGGGCGCTTGTGGTGCTCCCTGAATCCTGTTTGGGATAGTCGAACTTCTCCCCGCTTCTTGGGAAGGTGCGGGGGGAGCGCTTTGCTCCTGGGTTCCTCTCATCCACGGGTTCGTCTTGGGGATGGGGGCTGGCACGTACCTCGGCTGAACGGGCTTTCGCTGGTTTTCCCTGTCCTCCAGGAACTGGATTCGGCTTTGATAAACCGGGCACCCTACGCTATTCGCGGGGTGGGGCCCACTGCAGTTGGCGCAGGTGGCTGGCACGTCCGGCGACTTTTTGCATGTGGCGGTGGGATGCGTCGCCGCGCATTTCAGGCACCTGGCTTCCCGCTGGCAGTTGGACGTTGCGTGGCCCCACCGCTGGCAACGGTGACATTGGACTATTGCTCGCTCGTTCTTCCTGAGCTCCCATGAGATTCGAATGTGTTGCAAGATTCTTACTTGCTTTTGCAATTGTCCAAGTGTCACGTTGCGAGGGGTTGTGATGAGATACAACGGGCGTCGCTTCGTTGTCATCCTCATCATCTTCTCGACCGGGATGCCATATTTGTCAGCCATTTCGCTGATGATGTCGTCCTGACAGACATCCGAGTGGAGTCCCCTCAACACGAATGCGTGCGTCCTGTTTTGCGGCAGGGTGTATGTATGAAACTCCGTCCCTGTGCTCTTGAGGAGGTTGATCATTGTTTGACGATCTCCCACATTGTCGGTAAACACCTGGGTTTCTCTCCCAGTATGTTTAATATTAAAATCTCCCTTCAGTTCCGACTTCATCTGCGCTGTGAGAGATCTGTCAAGGTTCAGCCTCCCCTGAATCACTATCGGAGGCAGCATTCTCGGTTTTGCGGGCTGTTGTGTTTTCTTAACTGTTGCCTTCGCTCTGTTGTTGGTATTTTTGATGTTGTTTCGTTTACTTGGTCCTTGTTGTTGGCTGTCCTCAGATAGTGATTCGTCCTCACTTAGTGAATCAAACTGATTCGCTACAGGGACGGGTTCTTTTTCGGCCGTTTTCCCCGGTTTACCAACCTTCTTCGGTTTCTTGAAGCCTTCTGGATCTTCAGTTCCGGAGGTAGGGTCCTTCGAGAGTGGGGGAAATTCGTCCCTAACTCTTATTCTGTTTGGAGACCTCAGGAGTCTCCTCGTGTGGATGAGCTTCTCGATCTCCTGGTGGTGGTCTTGCTCGAATTTCTTTTTATAGAATTCTCGGACCTGGGCCGACATGGCTTCCCTCAGGAGCCGGTCCGGCATGTCTGAGAAATCTGCTGGCTTATTAATCGAAAGCTTTTCGTGCGCTAGCACTTTAGCTTGCACCTTGCTTTCGATTAATTTTTTGAGACCCGCTATTCTCTCGTCTATGGCGACGGTCGAGTTTAGCGGAGTCTCTTCTCTAGATTTCCTCCTCCTGAGGAGCCTTTGTCGGTTGTCGGCCTCAGAGTCCGAGTCCGAGGAGCTGAATGCGACTTTACGAGGAGACTCCCTCGCTCTGGCTTCCAGAAGTCGTTTGTTGTCTGCGATTTGTTGCTGTTTCATCTCTTCTTGCAGCTTTTTGTCTTCTTGTTCTTGTTTCCTTTTCTTCTCCTTCTCTCGCCGGTTCTCCTCCTGGAGAGCCCGTTCAGCCTCTTTTTTCCTCTTCTCCTCTTCCTTTCTTCGATTCATCCTGGAGATGGCTAACTGGAACCCCACCAGTTGCGGCGGATTTTCCTTCGATGTAGCGGTGCTGGATGTCTCCATCTCGCTCACCCCCCTGTTGGTCGATGTTGTTGACTGTGGCTTGGAAGTCGATGCAGAGGGTCCACTTTCCGCGCTCTTGATCTGGTCCATGGCCCTTTGCATCTCCTTCCTTATTTCGGCCGGATCTGCCACCCTACCGAAGATAGTTGTGGGTCGGGAACCGTTCACGACCGTTTCCGATTGTGTTGGAAGTTTTTCGTGGTTCACCAGACTTTCCATTTGGTTCCCGACACTTTCCAACTTTTTCCCCACACTTTCCGTAGTCCTTTGTAAATTATTGTCTTTCACGACACTTTCTAAAATACTTATAGAATTTTTGGATTTCTCGACACTTTCCGTTGTCCTTGGTCGTAATTTGTCTTTCTCGACACTTTCTATTGTACATTGGGAATTTTTCTCATTCCCGACACTTTCCATTATACTTGTCAGTATTTTGTCTTTCCCGACACTTTCGATAATCCTTTGGAAATTTTCGTCTTTCCCGACACTTTCCAATCGACTTAGTGGATTTTGGTCTTTCACGACACTTTCCATTTCTTCAGCGTTCACTACAGTTTCCATTGCGGCGTTCACGACAGTTTCAGATTCTTTCCCTACACTTTCCAATAGTGTTGTAAAAGTTTCTTCGACTTCATGGTTCGCTACACTTTCCGATACGTTCACCGTACTTTCTGAAACTGTTGTCAAAATTTTTAGTTTTTCCGGCGCATTCGCCACACTTTCCAATTTTCTACCCCCGGTTTTTGGGGTAGTTTGACGTGCCACCGCGCCCCGGCTCTGGTTGGGTACGTTTTGGGCTGTTTCCTCCTCCATAAGGGAAATCCAGGACGTTGTTGGAAACGGGTCCGAATCAGTTCCCCTATTGTATATAGGGACTGTGCTCAGATCCCGTTTCCTGCGATTTTCCAATTCTGGGCTATGGATCAGCGCCTCGACGGTGATGGGCCCTGCGGCCGTGTAAAGCTGAGATGGCACGTCCTGGCTGCTATCGGTGGACGGGCCCCTTGTCAGGGTTCGATCAACCTCGGCGAAACGGAGGGCGTTGCAGACCCTACTCGATCCAAGTCTGTTTCCGTCCTCCGCTGCTTCGGCGTCGATCTGACGCGTAGGGTCGCCCATCCACTTATCCCAAGTACTATGGGTAGTGTGGCGAAGGGTGGTTGGTCTTTCCACCGTTCTACTAAAGTTCCCGGCTCCCGAAGCGTATTCGGAAGTGTAGTGAACTGGTTTAGTTGGATTTTCCCAAGTGTTTTCGAAAGTGTAGGGAATCTGCCGTTTTAAGAAATCGGTTCGAAGTCGATTGGGAAGTGTCGAGAACCGACCTTCCCAGATCGACTTCATGTCCCTCTTCAACGCTCGAAGTCTTTTGGAAACTGTAGGGAACGTCAGCTTCCAATCCTCCCAAATCACAAGTATAATGGGAAGTATGGTGAACGGATAGATTTTTAGTGTCGGAGTTGCCTGTATTTTCAAAGTCGCTAAGGGTGGTTGGGTGGGGGTAGGGTGGAAGGCCTTCCTCTAAATTTAAGTGGTGGGGGGGGTTGGTGTACCCGCCCGGCCTCTTCCAATATTGATGGGTGGGGGGAGGGTGAGAAGCTATGATACGTAAAACCTTCCTCACCTGGGGGCTCTTCAGCAGCAGGCGTCGGGAGTGCTGCCGCCTCGTCTTGAAGAATTGGCGACGCACTGTTTCGGCCAATGGGCGTGGCCGGGTGTTGTGGAGTGCTGCTCCTGACGGATGGCTCTTGGGAGACTTGGGCACCATCTCCGTCGCTGCTGGGGAACTTGACTCCTTCTTCAGGGGTAGCGTCCCAGATGAGGAAGGGGGGTTCTTCAGCTACTGGTGTCGGGGCGGATGTCGCTGTTGTCATCCTTACTGAACGTCTTGTGCCTACGATGCCGGCCCTTGGTGTTGGAGGTTCGGTATGTGGGGCCTCCTCGTCGGTGGCATCCATTTCGTTGTCGGCACATGTCACTGGGGGTACTTGACTGGGTAGGCTCTGCAGAGGTGCAAGGTCTTCCTCAGCTTGCGGTTGGCTTTCTTCAATGTCAACCGGGATGGCTGTGTTTGGTGGAGGGGGGTGAACATTCCCGTCCTCCACGTCGTCTCCAGGCTTAGTGCTGTCGATGATCCTCACTTTCCTGTCCGGCGGCGAGCTACCGGACGAAGAAGAGACGCTCGAGGTCACTAGAGGGGAGGTGGTGTTCGCGTTCGCGGTTGAAGTGTCTTTGCACAAGGAGGGTTTAGTGTCACTATCACTGGGGTGGGTTTTTGTGTCACTGTCACTTGGAGCACTGTTAGGTGGAGCACTTTTGTCTTTGTCACTTTGTGGCCTGGAGACGACTTTCTGGGTTTTGGCGGGCTTCGCCGGCGTTTTCCTCTTCATGGCTCGTCTTTCAGTGTCACTTCCGGACGTGGCATCCGTTCCGGAGCCGATGCCCGAAAGACGGCGTTGGGATCTGGCTCTGCCCACGCATGGGGGAGCCTGAGGCTTCGGATTGAGGAATCCTCCCCCAGAGCTATTGCTCATGAGGGAGTAACCGAATCTCACTGAGAGAACCTTCGGGTCGGATGGCGATGTCCCTAGGGTCGATTTTCGCAAAACTCTACTTGATGACAATTGGATCTGCGCACAAGCACTCTCGATAGAAGTACGTCCGTTCCAAACGGCGGTTCGGAGCGTACTAGTTCAAAACTGATATTTGCCGGTTATTTACAATGTTTTTTTTGTAATTTTTTTTCATGGCGTGGAACAATATATACGTAAGCGTCTTTCAAACTGCTTATTCCTAACGTTTTTTGTTTTTTTTACGAACCACATAGTTTTTCTGAGAAAACCCCCCAAAAGCAGAGCTTGTGCGAGCAAGGGAGATCCGGGACCTATAGTTTGAATAAAAGTGGATTCCTAATCACTCAAGCTCAGTGGCAGGCTGTCCCGGGGACCTATTTGAGTAATCCCGACAATAAAGTCGGGATCCCGACTTTAAAGTCGGGATCCCGAGATTAAAGTCAGGATCCCGAGAATAAAGTCGGGATCCCGACTTCAAAGTCAGGATCCAGAAATTAAAGTCGGGATTCCGAGAAAAACTGTGGAACTCAGCGCCTTCGTAAACTCTCACTTGCGAAGAAAATCATATTTTTCCCGAAGGTATTACCTACATAACAGAATGACTTCCTTTCGTAAAGGTTTGTAGAAAAACTATATTCTAATCAGTGTATTAGATTATATTTCTCTTTGTGAAATAAATTATTCATTGAAATAAAAATATGCACATCAAGTATCTACTGTAACCAACTGGAAAATAACAGATATTAAAAACTGTTTTTAATTTATACTTGCTAAATAGATCACTAAATGAACTCTTGTGAATATACAATACTGCAAACGATATCGTAAAACTGAACAGAAGCATAAAATTTATGTGAATTACGAGGCAGGTATGAAATAACTTTTCAAAGAAAAGTAGAGAAAAGTTCATAAACAAGCTTCCGGAGCTGAAATAATAAAAAAGTATAACAGAAATTGATATTCTAAATGCGAATATCTAACATCGGACTGAATTGTGTCAATAAGATAAGTTGCCAACGGTAACCGCTAGAGAGCAGTAAAGTAGCCTCGTTAAGTTTCGCAGTATATCATGTTTTCAGATCGCCAAAAAACTCACAGGGGAAATTATCTGAGAACTTTTTCATATTTCCTCGAAGTATGTCTATTAACTTAATGGGGACACTCATCGTTCATGACATACAAGGTGGTCGCTGTTTCTTGAATTTAGTTTTTTACTTGTTTAGGTATACCTATCATATTGAGTAAATTACTGTTGAATGAGGTGAAACGAATAAACTTGACAAAGTCGAAGTACCTTTCTCTCCACACGTTTCCACCAAGTGAAATAATGAGGCAAACGTCTATCAGAAAATAACCACTTCCTTGGCTAATACCACGACGGATATTCTGAATATTAGATCCAAACTCATTTTGAAATTTAAGAAGTCTTTGGAACTGTGAGTGGATGTGATACAGTTTCAGATATTTGAATCGATTAGTTTGTATGAACACTTTTTATAACAAAGGTAACTTTCTTGACGTATGCTATGGTAACTGTTTACTTTTTGAAATTTGAGGTCTGAAATTAAAGAAATCCCTATTTCTTTAGGGTCAACGATACGTCAATTTATTTTACGTCTTCGAGGCAAAAAAGGTGAGTTATCCGTGTGTATATATAGAATAAATCGATGTAAAACCAGATTTCTCCCTCTGGGTTGAGGAACATACAATACCCATCACAGGAAACGTTAAAATATAATTAAAAGAATGTGAAGTTCCACTTTGACATGCACCCAAGTGCAAGTGAAATTTTCATTCATGCAACTACTCTTTGTAATGAGGAAATGATTTGACACTTTTGAAATGAGAAGTAAGCATTTCATTACGTTGATCATAAAACGCTGCTGCAGAATCTCAGCTCAGCTATTGTAGGGTAACAGAAAAAATTGACCTGGTCCAATTCGCATCTGTCAGGATGTAAAGAGTTTGTGGAAACATCAAGTGGACAGTTCTCAGAGACATAAAACATAAAGTACCACAGGGATCTGTTTAAGAACCAGTTTTGTTTTCAATCTGTCCAAATAACCTAATAGTTTTTGCTGATGATACCAGTATTAAATCATTCCAGTTGGATGGGTCAGCAATATCTGCCATAAGTCATCAGGTGCAGATGTTGAATCCTGCTTTTTGATATAGACTTTTTGTACTTCACTCTCAATAATCCTGGGAATATCCCAGTCAGGCTCTGTCTCCGGAGCCCCGACAATTTCAGATAGCGCGCTGGATCATTTATCCCAATATCCATTCCCCATTATTATTACTATTTTTATATGGAGTTATAAAGAAATTATCAACTATGATAAAAATCCGTATTTAAAATATTTAAATCTGGTGTAACGCGAACTCTTTTGTTTCGACCTAAACAGAAAAAAACAAGTTATTTTTGAAGGCATATACCAGATGATTTAGAATTGGAGAATCACTACATAGGAAACGAACAGTATACTGAGTTACTAGGATTTTGCAAGGAGAATACATTAAATTTCAAAGAACATATAACAGATTTGATCAACAAGTTATTCATAAGTAGATGTAACACAATTTGAGTACCAAGTGAGCTTGGATATACAACAGCTAGAATTGCGTACCTTTGCAATAGCCGAATTTTATATTCGCTTTGGAATAGCTTTCTGGGGTCATTGTAACTTGCAATTACATAATAAGATATTTGTTCTCCAGAAGCGGTCATTGAATTATATTACAAAGTTTTAGTTGAGACACCACTGTACATAAAATAATGAGTCACCTGTTTATACATAATGGAAACAGTAAGCCGATACTTACTGTTGCAGTACCAGACAGGACGGATTGCCTTGCCAAAGAAGTGGCAGACACACAATTTCCCGGCCCAGAACCCTTCTGTGGACTCTCCAGAGCCCACTTAAAAGAAGAATTCGGACGCTGGAAAACTGATGAAATGAAATCTCACTGGAATAAAGTGCCAGGACAAAGACAAGCGAAAAGACTAGTGTGTCTATCGCCAAAGAAAGCTGAACAGGTTCTCGAGTTGGAGAAGAAAGACTTGAAGATGGTAACGGGACTTTTCACTGTACACTGCCCTCTGGGGTACTACCTCAAAATGATGGGTAAATCAGAGAGTGATAGTTACCGCTACTGCGAGAACTTCGCGGAAACTGCAGAGCATTTGCTGTGCGAATGCCCAGCGCTTTTCAACAAGAGGCTTAAGTTCTTGTAAGGGGCCTTCTTAACGCCCTCCAACATCAGGAATTCAGCTCCCAGGAAACTGATGAACTTCGCAAGAAGTCTCGGAATCCCAGGCATCGAATGGATCAAGGGTCACGCACAAAAGAACTTATAGGTCAAAGTGCTTGAGAGGCTGCACAGCCTGTACGACCCTTACAATCTAAAATCTACCAGACAGGACGAACTTGTCTGGATTCTAGGTCACGAGGTCATCCAGAGGAATGAGAATGCAGATGCCCTAGCAAGAGCGGGGGCAGCAAAATCTATCATTGGACCAGAACCAGCCTAAGGCATCCCATTTGAGGACATTAAACAGGACACGAAGAAATGGGTCAAGGACCGTTATCAATCTTTCTGGGAAGACACCACAGGCAATACTCACGGAAAAATTATGGTGATGGGGTCAACTGATCGGCTATTAAGGCATTTTCTTGAATTTAGCCGGAACTCCGTCATAAAGGTGGTAGGACTAATAACAGGAAACTTTTTCCTGAGAAAACACTTGCAGATTTTGGAGATACACTGAGACTCCACACTTTGCAGGTTGTATGACGAGGAGGACGGAACAGCCCTTCACATACTGCTGAATGCGAAGCCATGGCTCGCATAAGGATAGTTATCTTTGACAATGTAGTGCAGGAAAACTTCGTAAGAAATAGCCAGTAGTTCATAGAAGATCCGGAGCACTCACGAGATAAACATGACAGCGAAAAGTGGAAAAGTTCTACGCAGAATTTCCTCCATTTCGGTCGATGGCCAGCCCAACCACATAATAATAATAAAAAAATCAGACAGGACAATATTTACCTATTCTAATTTATAAAAATATTGCAGTATACCATCTCAAAACGATTCTAAAAAATTATACAGATAACAAAGGGTTCAGAAATTCAGTTGAATATATTTTAGTAGAAGAAGCCTACTATTCCATCTAGGAATTATATTGTGATAGCCTGTAAATTCTAAACAGTCGCTATTTAATTTTCCCAAACTCATTCTCATCTGTCTTCTCATGTTTTGTTTGTAAAATTCAGTTGTTTTGTTTATGGATTTCTTATATCGTTGACATTTTTTTTGTGTATACTTCATGCATTGTCAACAAGATGTATTATCTCCGACAATGAAGTTTATTTTGAGTCGACTTGAAAATTTATTCCATAAGTAAACTTGTACAGACTGACCTCAGTTGTAATTCAATGTCCGAAAGGGAGAAGGAATAAGGTGTTGTTTTCTATGAGATGTTCGCCTTATATTTACCACCTTATGGGACAGTGTGGAGATTTAGGAGATTTTCGGTGTTAACATATTTATTCATATTTGTACGATACTGAATGCATTGAACATACAGGGTGGACAACCGAAAACGAAACAGTCATTTCCAGGAACCTCGTCAATATTTTATCGAAGGGTGACACGCTTTTCTGGTACTTATTTTTGACTACAGTACTTTCAACCCTAAGCAAGAGGAAGAATAACCTCAAAATATTTAAAATGGTATTGTGGTCGAAGAAGATGTCTTTTGAAAGCAATTATAATTCTCTTTACCATATTCTTTAAATTTTACATTTCCTCCCAATACTTTCGAAAAAATAACATGTTAAAATTCACATTATTTCAGTTGCTTACCTACTACTTAATTGATTTACTTTTCAAACTGATGACTGTCCGCTTCCATACGATAATAAAGATTTTTTCGATTCCCTGAATGATCACTGGTCACGTGCTAGGAATCGCACGTTAAAAGGTAAGACCTCGTTAATACTTGGCTCGCACATGCTCCTTCTTCTGAGGGCTGTCGTTCGAAGAGGGACGACAGCTGGTTAACGGAAAAATCAATTTCAAACAAATTCAGAAGAATTTCCGGATTAATTCGATGGCACTCGTCAACGATTCTTTGAATCAAATCTTCCAACGATGCTTGTTTTGTTTAAAAATTTCACTTTCCAGACGTCCTAACAAAAAGAAATCAAGGGGTGATTAATCTGGTGATCGTGGAGGACATGCTGCCTTTTCTCCCAATCCAATGCCGTGGAAAATGTTGGTCTAAATACTGACCAACAATTTTCGCATAATGCGGAGGAGCACCGTTCTGTTAAAAATAACAATGTTCTTCGTAATACTGTGGATTATTTTATAAATATATCAGTCAAGGTAGGGTCAATAACGTCTTCCAGTAATTGCAAATTCAATTCGCCAGTCAAAGTAGAAAAAAAAGATCCAACAGTCGGTCACCACAAATGCCAGCCAATACATTAAATTCCTTCGGTTGTTATGTATGCACTTCGTGAAAAACTCTTGAGTTTGATTCGGACCAATAGTAGCATTTGAAGAAAACTGCATTCATCGGAAAAACAGAATAATTGTGGATCATTCTCTGCTGTTCTATTCGCACAATTACTGTTCATAAAGTCCAGCGAAATTATATCCACCCTTTCCGCAATGGAATGAACCATGGTATTCAATTCCCTAAACTACGTTACAGGCCTTCCTTTGACATCCACTAAGTTGACGTGTACTGTATTCTGGCTCGTATTAGCAATTTCCTGATCGTATCTATTTGTGTGTTTTCATAAAAGTGTTAAAAAATCGCAATAAATCCATGCAAAGCAAAAAATAGTTACTAATATTATACCATTAACTCGAATAAATTATATTTTTACCGTTAGTGATTGTGTGCAGATAAGTTTCAAATTTAAATTCTAATTTCTCAATGAGTTATGGGCGGAATTTTGAAATTTCAATTTCAATACTATTGAATAGATAATTCTAAGAGCTTTTGAAAGAAATCTTACTCGACCCACAATGTCTTTAAAAAATTTTGGGGTGATTCCTACCCTCGCTTGGGGGTGACAGTGGCGGAGTCAAAAATACCGAAAAAGAGTGTCTCCTTTTGAAAAAAGGTGTCTCCTTTTAACAAAAAGTGTCTCCTTTAAACAAAAAGTCGACGTTTTTCCAAAATGTTGATGCAGTTCCTGAAAATGGTTCTATTTCGTTTTCAGTTGGCCACCCTGTATAAGCCTACACCTTTATACCTATTCAATAATGAATAAGCTGCGCTTCACAGGAAGATATGTTCCCGTTCAGATCCAAACTAATTCTCTAAAGTGAATTATTTCTGATTGGATATCGTGACCACAACCGTTATCATTAAGGAATGTTGCTAAACAATTTTCTGTATAGCATCGCTGAAAAAATCTTTCTTTCTGTTGATGAAAAAACTTCAGTCTCAGCTTCTATTTCCCAATATCGAATCCATTTTTCTGGTTTTTATTATAAGGACCAGAACAGTTGTAGTAATCTCTTTCAAACCGATTCATCATAGCCGAACAATATCTCAGGGATTGCATCAAGTGAAAACATATTCGAAAACACGTGAAAACAACACATTCCATTATATTCTGACGTCGCTAATATATTGGAAAACATAAAATTGTGTCTTGTTTCTCCAAGGTTTTACTTATTGCGTTCCAACCCACCTCATATGTATTCTCTCAGGAGATGTGAACAAGGCGCCTAGGGTGAAGTTAATAAGTTTTCGCGGATGGAAAAATTGGGAGTCGTATATTTTCTATCTAGCTAACATGCAAAGGATGATGGTTTTCTTTGTGGATAATAATATTCAAAGTAATATTATGTGAAACAGCATGAGTCAGAGCAACCTGAGCTAAAATTGAAAAATAATGATAATAATACTGAATATATGCTATAGATGTATATATACAGTGTTCGGAATCGAATAATAGATAGAATGAATAATCTTTTCCTAGAAGATGATCACTTGGTGACTGTTAAAAGTGTCGAAGAGTAAAATAGTGGTTTGGTATCGGGATAAGACTCCAGTGTGATCAGAGAAGTCAACAATAATCCTTGTAAATTGAAATTCATTCAACTGAAGTATAGAAAAATAAAGTTGGTTGCACATCAAAAGTCATTCCTACTGATGGGAGAATAATTGTGGTTTTGTCACCTATCAAATATATTGATATGTATTTTTCAGTTCGGTTTCTGATCGAAAGTTATGCCCAAGAAACAAGTAGTTGGTTCACATTTAATGTTCTAGTTATGGAGTATGAGAGTTGGAATAGTGTCGATAGTTGTCTAAGAAAATAGAATACTGATTATCTTAGTAGTGGAAAATATTTGACCATTGGCATTGTTCTGAATCTGTGATAGCTCTCTGAGTCGTTGATCCAGATCAGTAATGTTATCGATCGGGGATCGATGCTGCCTAAACCACTTTTTCCTGGAGTGATCAGATTGTGTCGTTCCAATGCCTCTTCTTCTTCTTTTGTTCATAATTTCTCCATCAGTTTACACATGGCACAGGTAAGCGATATTGGTCTTTAAGACTCTGGGTCTATTTCTAGTTTTTTCAAACCAAAGAAGTTGAATTCGTCTGGATACCACCACACATGGAAAAACCCGGAAATGAAGAAGCCGACGAGAGAGAAAAAAAGGCATAAATAGTGAGAATTCCATAATAGCGCCACAAGTAGTGACAAATGACTTTCGAAATACTATCGAGAACTCCTTAAAAATAGCGAGGCAAGAAATATGGCTTGCTACTACCAACTCGTCTTAGAAACAGAAGGGACCAAAGTCTTCTTACTCACACGCGCCTCGGTCATACACTTCTCACCCATTGACATCTTGATAAAAGACCCGAACCAATATGCGAATCCTGCATTGTGAAGAAAACTATTAAAGATCTCCTGGCCGAATGCCCTCTACTTGCCCCACAAAGGAATGCTTGCAAAATCTCAACATATCGGGCTCAATGAAATCTTTACTCTGCTCAAAATGGGTGTTTAGTGACATTTTATTATTCATCAAATGAATAAGCATTTCCATCGAAATATGAAAATCAGTTTAGGTATGTTCGCTGATAACCTTCTAGGTTAATGCGATTTCATTTAAATGAGAAAAAACGTCAGGACGTGGCGCAAGTGGTATGACGTCTGAGTTTGGGACTAAAGGTCCCGAGTTCGAACCGTAGTTAGATTTTTGGGGACTTTTTCAATTTAATTTCACCAATAAAATTGTTAAAATCTCGTGGCTTGAGTGTGGTTAGTCCTGCACGATTCACTGTTGCGTTCAAACAGTGATGCTCCTAAAGTGGCGTATGGAGTTAGTAACACAGCCTATTTCAGCAATCGATAAACACCTAGAGAAAAAAAATAATAAATGTATAAAAAAATCTATATACACTGACGTATTTTTCACTGATGCTGTGTTTTTTAATCCAATCAATTTTCCGTGTAGCTATCTGACGGAAACGATCAAATACAAGTTCATATTATTCTTTTGGAACTATTGAAAATTTCGTTACGTAAGACTCAATTCCTCGCGTTCACTTTGTCACGTTCTGCGATATTTCTATTGGCCAAATTTAATAAAACCAAATAGCGAAATACCAAAAGAAAATGTTGAGTGCTGTCAATGTTTTATTCATGTTGTACTTATTGTTGGCTCATAAAGGGGTATAGTTTTTTTTTTAATTTTCCTTTTGAAGGGCTCTACTGTATTCGTTTTCCTACTCTAGGTAATTTGAGGATGATGAATAAATGAAACAGTTTAAGCAAGTATGGAAATGCATGTGACATTGAATGTAAATTTCACCAATTATTCAATAATTTTCATAACAGCACATTTAATCTTTGTAGTATGCTAAAATAGAGTGTTTTGATTGGTTGGAGTTTTGGTGTTGATAATTGAAAACATCATACATCATGTTTTCGATTTTGTAGTTCGGCTTTTGATTGGCTCCTGTATATCAAATTCCGGAAACGAAGAACAACACAAAATTATTGAAGTCACTGGCCATAGTAGTTCAAATGGTTTCGATTTCATTCATGAAATAATCTTAACAAATACAACTCGTTTTATCGGTGATTGTCGTAAATTCCTTCTCGTTTTCGAAAAAAAATATGTTGCTTCAAGCAAGTGAATTGAACAAATGAATGAAATACAGTGCTCAAAAATAGAAACGGGACACCTAGAAATGTTGTTATTTTTGATTGCCTGAACCGATTTGAAGGTTCTTTGCAGATAATGAGAGTCCGATTCTTTGGCTTTTGACTGTTTGGGTCAAACCTTGCCTGTTGTCATCCTCAAAAAAGTTACAGGGTGATATATTAGTTTGTGCAAATTCGAATAAAAATCATTTAACCCCCGTTTACGCCAAACATTTTTTTTTTTCATTCCCAACTATTCGAACACTGGAATCAGAAATATCGATGTTTTAAGAAAACGTGGCATTTTACACCTTACCAATTACAAACAATTGCAGCTCTTTCATTTCTGAACCAATTCGAACATACTTCATACAATCTGGAGACTTTTTCGATTGGTGTTTATTACATCGATATTCTGACAAACCTCTAATCTCTTTGACTCTCGAGAAATACACATATTCTCACTTATTTTGTGAATATTTTTTCGGTTGATAAATTTTCATTGATTATTTCATTTGTTTCCAAAGAGGATTAGTTGTCACCATTCATCGAAATTGAAACAAACCTCATTAGTTCCTCAACATTCAAAAACTCACCTTCTCTTTCTTTCAGCCTCAGTTTCATTTTGCTCCAAACATGTTTGATGGGATTCATGTCTAGAGACACCGCGGGCCAATAAATTCTATCGATATTGTGCTCCCTCAAAGCGTCATTTACGATTTCGGAACGATGGGTTCGAGCGTTGTCATCAACTAATAGAAAATTGGGACTGATATTTTGAGCATGAGGAACCACAATATCTCTCACAACTTATCTCTGTACCGTTCAGCATTCATACTTTCACCTATCAATTTGACTAAATTAGTTTTTCTATTGAACATGATCCCACCCCAGACAGTCACACTTCCACCCCCAAATGCTACCCTCGCTTCCATATTCCCTTCAATAAACCTTTCATTCCTACATCTCCACACCAATATTCTTCCATCTGACCTGTAAAAATTAAACTTACTTTCATCAGTGAACATACATTTACCCACTCTGCTATTCCTCAGTTTGAATGATTTCCTGCCCATCGTTGTCTTGCAACTCTGTGTCGCTCTCTCAACAAACAACAGGCTTCCCTTCTTCTAGCACGTAAATTATTCTTGTGTAGCCGATTCCTTACAGTTTGTTCAGTTCACATTCACGCCAGTAGCAGCTCTCAAAGAATTATTCAACTGGCTGGCAGTTATGGTACATCTTCTTGCGGATATCGAAATGAAGTTGTCTTGTCTACCAGTAGTTTTTCTTACTCGTCCGCCATGTCGGTAATTAGGGTGCCCATAATTTTCAAGGCGACCTATTGCTCTTTGAACGGAAATCTTGGACTTATCCAAAATATCCGCAATATTTCGAACAGAAAAACCCCCCTCTCTCAGTCTCCCTACTATCACCAATTGCTCGTTATTCATTCGAGGCATATTCACTTATCGTAAATGACGCTTTGAGGGAGCACAATATTGACAGAATTTATTGGCTTGCGGTGTCTCCAGACATGAATCCCATCGAACATGTTTGGAGCCAAATGAAACTCAGACTGAAAGAAAGAGAAGGTGAGTTTTTGAATGTTGACGAATTGGTAAATGCTGTTATGAATGAATGGGACGCTATTCCCCAGGATATTATTAATGATCTAGTAATGAGCATGCCCAGAAGACTTGCAGAAGTGATGCGGGTTCGTGGAGAACCCACAAAACATTGATTTAGTTGGATGCATATTTTATTTTTATGTTTGTGTTCATGTTGCACTAATAAAGTTACAATTTCAATGAATGATGACATCTAATCCTTCTCTTTGGAAACCAAATGAATAATAATAACAATAATCTGCAAACGAAAATCAATCAACCAAAATAATATTCACAAAATAAGTGAGAATATGCGTATTTCTTGAGAGTCAGAGATGAGATGATTTTTTGTGGAATTTACAGTTGTTATAACACCCTGTAGCTTTTTTCAGAATATCGATGAAATAAACACCAAGTATGTTCAAATCAATTCAGAAATGAAAGAGCTGAAATTGATTGCAATTGGTAAGGTGTTAAATGCTATGTTTTCTTAAAACATCGATATTTCTAATTCCAGTGCACCTATTGATTTTTTTCTCAGAATATCATGAAAATGCATGAAATTTCATGTTCGAATAGTTGGGAATGAAGAAAATTGTTTGGCGTAAACAGGGGTTGAATGACTTTTAGTCGAATTTGCACAAACTAATATATCACCCTGTAATTTTTGCGAGGGTAACAATAGGCAAAATTCTACCCAAGCAGTCAAAAGACATTGCAACGAACTCTCATTATCTGCAAAGAACATTCAAATCGGTTCAGGCAATCAAAAGTACCAACTGCTCAAGTTCGAACGAAATTTCTAGGTGTCCCGTTTCTATTTTTGAGCACTGTAGTAGCAAAATAATGATGATAGATTTGTACAAAAAAAATAAACTCACTTTGTAACCATCAATAAGGGGATGAAATGTGTCAGGCCCATAACTAAAAAACTGGAAAACTCTTTTCGTGTGTACCACCACTCATCAGTCTCAAAACGACAATGATTTCAATGAATGATTGACTTTCCAGTTCGCGTGAAAATATTACTGACCATTATCGTTTCATCAGCATCTTTGCCATCGAAAATCGACGTACCAGATTGAAACCCAATACCTGGTTAATGACTATATTTCAATAAATATTATACAGGTGTTGCGATTTTAATGAATGAATGAATTCAGGAATTTTTTATCGTAGGCTAAAATCCTAATGTTAGAAAAATGTTTGTATTGGTTGCTATTTCTCATACTTGATACTATGCGACACTGAAAAGCGTTAATATTTTCATTATAGCTCCTGAACCGTACAAGTAAATGAAAAACTTGAAGAGAACAAAAAGATGCTGAATGAAACAACATTGATTATTTCTCTCTCACAATATCTTAGTGACCGCGAAGGGTTGAACAAGGCTTGACTCTAAAAAAAAGGACCCAGTAAATTATTTGAGAAATTAATCATTCTCTGGCGTGTGTATTATTGAATATACAGTCCGATTATTATAACTTTACCCATGCGTCATCAATTTATGATCGAAGAAATCACACACCCTCTATCGAAAATCTCTTTCTAACAACCGCTATGAGCGAATCAAAGTTCGTTAACATTTGCCTTCTAAGCTAAGAATTATGGTATTGTGATGATCGATTATAACTCAAAACAATGAAAAGAGATAGCCATAAAACCGACATTCTTTTACATTTCAACTACACTTGCCAAACATTGTATTGGCTAGCGTGTACCATCAATTGCGTCATTGTTTTCTGTCATTGGGGTATTATTTGTCGCCTGTTTTACTTTGTTTTGCAGTCGAATATATTATAAAAACAGTTTTTTTCAAAGCTACAACGTCTCTTGAAATCATTACTTTCAAAGTAAGTACAATACAATGTGTTTTATTCACAAATAATCTTCAAAATTTTCAACCTCACAATTGACATTTGTAACTATAATTCCGTACTACCGGGATATTAACACAACAATTATTCATAGTGTGGAAACCCTATTGAGAGAAAAAAACATTACCTAAATCTATAAATACAGGTCAAAATCATTCATAATATATTTTAATTCTATTTTAGATTGTGCCTGGAACTATTCTGCACTGTGCATAACAATTTCTGTTGAACTTGTGCGAGTATTTTGAATGGGAAAGAGCGAATGGTGGACCTTTTTTACCACTTTCATCTGTTCAAGAGGTAACAATTAAAACCACAAAAGAAATGTCATAACTTTTCTTTACTGTATTTTAGAGAGTTGCAGATGCACTTAAAATATCTCGAAAAACGGTGTACAAGATAAATATAAGAAATAAAAATAAACCCATTCCATCAACTCCAGGAAAAAGTAGACCTCGTCTCAAAAATAAAACAGCTGATTTACTTGAAGGACAGAAAATGGATGTATGAAATAATTTGTACGATATGTATGAAAAAAGTGAGTATACCTCCCTATTACCTGGTGAGGGAAATGAAGATAATATTGATTGTTCATTCGATGGACGTCTCTTTGGATCTTCTTCATTTCGTTCAGGCTGAGGCCGAGCCTCCTTACCCTTTTATCGCGCTTATTTTCACTGATGGAAAAATTCGATTCGGCGACGCCAAGCAATGTTAAGGCGGGACAGGTACCGATGGCACTGTAAACCGCCTTTCGCTTTGAAAATGAAATGTCCTACATCACGGACGTCAGGATGAGACAACTTTTCATCCAGCCCCAACTGACATGCTAGGCATGATCTAGACCAAGGAGAGCCTTGGCCTCTTGAAACGAGTAGGGTCGTCTATAGCGTAATCTACAGCTTCCCTGACTAGTGGGTTTTCATGAACCTCCGCAGTATTAAAAACCCTTTGGTTTCGCTCCTGGATACACTGCTGAATGGAAGGCAGCCTTAAGTCCTCGAGGATCCTTGCGTTACGCACGTACCAAGGTGCGTCTGTTAACATTCGCAGACATTTCCTCTGGACCCGTTCCAGAGATAAAATGTGGGTGGGGGCGGCATGGCCCCAGGCGGCTGACGCATACAGTAGAACAGACTTGATCATCGCGTTATAGAGAATCAATTTGTTCTCCAGATTAAGTTCGCTCCTCCTGTTGAGGAACGGGTACAAAGCGCAAATTCTGGAGTGCAACTTGGCTCTCAACGCTTCGATGTGATGCCTCCACGTGAAACCTCTGTCAATAGTAAGCCCGAGGTACTTGACCTGCGGTGTCCATTCGATCCCCCTTCCCGAGATCGACAACACTGTGCGAGGTAGACTCCTTCTCCTCCCCAAGGAAATCAACTGCGTTTTCGCTGGGTTAACCCGGATCTTCCAGTCCAGGAACCACTGCTCAAGCGATTTGCGATTTGCAGGTACGACATCCCTTGCTCAGGGTCCGCCGAACTGGCTAGCAACGCGGTATCGTCGGCGTACAGGGAAATCTTCACGTGATTTGTTCTCGGTATATCGCTGGTATATACCGAGTACAGCAGAGGGGATAAGACTGCACCCTGAGGAACTCCAGCTTCAATATGTCTGACGTCGGAAAGGACATTTTCAGCTTTGACCTGGAACGTCATGCCTTTTAAAAAGGAGCTGATAAAACGCACCAAGCTTCGGGGAAAACCGAGAAGACTCATTTTGTAGAGAAGGCCTTCGTGCCAAACACGGTCGAAGGCCTTCGCCACGTCGAGCAGAAGAAGAAAGACGTCAAGTTTCTTGTTCAGCTCGCAAATGGCCTCCTCGACCATCCGCAAAGCTTGTAGCTCCGTCGAATGATTCGCGCGAAAACCAAATTGTTCGTTAGGCAGGATCAATGACCTCGTCTGAAAGCCTCTCCAGAACGACACGCTCAGTAAGCTTCCCCACCGAGTTGAGGAGACTGATAGGACGATGATTTTGTGGAAACTGGGGGTCCTGCCCCGTCTTCGGGATCATCACAATTGTAGCATGCTTCCACCTACTGGGAAAGTACTTAAGGCGCAGGCATGAATTCACGAGATGTAAAATAGAATCAACCTGAATCTCCGAGAGTTTCTTCAGCATGACATTGCTGATAGAATCCACTCCCGGAGCCTTTTTTCTCTTTAACGCGCTGATATGCGCCTTAATTTCTTCCCCAGTAGCTGGACGGATCTCGTCATTATCTTCCTCCCGAAGCAGACGCCGAACCCTGGCTTCCACAAACTCATCCCTTTGATCGTCGTCCTCCTCATCGATGTTGAGGACAAACTGGCGCTCCATCGTGTCTGCAAAGGCCGTCGCCTTGTCAGCTGAAGCGTAACACACGCCGTTAGGACCGTGAAGTGGTGGTAAAATACCCTCCCTACCCTTTTTCCTTTTGATGATGCGCCAGAGCTCACCATCTCCAGGTCCGAGAGCAGAAAGAGTATCCCTCCACCTTTCGTTCTTATAATCACGAATCGCGAACTTGACTTCAGTGGCCTTATGGCTGGCTCTTACCTTGTCGCCAGGGAACAGTGTCCTCTGATAGATCCTCCGAAGACGATTTCGCTCCCTGATGAGGGTTTTTATCCTCGGAGGGAACTCGTTGTAAGATTTCAAAGGACCCTGCTCACTGACTGTAGCGGCCTCAATTGCGTTCTTCAAAGTCCTCTCGAACGTGTCCACCGCTTCCTCCAACTCGGCTGGGGTCTGGAGTTCCTCGGGCACGACATATGCCCCTTCCAGAATCTCCGTAAAGAATTCCCAGTTCGTCGTACGACGCAGATAACTTCCTTGGGGGATCGGATCATCACCCAGCCATAAAATGACCGGATTATGATCAGAATCTAACTCGGACACAGGGTAGATCTCCCAGGTCCAGGGGATGTTCCTAGCCACCGCTATGTCTAGCACATCAGGCCTAAAATTGCCGAAGTGTGTGGGCTCTGTGGGAGCGATCACATGATAATCACTCTGTTCCATATGTGCCCAGAGCACCCTACCGTTGCGGTTGGTAACTCGGCTCCATTGGGCGTGTTTCGCGTTAAAATCCCCGGCGACTACTATCGGCACATTGCCCTCCATTAGCACTGCATCCAGGGTATCTGGCAGAATCGCATTAACAGGGGAGTTGTAAGCTGAGACCACCCTAAGAGTACCTCTACTCGTCTCGATCTCGATGCCTACCATCTCCGTCCCATAACTACGCGCATAATCAATGCCGTATTGGGATACTTGAAGGGATCGTTTAGCCAGAATGGCGACTCCCCCTCCCCGTCTCCCAATACGGTCCTTTCTGAAGACTCTGTAGTTTGGAATTGTAATGCTCTCATTGTTGAGGTGGGTCTCCTAAAGAAGCATCAGGTCGACGTTATGTCTCGTGATGAACTCCTCCAAGTCCATCTTTCTCTCTCTGAAACCATTACAGTTCCAGAATACAATCTTCAAGGAACTGGGCCTTGTGAGGTTGCCAGCCATTAATGGGTGGGCGGAATCACTGCGGGGTTGGGTACAAACATAGTTTGTAACACCGGTAACTGAATGAAAAGCTACCTCATCTGGTCAAAGGCAGCCAGAAAGTCATTAGCGGACCCCGCCGGGGCTGCAGGAAGTGGGCCTGAAGGGCCAGAAGTGCCAGAGGTTGGCTTGCCCAATGCTTTCGCGAAGGAAAGCCCCTCACGTACAACTCCGGACTTGCCAGCGATCGCGGCCTGTGCTTTGGGCGCAGCTTGCTTGGCGCCTCCGGACTTAGCTGGAGCCCCCCTTCCCGTCCCTCGAGCGCTAGCACTCTTAGGCTTAGGGAAGCTGGGGCACCCTCTGTAGTTGGCCGTGTGAGGCCCGCCGCAATTAAAGCATTTGGCTTTCTCGGCGCGTGGAATAGTGCATTCACTCGACAAGTGTTTGCCTGCGCACTTTACACACGCCAGGACTGCCATGCAGTTGCGTTGGGCGTGGCCGAACCTCTGACACTTGTGGCACTGACCCACAATGCCTCTTGTCCTCTGCGGTTATGTTGTAATACGGATGTGAAGGACATCCGTTACTTGGTAAATCGTCCTCTCGTTTTTGGGAACGAGCACAAGTACAAGAGGCATTGGCTTGCCATCCCTCTTCATGAGTCGCGAGACGTTCGCAGGATGAAAACCTTTTTCCTGCAGCTCATCGGCGATGTCGCCGCATTCGACGTCTTCAGGTACTCCCCGGAAGATAACCCTGAGGGGTTTGTCCTCCGGAAAGGAGTACGTGTGGTGGGGGATCTTCTCCTCCACCAGCAGATGTGACAATCTGCGGTAATCGTCTAATGACTCCGGCTGCACCCTTATCCCGTCTTGGATATTCTTGGCACAACCGAATCGGATCTTTCTTTCAGTACATTTTCTGTTTATCATCGACCAGACTTCCTTACGCCTCACAGTGATCGGAGGGATCTGCTGTTTCTTTGGGCGAGGCGCGGCCTCACCCTGAACTTTAGAGGTAGAAGGAGTTGGATCGCTAGCCTTTCTAGGCTCGTCTCCTCTGCCTACCACGGTGCCAGGTCCGGCACATCACCAAACCCGTTCTCGCTCCCTGTAAATAGGGGCGGGGCTCCTTCGCACGCCTCGACTTGAGGGGCGGAGTCAAATTCCATCATATTGTCGTTTTCGGGTTTTTTCCCTTCGACCTCTGCAATAGAAGTAGTGTCAGAGGAGACCGATGCTCTGGAGCCCAGTCTCCTCTTACACTTCTTTTTCGGCCGGCTGCTCCCCAGGGCGGGGAAAGCCTCGTCTTTCTCTATGATGCTTTCAGCATCCACCATGCTATCGTTATTATCGACAGCCACCTTTTTTACTCCGTACTTCTGGAGTAGGAGACGGAACATCTTTGTGATGTCCTCTTTCGTCGCTTTGTCTAAAAATGTTTCAACATCATCCATTTTATTAAGTGCACCTTCTACACCTGGCATCATGAACAGTACTTCGTCAACGATAAAATCGAAAAAAGATTGAAAAACTCGCCAAATAGCTACTCACCCTACTCTCACAACACTCGTCCGCACAATAACAACTGGCCCCGTAACCACTTACGGGGCTTCGCAAATTACCACCGAAGGAGCTCTACTAAAACACGTCTACACGCCAAGGCACACCAGACGTGAATGTCGATGGACGTGACACTGACTAGTGAGAAAAATGTCTGAACAAATGTAACCGCCCCATTTTCATCAATCACAACTTCATCTGGAAAGTCATTGGATTTATGTATATTAGTTGAAAGGTCAAACTTTATTGTCACATCCAGTTTTCTTTTTAATTTCAAACTTCACTTCGTATGAATTTTGACATGTACCTATATTTATTTGAATTTTTTTCTTCCAGAAAAACATGTTACCCTTCAATCCTTGAACGATGAACTGAAAAATAAGGAGATTGTTTCAATGTGCAAATCATCTTTGAATGTTTTACTGAAAGAGCTGGGATTTAAATTTAAAAAAGATGATAATCGAAGAGCTTTGATTGAAAAGACTTACATTGTTTCACAAAGAGCATATTTTTTAAGTAAATACCAAGAAAGCCGAAAAAGCTTATATCCACGAGAAGTGTTCTTTTTAGATGAAACATGGATTTATTCTAGAGGATATAAAACCAAGTCTTGGCAGGATGATAATGTCAAAAGTGTACGCAAACCCGAAGGGTTTATTGTTGTGCATGCTGGTTCTGCAAAAGGGTTCGTTCCAGAAGCCAGTTTATTGTTCTGTTCGAAATCTTTGATTCGAGATTATCATGGAGAAATGAATAGTTCAATGTTCACCAAGTGGATCACTTCATAGTTAATTCCCAGTTTGGAAGAGCCATCTTTGATAGTAATGCACAATGCACCATACAACAGTGAAATTTTGAATAAACAGCCTACCACTTCTTCAAGAAAATCGGAAATTGTTTGTTGGTTACAGTAAAATAATATTGATTTTGATGAGAAATTAACAAAACCAGAGTTATTGCAATTGGCTAAGATGAACCGAAAGGAAAACATATATATTATACATGAACTGGTACGAGAACATGGGCATGAAGTATTAAGATTACCACCTTATCACCCAGACTTTAATGCTTTTGAATTAATTTGGGATAATTGTAAGACATACTACAACAATCATATTGGCAGAGATGGATACAGTGATGAAAAAGTATTCGGTATGTGGAATGAAGCATTAGAGAAGTGCAACACTGAATCCTGGGCAAAATGTGTAAAATACACCGAATCGCTCATTGAAAAATGGTATGAACGAGAAAGTTCCTTTGAGATATGGTTATTGGACCCATATAAACATTGGTGACAGTTCTGAATCAGAAAGTGATTACATATATTAATTTTGTTTTTATTTTCATAAATGGTGCATACTTAGTTATACATGCTCGCATTGCATAAATCAATGTATGAATAAATTTTTTGTTAATCATGTGTTGAGTATTTCATTACCAAATATATTTCAACTGGTGTTTTTTAATTCTATTCATTTATTCATCATTATACAGTGGGTCCTTGCATCCATGCACGAATAGGTAATTGAAAAAGTTTGGATACCTAAGACTAGAAGATTCCATTTCTGAGTTTTAGTCATGTAAGTATATGTTTATTGTACATAAGAACAATTTCTTGTTGACAAACACAGTTGAATTATGAAATATAATAATAAATTAATAACATGTAATATCACTGCTACAAAATATTTAACATTCTAAAGTACTAAAATACGAAAATATAGCCGACTAAAAGCAGTGTAGCGTGTAGGTGTATACATAATGAATAATCATGGTCAAAAGAAGACATGTTATCAAATATTTAGTGAAACATTAGAATGTCTCGTCATAAAACTCTGCCATGTTTGAATGGAAACTCATTTTTTGATATCCCCGTATGCAAAGGTATTGAAAATATTGCCCTCCAACCTAGTTTTTTGAACAACTTTTTTCGTTATCTATTACCTAGAGAACTTGCATTAATGTGGATAATATTATGTGATGGATTTGTGACAACCGGCTGCGGAGGTATGGATGAAACAACTTCCTTATATGAGTGTGAGTGAAATAAGAATACAGTAGAGAGGTCAAAAGTTTCTAGTAAACTCACTGCCTCCATATTTTATTATCCTATCAAACCTGGTGTCACTGGATTCGTAATAATTGGAAAACACTGTGTGCTAGGAATCGCACGTTAAAAGATAAAACGTCGTTAATCCCTGGAGCGCACAAGTTTCGACTACTGAGGGCTGCCGTTCGTAAGGGGAAGACAGCTGGTTAACGGAAAATACAATTTCAAAGATTCATTCCTTTTCGCCTTTGTATCTTCAGCAAAAATTTTTAAATTTGGAATATTGAATAAGCTCACTGAACGACACTTTTTGACATATTTGGAAAATAAAGGAAGAAAGGAAAAGAGAAAAGGAAGGTGTACCCATGAGTGTGTCACACGGTATTCTGTTGGAACTAAAAAAACTCTCTCATTGTCGGTGGTTCGCAATTTCCATGAATTTGAAAAAGTTGATTCAGTAACTCATTATCCTATCTTATTACCTACACGTTGTAATTTTATCGGGATATTAGCCACGGCATTCTACATTTAGACGTCATTTGGCTTAAACATCTCGACTTATTTCATATGCATAACTTGATGACGCACGGGTACAGTTATATTAATCGAACTGTATGGTACTTTTCTAATTGGAACTGATTATTGTCAAAAATGTGGATGTTAACTCCAAAAATTCTTAAAAAAATATATTTTTATCACCTTGTACCAGGAAAACCAAGCCGTTTGGGACCAATATCTATATGAAGTTTTCATTTCGAAATATTTCAAAGAATCGCTTTTCTAAGTTTGTCAACGTACTTAATTAACACCCTCTATTTTTATGTATAACCTATTTTCAGTTACTTACATCTTGAAGAAAATTAAAATTTTAAAAAGTTCATTTGCATAATCTAAAATGAATTCACAATTTTTAGTTCAGTTGGGCATATTTGATTTACATAATTTTTCCATTCAGAGAGCAAAATGAATCAACATTTTTTTGTTATGGCTTTTCAAATTATATATAATTTTTTTGAAGAGTCCGATAAGATTTATGAATTTTGTTGTTATGCTTGTTTATCTATCTTTATCAATGTATTCTGTTTTGTTTATATTTATGTAGTATATGTATTTACTGGTGTGAATATTTCTATGTATATAAATTATTAAATACTAACTAGTTCGAAGAGTTAATATTAGTTTGTAGTTTTTGTTATATTGTGTGTAATCTTTCGTGGAGGATAAAAATCTGTCTACTGAACAGAACATTCCAGTTTTTTTCTCCAAAATAGTCTTCAATGACTTCCATTACTCGAATATGATTCATGTGTTTTCATTTTCATCGACGACTGGTCTATATATTTTATATCCTCTTTAGTTCCGTTCCCAACGGAAATTGTCATTTTTGGCTTTATACTTTATTGTTCGATAATATATTCAAATAGAATGGGTTTTATCTCTCGGATATTTTCCACTTTTTGTTCGTGTTTAATTCGCGCTTTTCGTTTAAATTCACTGGCGTTTGCTCGAATTTACTGCAACAGACCATTTCAATAAATATTTTGTCCGGTTTCCATTGGACGGTGGCAATCATTGATAGATTTCAGATTTACTGTTATTGAATTTTCAATCCGTGCGGTTTTAATTCATTTGCTTCATTAAATAATCATTCACCATTCAAATAATTCAATCCAAAGAAATTTCGGGCGAAAAACTTCGCTTGCTACACGTTGTAATAGTCAAAAATTAGAAGGAGACAATGCAATTAACAAGTGATATATGAGGGACTGAAGTGAATCTTTGATACCGAGGGAACCTTTCTTGTTGGCATTCGAAGATGATTTTGGCATGTTGTACCCAGTTATTATGGACATACTGGCTGTACGTGATCGTCATACAAAATAAAAACATAAGTTTTTGGATTAGCGCCATTCTTGACATATGCCCCCTCTTTGAGAAAGCTGGCCCCAGCGCCATTCTTGTCATATGCCCCCTTTTTGAGAAAGCTGGTCCCCAGCTTCAAAATACAAAAATACTTCTAGAAAATATTTGTACAAAACAAGTTCCCTCATCTAATCATGGATGAATTTAATAGTGAACTAACATCAAAAATATTCGTCTGGGTCCTATTTCGTGGTACACACACCGTGGAATGAGTTCGGTACTGTTAATACCATCCTGTATTCGGAATGGAGCGGGAATTCAGATTACATCTTATTCTTCGTGATATAATGGCCGTTGCTTCCCATAGGACTCATTTGGCCAAGAAGACTAAATCATTAGGAAATCTGGTATACTGACTGTCGACATGGATTCAACGAAGCGGTGGGGTTGGCAAATACGGTAGGCGTAACTATGGCTCATATACTGGAACTACAGCTTCAGGAACATCAATAGTGGCAGCTTCTATAGAGGCAGCTTCTGGAACAGCAACAGCTTCTTCCCGATTGTAGGCCTCCTTTTCTAGACACTTTTCGACCAGGAAGCTAAATCTCCGACCAATTTTGTGGGTTTTTTGGCTTGGGACTCTTTGGACTGGATCATATCTGGAATCCTCACCAGGCTAACGTTAATTTTTATATTATTATAATGTATTAGAAGAATTAACAAACTTTTCTAGATTTTTTAAAATCAAATCATTAATGATTACTCAAAATTTAAATTCATCAATGATCAATTACTAGACAAAAGTCATAAAGATATTGTTATTTTTCCACAACACAGAAAATTAACACCATTACATGATAAAATACTTGACGATATATTTGAAGAAGATATAGATTTTTATTCAAATAAATAAATATTGTTTCCAGTAGAACTGTAAAAGATCGGAAATATTATTTGATATTAGTACCTTTTGAACCTGAAGATGCAATTGAATACATGTTCAGTTCCTTATATCGATGCCAAGACACATTTCAACCCTCAAAAATGTATTATGTCGAAAATAATGTCGATCTACCTATTCAAGAAATGCTTTCATATATCTTAGCAGATAAAGAGAATATTAAATTCGAAATATGTCAAGACGTAGTTCGAACCCCCAACGAAAATGAAATACCAATAATATTAGATCAATACCACAATGGTAAAAAGAATTTGCATCTTGGAATAAATGAAACTTTGAGAAGAATAAGAGAAAAATATAATTGGACAGGCATCTCAAAAGATGTTGAAAATTTCATAAAAGCTTGTGAAATTTGTCAAAAAGCAAAAATATGTCGACAAAATTTACAGAATCCTCTTGTTATAACAGAAACTCCCAAAACAGCTTTTGAAAGAGTAAATGTTGATATTTTAGAAATTCCAGTACAAAATTATATTCTCACACTGAGATGCGAATTAACTAAATTCACCCAAGCATATCCAATACCTGACAAAACCGCAAAATCAGTCGCTAATACTTTACTTGTATTTTTCCAACATTATGGAACTCCACTTAGAATCCACGTAGATTCAGGTAAAGAGTTTAATAATCACATCGTAAAAGACCTTTGTATACTATACGACATAAAGATTACAATTTCTAGTGTAGACCATCCACAATCAAATGGTTCACTAGAGAGATTTCATGCCACCCTTGTCGAAATGTTACGAGTTCATAAGATAGAAAATCCTAATGAACATCCCCTGTCAATCTTACCCCTTGCTGTTATTGCTTATAACAACAGTAAAAATAAATCCCATGGATTCAGTCCTTATGAGTTGATATTTGGACACACTTCAGGTAGACCCCCTGAAACTACATATAATCAAAAAGATCTTTTAACCAAATATATAAGAGATCTCAATAATAGAATGGAATATTATTATAAAGTAGATCGTGAAAATACTGAAAGATTTGACGAAAATATCCATCACGAAACTAGATCTTTTAAAATCGGAGATAAAGTCTTTGTTAAAGAATCTCAAAGAAAGAATAAATTAGAAAATAAATTTAATGGACCTTTAGAAATTATCGAAGTGATTCAACATTCAGCCATGCTTAAGAGTCTTAAAACAAATCAAAATTCAAAAGTAAATTTTGATAGACTGAAACTATGTTTTGTTTCAGATCAGGAAAATCTAGAAAAAGAAAATTCAGATCAAGAATGATTCTTCTCCTGTTAGCAGTCATCCACATTGTTAACGCTCAGTATAAGTTAACACCTATTAATAACTCAGTAGGAGTATATTACCATGAACAAGGTGATATTAAAATTTCAAATGAAAAATGGACTTTATTAGTAGTAAAAGATATGGCACAAGTAAAAGAAGCTATTGATCATATTGCAAGAATATTAAATGACTTGATTGAACTTATAGAAACCAACAACCCGAGAATGAAATATTTTAATGGAGAAATCAGTACGCATATTAGTCTGTTGAATAAAATTGCTCATCAAGTAGAGGAAAAGTATTACGAATCTTAAGTTGATTCGAATGATTATAACAAAAGATATAAAAGAGGTTTAATAAATGGCGCTGGATCAATTTGGAAAGCCCTTACCGGAAATTTAGATGCCAGTGACGGTGAATACTTTAACAATTGTATTAACAAAATATACAGGGATGAACACCAAATTGAAAATTTACTCAAAAACCAAATTTCAGTTACAACTTCTGTAATAAAAGAATTTAATAGTACCATTCAACAATTGCAAGTAGATGAAGAAACATTTAATGAAGATATAAAACAAATTGAAACTTCAATTTATGATCTTTCAGACCATTTAGCAATGGTTGATGCAAAGTTGAAAACCATCGAAATCTGTGAACAACTATTGGAAAGTTATACATTTTTGGAAAATTATTTGAATGACATTCTCAATGCAATTACGTTTGCTAGACTACATATTATCCATACTTCAATAATTAAACCCAATGACTTAGTATCATCTCTTCAAGAAATAACACAAACAATTCAAAAGAATTATTTACCTTTACCCGCGAAACTTTCATCAGTATCTAAATACTTAGATATTATTGAATTACAAGCTTTTCAAGCAGATTCAAGGATAATTTTTGTATTGAAAATTCCCTTAGTTGAACCTGAAATCTATACTGTTTACCGATTGTACCCCATTCCTATCCTAGATAACAGAACAGGGTTACATCATATTTTACCAACAAATGAAAATTATATTGCAAAAGATGATGATTCTATGATGTACACTGCTTTTCAAAATTTAGATCAGTGTAAGTTACTTTTTTATAATTTTCATATATGTGAAAATGTTATTTCTTATCCAATTGATAGCAATGCAATTTGTGAAGCTCAAATTTTGAGACCATTACTAGAACTTCCTAGAATGTGTTCAACTTCCTTACTTTTTGAAAAAGATTATAATGTTTTTGAAATTCAACAGAATACTTGGTTAATAACTGTATCAGATCCTTTGGCTGTTACAAATAATTGTCAAAAACAAGATATTGTCACAAAAATAATTGAAACGAATTCAATTTTGAAACTGGAACCTAATTGTAATTCATTTATTGGAAATACAAGAGTATATGCAAAATACTTTGTTACTCAAGAAAAGAATATTACTTATAAAAGTTATCCAATTTTGATTCCATATCAATGTTGCAGTGATGTACCAAATAAAGGAAATCTTCCTAAATTAAAGCCTTTGAAATTGAGCAAATTAAATGTTGATAATTTAAACATTGCTCAACATAAATTAAATCAATATTCTGACCAACTTCATCAAATTATTAATGAACCCTTTGTGAGGAAACATGTTTCATGGTTTACCATTCTCACAATTGTAATAATTGTCTTTGTAATTTTACTTTACATATTATGTAAATGCAAAAATAGACGTTCAGTGAAAATTGGAATTATGATATCAAGAGATGATCCACCTCCCACCTCCAAGAACAGGAAGAACTGTTGCATCCCTTCGAAGATTGTTACCTTCAAAAAGAAGACCAAGTATCCACTTAGATGAAAGAGAAGAACAAGTATAGAATTGAACTCCAATAAATCATTAGCTTGATGTGAAAGTTGCAGCACCGCATCAACTTTCTTTTCAAGGGGGGAGTTGTTATATCCGATTCCTGAATGAGCCCTTTGTCCCGGAATTGCGTCATACACTATAAACATTGCATCATCTACTACGCAGAAGATAGAGGATATTCCTCAGCACATTTGAAGGTCTTCGTGGAATAATAGAAACTACGCAGTATCCAGTCAGCATTCCCGAACCTATAAAAGTCGAGGAGACCGGGTTCAATTCGTTCAAGTCTTTCCAGTCTTCAAACCAAGTAGTTTAGAAGATTTGAATCAATACGAGTTTTAAACCATTATAATTTCGCATGTAAAGTTCAATATTTCCATATTGTAATAAATGTGAATAAAGTCTGTTTTTAAAAACTCAAACCAAAGAAGACTGATTTAACATTCATCAATAGGTATTAGTACTATTTACTTTCTCGTATTCATGTTTATGTTTTGAAGATGAAAAAAATAATTTTGGAGCTTTATGCGACATTGAGATTCATTTGAGTCGGTTAGAATGGTCAAATTGTGGATTAATTAATTTGTGACTGTTAGATATCCGTTCACGCCTCCTGTTCACCGTCTTGAATGAAACACGGGTGTGTTTATCAATTCGGTTAGGACAGTCATACAAATTTTCAAGCACATTATCATTCAAATTACTAAGCAGCACTTTAGACCTTTTCACTATCTCGTTAACACACAAATTTTTCACTTACTCAATGTTCTGTTATGCAGTTCTGCTAAGCATTTATTTTAAATACTGTTTTCGTAATGAAACTTCATATAATCACTCATGATTCATTTTCACAATCATTCAAACAAAACTCATTCACTGTGCAACTGTTTCTCTCATATTCATTGACTTTTCACTATTATTGTAATTCGAGAGGATATGTTTTCATACGTCATTCTCAACTTATTTCTCGCATATCACGAGCATATATATCACCATATATACCATTTAATAAATCTTAAATCTCTTGCAACACCTCAAGAGTAAAATAACGCAGATAGACGTTCCATCGTCCCTTCTCCACTTCATATACATAAGTTATTATAAATATATACAAATTATTCAATCCACCTAGGATATTCTTCCATAATTCCCTCAAGATACAGGTAACCTTTATTACCCAAAAATATTGTATCCTCTCCCAGTACATACTCGTACTCATTACGATATTCCACAAAGTCATGAGCCAATTCTCACACCATAATAAACAGTCAATACAACATTCTGAAATAATTATATGAAGTCATGAGTTTAATTCCAAAGACATAGCAAAGCAGATCATATTTTCCGTTAAAAACAATTGAAAACTCCAAAATATTATTATTATTCACAAGTGAGGCTCTAGAAAATGACAAATCTCATTTAAAATAGAAAAAGAAACTTTCTTGAAAAAAAAAATGATTCATATTAAGTGAGAAATACTTTAGTGCGCGTTTCAAAAATACCTTCATCCCTCTCAATCAACAACTTTCACCATGGTGCATATTACACGAGACAAACTCTTACCATTGACAAATTCAAGGAAGACACAAAAAAAATCGAGGCAAATACTAAGCTCCCATCCGAAGCATGCATCTATATTCTCATAATTTTCAACCACTCTCGGCCTAAGTAATTTCGATAAAACTCGCATTCTGCACTCAGTGACACCTAACTCACACAACAAAAAGGTACTCTTGAAACTATTCTCTCATTTCTTTCATACTGTAAAAATCATTCTCTCATTTCATTCAATCAAAAAATTATTATTTTTTATTATAATACACATCATGATAGTTAGTTGAATTCAAACATTCCTGTGGCTTCCATCTCCAGCGTGTATAGGAATGATACCTGTCAATAAAATCAGGGCGGTTTGGTAACTTCCAATTGTTCAGAACATTATCCTGAACTTCAAATAAAACTCTCCTGATTGCAAAAATTATTGAGAATATTGTAGAAATTCCATCATACATAATATAAAAAATTAAATCCCACAGCACTAAAATTAGACATTTGTAGTCCCAAACGCTCGTAATCATTTTGAATTCTCAAAAAAACTGTCATCAATAATAATATAACTCGAAATATTTTTAAGATAAAAAAAATTATCCCTCAATAATCGAGAACACTCTCGATTCTACCACACTCTATGGGGTAGTTATAGCCATTATTCTATGGAACAAAATAAACAAATACCTGTATTAGGTTAATTATGGATAATTAACCTCCAGGACGAGCAAGGCGCCTCCATCATATGTCGCGATTAGGGTCTTAGAGACGTAGTCAGGAAGAACAAACTTTGTTTCTTCTTGGCTTCCCATTGACAAATAAAACAATTCGCAAATTCCCAAGATACCAACAGGTATATTTTAATGGACACAATAACCAGGACACAACAAAGCCCTATATTCATATATTCCCCAAACGGGACAAGTCAACATGATATGTATATGTGATCAGTATATTATATACAAAGGTTTCTTACCAAATGGACACTATAAATACTCGCTTAAGGACATCTTTCTCAGAGGTTCGTCAAGAAGGCTTTACCGTCGTAAACGGGCTATGGGTTCGACAGTGTCGCAAACACACTCTGGGTTCGCCTGCCGACTGCCGACCCTTCATTGTCCCATCGCCATCTGTCATCTTCTAATTTATTCAAGTTTCGTGTTATGGTTACATGCATTTTCATTCAATGAAGAAGTTCGTTGAAATCTTCATATCCGTGCCAATAACACATGATTTGTTTTTATTATCAATCGAGCCAGGCCAAGCTCGACCATGACCGATGTTTGAACTTCAAGTAATTCAATAGTTCAACAAATTATGAAATATGAATCATGACAGTGGATTTTGTTACCATACAAAATGAATACATAAGGTTTTTGATTAGCGCCATTCTTGACAATACGACCAATAATCACGTATGGCTAACAAAAAATGGCCCAGGGTAAACTGAACGGACTACAGAGACAAGCGTGTCTGGCAATTCATTCCACGCCAACGACATCAATGGAAGCCTTTTTCGAATAACTTCCTTTTCACATATTTCAGACTCCCCCAAGCGGTCATTAGTCTACCGCAGGCAGTGGTCATGAGAAGCAGCAGCATGCTGGAGGACATAATAGCTCACGACATTCTAGGAATGCCCTCAGACATCATGCCCAAAACTATCAATCTTCTCACGCCCTACACTGTGGTCTTCCCTGAAAGAGAAGACTGGGTTCGGAATGAAACTGACCTATGTAGGGCAAATGAACGTTGGTTTACCGATGGTTCCAAAACACTCGAAGGCGTCGGAGGAACGAAATGGCGGACGCCCTAGCAAATGGAGGAGAAGAAATAACGTTCACTGGGCCAGAACCGGTAATCGGTATAGCACATAGCTCTGCCAAGAATGTTATAACATCCTGGGCAGACAATAAAAGACTCTACCGGGCCTAGCCCATTCCAAAGCATTTATTATAGGCCATTGGCTGCAGTGGAGGGCCTGATATGGGCTCACTCACATTCAAACCTAACCTAACCTAACCTAGCTACCCAGTTCACCATCATACAATTAAAGTAATCTAGTAGGCAAGGTCATCACTTAAGCTTTTGACGAGTGTCCAAATGCTGTTAGAGTGACAGGGTAGGCTCGCGGCTAAGCTCCAGTGAAGAGAGGAGTGGGTTGAACAAAACAAAATGTCATGTGATATTGAAAATGCAGGCGCCAGTCATATGAATGCTGAGCCCCCTGTATAGATAATTTTACCAATTCCAATATAACACGAATAGTAATAATTTAGGCAAATGCCACACACTCAAATGATAATCAGCTTATGATTGGAGTCATATAATTTTATATAAGGTAAGGTTTTTACGACCACATAAAAGTCAAAGTAGCTGAAAGCTTATTAGGAAGTATCAGATACACTATCAAGGTGAATTATAACAAAAAAATATTATATAACATGAACTGTAGAATAGCACAGGGCTCAAACTATCTAGGAGTAGTTACCCACAGTTATCTTACTCAAACACAATATACCCCTTCAGGGTGGGATATTAAATAAAGCCGCTTAAGTTAGGTGTACCATACCTAGTCGCGTTTACATAATTTCATTGTAATTATTAAAAAGGTATATAATATCGAGTGAACTGCGTGCCACATCAGATTGGTTTTCAGCCAGCCATTTACGGTGGAATCTACCAGGTGGAAGGATACCATCAGTGAAGGTGCGAGGTAAGTAGATAGACAATACAACTATCAACATCAAAAAAGTGACATAACCTCACTTTCGACTCCCGCCGACTGGCCGTGCTTTTGTGGGGCCCCCATTGACTTCTCGGCGCCGAAGCTGGTGCTGCAGGACGGGGGCCCCATCGAGGAACATTCTCACAGAAGAGGGGGCGCAATAGAGGCCAAGTGGGCCGAGTTTTCGTCAATTCAAGTTCTTGATGGTGATGGTTGTATAGAATTGGGTAACTGGGATCGGCTGGGAAAAAGTGAGGGGGGCTGGGGCGTGGGCGAAGAACGTCCCCAGAGAAGATGGGGTGCGCTGAAGTGCCGGGGGCCGAGATATTTCGATTTTTATTTATTTTTAATTTTCGTTGATTTTATAGTTGTTGACGCTGGCACTGGTGGTACGCCGCCACTGGAGGAGCTCGCTGGTGATAGTCGGCGGCACGTCAAAGGAAGGTTGTTTACGCATAGAGGCTGTGACGTCACATTCTAGGAATTCGGTGAGTATTTTCCATCAAGACTCAGTGTGTTGTGTCGGAAATAAGACATGATTGGCATCTCACTTCAACTCATCGGTTTTCTGTTTTTGTCTTTGAGAATTACGCGGTTAGCTGCGGTCTGGGTGCTACGGGCGGGGTGCTTGGGAGAGGGATGAATTCGGACGCTAGTTGTTGGAGAGAACGCGCTGCATACGTCATTTTGAAGAATGCGCGCTTGGAGTTCAGACGTACCTGCTGGTGCTCAGTGAAATTGTACTTGTGATTTTGCCGGTTTAATTGCAAAGGTGAGTTTTTGTCTGTACATAGAGTAATTATATGCATGTCAATAGAAATCGTTTTCCTGCAGGAAGGAGTTGAAGAAGTTGGACGAGCCCCAATTGATATTTGACGCGGAGGTGAAAACGACTAGATTCGGAGAGGCAATCCTCATCGAGTTGGCAGATTTCAAAGTATTCCTGCCAAACAGAGCCACCGCTGCCCTCAAGAGCAACTTGAAGAAATTGACAGAGTCTCAGAACGTACTCATCTATAGGGGCGAACACAAGTCTAGCCTGCATCAGCACCTGCAGCAGCTGTTCGAGATAGCCAAGGCGTAGTGTTCCTTTTCCATGCACACAAAGTGAGTTTTCTCATATATTTGTGTTTTGTTGTATTTTTTGAATAAAGATGAATTCTTATGCTATTGCCAATTTGGCCGCTGATATGATAAAACTTTAAGGAAGGTGGAAAAAATTTTGTTAGAAAAATTCACCGCCGATGAACAAAAAACATGGCTGATACATTGCAAAAAAACTGTTCGTCTTTTGACTAGTGCCATATCTGCTGAGGACTCGATTGGGACTCTACGCAGACTCCAAACTTTGGCGGGCCATTTGAAAATTATTCGTAATTCCATCAAAAATTTGGGAGCTCGTCATGTGGGTGAAGGGGTTAAAGCAAAATTATCGTCACGAGTCAGGTGGTAGGATTTGAAGTCTGCATTTGCTTCTCGTTTGCGTACAGGTATAATCATAAATTTGGTCCATAATGATATTGGGTAATTTTTCCGAGATGCTTATACCTTATTCAAACGACGAGTACAAAATTTATTAAAAAAACAGGATATAATTAAAGTTGATGCGACATTTTGCGGGGAATTTGTCAAAAATAATTTGAACGAGGAACATAAAACTGAATATAAATATTTCAACACCAAAAACGCTGTGATTGATAGGGGTACTGATTTGAAAGAGTGGTTCCTTGAAAACGTTGTAGATCAGGTGCAAAACAAATTATCCGAATTCGCCGAAAAAGAGAGCGGTTGGAGTCTCCAAAAAATCGTCAGTTTGGAAATTAATACCAACAAATCCGGCATCGGCAACGGTTCGTCTTACATCGAGTTGCCAAAATCCATTGCCAAAAAAAATCAACATCAAAAATGATGATGATGCATGTTTTGCTTGGGCCATAGTTTCGGCATTGTACCGACACAAATAAATATAGATAGAACGTCATCTTATCCCCACCATTCAAGTATTCTAAATTTGACAGGTATCGAATTTCCGATGACATTGTGTCAAATTGCCAAATTCGGGAAATTAAACAACATTTCTGTGAATGTGTACACTTTGGAATTAATAGAGCCTAAGCCGGATAAAGAAGCATTTCTCGTGACAGTTCCGAGTCGACTCACTAAACAAAAATTAAATCGACAAGTCAATTTACTCCCAATACAAAATAAATATCACCCAAAATTGAACGATCATGAAGTAGTACCAGATATAGACGACGAAAGTGACATACGCTATCATTTTTGTTGGATTAAGGATTTATCTCGGCTACTCAATACACAACTTGGTAAGGATAAGTATAAAAAATACATTTGCAAACAGATGTTTGAATTATTTCAGAAGTGAAGAAAAATTGGACAGTCATACGGTTGATTGCCAAAAAACAAACACATGTAAAATTTCGTTCCCCCACTGCGATCACGTGGAATTTCGGGACATAAAGACATAAAGACATAAAAAAAGGTACCCTTTGTAATATATGCGGATTTCGAGTCGATTCTGGAACCGTTCGAAGATGCCGGGTGCACTTCTCAAACGGAAAAGTACCAAAAACATATTCCGTTCAGTGCCGGATTTTATTTCAAGTGTGCGTTCGATGACACTTTGTCATTTTACGATAGCCATCAAGGTTTAGATTCGATGGATTGGTTTGCGCAGCGAATGGGGGACATAGCCAAAATTATCGAAGCCAAAACTTTGGATCCCCATGACCACATTAACTGATGAGGTGAACGCGCCGTGTTGCCACATCTGCGAAAAAGCATGGAAATCTGACGAAAGAATTGTTAAAGACCATAATCACTACACTGGTGCCTTTCGCGGGTACTCCAAATCGACCAGGCTCAAAATTACCCAAATTAATGACCACCCTGTACAACAAGGAAAACTATGTTGTACACTACAGGGTGTTGAAACAAGCACTGAGGCACGGACTTGTACTTAGAAAAATTCACAGAGTTCTGTAATTCGACAAATCAGCCTGGCTCAAACCATACATTGATTTGAATACGAAATTACGCGCAGAAGCAAAAACCACTTTCGGCAAAAATAACTACAAATTAGCCAATAACGCAGTATTCGGGAAAACGATGCAGAACATACGGAAACATCGTACATTGAAAATGGTCTCAAAATGGGAGGGGCGATATGGCGCAAAAAATTTAATTCAAGAATCGCACTATTTTCGATGAGGACCTAGTCGCTATCGATATGGCAAAGAAGGATCTGTTGTTCAATAAGCCTGTATACATCGGAATGGCGATACTTGACATTTCCAAGGTGTGCGTGTCTGATTTCCATCACGGCTTCATGATGAAAAAATACACAAGCGATCAGTGCAAGTTGATGTACACGGATACTGATTCGCTGATTTATGAGATCAAATCCGATGACATTTATCAAAATTTATTGAAATAAGACATTGAAAAATTCGATACAAGTGACTACCCCACCAACAACCCTTATGGTATTCCCCTTGCAAACAAAAAAGTCCACGGCTTGATGAAAGATGGTCAAATTATGACAGATTTCGTGGGACTCCGTTCAAAACTGTACACCTATAAGATACTGGGTTGGAAATGCGTCAAAAAATCCAAAGGAGTGAAATACAGCGTTGTCCAGAATAAAATCACTTCTGACGACTATGTAGAATGTTTGGAAAATCAGCGTGAGAAAGTCACATCTCAACGCTGTATTCGCTCTTTTGCGCACAACGTTTTTAGTTTTGAGCAAACAAAAATCGCTCTGAGTCCACATGATGACAAACGGTATTTGATTGCCGGCTCTCATGATACTCTGCCATGGGGGCATTACAGTTTTATGAATATGTAAAATTGTTTTAGGTCCCCCACCATGGCACACTCTATGCAAAATTTGTGTTATCAAGAAATCATCAGAGCCGCATCATCACTATCACAATTCATTACCTTTGCCGTGGTCCATCATGGAGAATATTGTCAAAATGTGGTCCACCAAAAAATGGGGAGAATTAGTAGTCCAGGCTTGGGGCGATCGACCTTTTTACAGTTTGGCGCACTTGGAGTACACACGAGAACTTGATGCCACAGATAGAAAAGACGCACTCGCCACCGAAGACTGGTCTATACATTTCACTGAAGATGTCTATTGCGTATGGTTGAACCAGTACTATATTCCGAACTACGGATTGCGTCTGTGTTATACCTGTTTCAAAGCATTTAGAAAGGCCATGCAACACCATATATTTCACAGTATCAGAGACCATAAACACATCGTATACAATTCGAATAACTTGAGTGAATTGTATCGAAATCCTTCATCATGGTGTCACAACAGATTTGACGAGCTACTATTCACGCTGAAAACAAGCGATTCCTGTCATTATGACTTACATTCATACGATTACAAAGGTCATCGTTTCGAAACGCCTCCTCCATATATCCGCTTCATTGGCTCTGGCGATGAGGATTCTGATCTCGATTGAATAAATGCAAATATATACAAAAATATGCAAAAAATGAATGGTGGAATTGTGGAAAACTATAAATGTATTACTATTATTTTATTGTGATTATTATTATTATTGTATCAATAGACGTATGAAATACATTTTCTCGACTTTTCTTTTGTTGGAAGAATGAGAGAGAGTGACATGCTAAAAAAATGTATCGTTTTTGATAGTAAAAATGAGTGCTTTTTCGATAAAAAAGTACCTACTTTTAGCTTAAACATCAGCACGTTTTTCGATCAAAAAAGTACTAATTTTTGTTAAAAATCATCACTTTTTTGATAAAAAAAAGTACAAATTTTTTAGTAAAAAACAGGAATTTTTTTATCAAAAAGAGACTCCAAATTTGACATGGTGGTCGAACTGAGTAAAAAGTTCAGTGAAATTCAGTCAAAGTTCAGTCACTGAATTCAGTGAGACTCGGCGACTGAAAAATTTCCCATGCTTTTCTTATGGGGCCTGAAAATTCAGTGAAAGTTCAGTGAAAGCTGAGTGAATGAATTCAGTGACACTAAACTGAGACTCAGCGACTCAGCCACTGAAAAAAAGCGCGCCACCATGTCAATTTTGGTGTGTTTTTTTACTCAAAAAGAGCATCGATTTTGAGCCTAAAAATCATCATTTTTTACTCAAAGAGAGCATCGTTTTTGAGCCTAAAAATGAGTACTTTTTTACGCTCAAAAATGATCCATTCTTGAGGCTGAAAAGATTGATTTTTATTCGAACAGAAAATAAAACAAAAAATTAGCTAAGCTACATATATTTTGAGAAGTGTCGTTATAGGTGCTTTACAAACTACGCATGTGTCGTACAGAGCGGCACTTCGTGAGCAGCACACCAAGTGGCTACATGGCATAAACAATACACAGAGCTCATTCACAAGACACACACGACAGATCAAAGTGTTCTGTGAGTCTGCGACGCCGCAATCTGTCATCGGTGATCGACTGTCAAGTGTCACTACTGGAGGAAGATCAACAGCGCCATTTTGAGGAGGTGTGTCATCTGTCACTGGTGGTGTCATCCATGTGTCATCTGTCACTCTGCTAATGACATCTGACGCTCTTGGTTCTGGAGGAATATCAGCGCCATCTGTCGTCGGTCTGTGCCTGATCACCTGATTGTGCTCATAGTAATTACGGACTAAATCACAATGGGGGCTCCATTCACGATGATCAGCCATAGGATCGTCATTAGGCTGCCATCTGAACACTTCTACTTGGCACTAAAGACATGCAACTATATCTTCCGAGCCGGTATACGTAAAACCAGCTTCGGTTAACTTACTTGCAGGAAAGGCTGAAGTCCACCATCGAAACGAGTCGAGTCTTGTTTCGTACTGCATCTCTCTCTCTGCAAACACACAGACACACAGCACACTGCATACTGAATTGAAACGCTACCGTTGTCCAATATATGTTTATTTCATTTCGTAATCAAACAATACTTTGTCCCTTAAATAAAATAAACAATCGTGGAAACATAAATGTTTATCGTCTTTTGATAACATAGTGCACAAGTTTATAGCCTCGTCAAATGTCAAATCATTGTTTCTAGCGAGATCTTTGGCACTAGCTAATATATCATGATAAAATTGACAAAAGTTCATATTAAGTAAATATTCAAATCTTCCCGCCAATACTGTCACATCCAGATGCAGGATTTCCTGAATTTCGAGCTCCATTAGGTAGAAGTAGGTGTCATCCTTGGAAACTCGCATTTTTGTTGTCTCTTCATAAGTGTGTAATTCCAAATCCATGACATCATCCCAGTCGAGTTTGATTCGGGTGCTGTTGGCTGCATTCGGTTCAGTTCGGCTATTGTACAGTCGATTAATGGCCCCTACGGAGGTACCCCATTCAAACATGCTGAAAGACATGCTGGAGCATATGGTGTGGACCTTGCACACGAGTTTCACTGCAGGTGCGAAACTCCGAGCAAAACTTATTCCGCATTGAACAGTGAGAATGTCAGTGTTTCGGAACTCGTACGTGGGTTGCACACATAAAAACGTTCAGTTTTGATGGCTTCTTTGTACATGTCACAAACTCGATCTAATTCAACAGTATGTTCTGCCCACTCTGATGATGATGATGCAGATGATGAGGAATCGTATTCCACCGACACTAGTGACGAAGACATTGACTCGTAATCAGACGTTGGCTCCTCAGATTCGAACTGCATTCCACCAGGCATAGCAACAGACTGACGCACCAACCCAGAGATTTTCCGTTGAAATATTCACAGCGGCGCACGCGGATTCTTCACTCTGACGAAGAGTGTGAAAAAGGCCCCCCATTCCAGTGGCAGCTGTGTAATTTTTCCATTGAATTCCAAGCAATTTTCGTCATCGATCCAACTGTTGTGTGTATTGTCAAACCCAAGCCATTTCGGGATTTTTTGTTTTTTGTAGTTCCTGTTCGTAAAAAGCGCCGCTGATTGGTCGCCCTTCCAAATCCTCCAGCAAGTACGTGATTGGTTAGGTGATTTTCACTTTGACAACTTTGAAAAGTTCCGTCGTCCAATTGGGTGTATACCCCTTCTCGAACACATGTTTGGTCTTGCTAATTCGCACAAAGTCCCCAATTTTGAACTTTTTTCGGCCAGCATGTCCCGCATAATCACACGCAAACTTGTACACCTTTTCTTCATTGTCTTTGGTGACGTCACACGGTTTCATGCCGATCGTACGATGTTTGCGCTGATTGTAGTTTTTGGCAATGTCCGGCAAAATATCCAGCCATTTGTAGGTGCCATTCAAACTGAAATACTTGAATATATTCTCCTTAAGAGTACGTATAACCCTCTCCGCGATCGCGGCTTTCTTCACGGTATACGTGCTGTAGTGTTTGATGTTGTACTTTTTCAGGGCAGCCTGGAAGCTGGAATTGTAAAATTCAGTTCCGAGATCTGATTGGAGGAGCTTGAGACATCTTTTCACTTTCGACAATGTCACTCATCGCTTCGGTAACGTCTCGACCAGTTTTGGTCTTCAAAGGTCGCACCCACAGGTACTTGGAAAAGGTATCAATCACCACGAGGATATAATTATAGTTTTTATTGACATGAGCATTTTTGAAGATCAGCCAAATCCATCTGCCACAGATCGTCGAGTCCTTTGATGATGGTACGTCTGCGAGGAAAATTCCTTCTGGCTGTAGCATGGAATTCATTAACCAATTGTTTTTTCTCAGATGATGACGTCATTTCGCTAATGGCGGAGCCAATACACTAACTGCACTGGACGTTACACCTTCTACTTAAGAGGCTGGAATATCAACAATATCCAGTGCCAATTTATCCAAGCGTTTCTTGGCATTTTCGTGCTTTTTCCTCGAAAGTGACATGAATTTCATCACTTGAATATCCAAGGCTGTTAGATTGTTTTTGGTGGAGTCTAGCTCGTCTATGAGCTTGTGTATGACGTCATCTTTGAGCTTCTGTATGACATCATCTACGTATTTTTTGTTGGCAACATCATTGAGTGCACTTGGCGTTTCAACATTGGAAATTTTCACATGTGCAGCATCAATGTCCCCATTGGCTGTATAGTTGAGTATGACGCTAGGAAAATGGTAGGGCTGCTGCTGCTGTGCACGGCGAGCTGACGAAATTTGACCGAACTTGTTGATGATCATGATGGTACTGTGGCGTGCAAAACGTCTGCGCTTGTATTTATCGAATAAAGCCTGCTTTTCTGAGGCTGTGTCAATCCCTTTGTTTCGTGCCATTGCATAGAACTCTCTAATTTTATTCTGTTTGTCACACGCCACATCGTCAAATATGAAAATTGAGTTTTCTTTCGCATTTGACAGATCGTTTACCTCGTCGTTGTCTCTCTATGGAAAATAACCTACGCCCTTGACTTGTTTGACTACATCGTGCAGTAGATGATATTTAGGTTGGTACAGCGACTTTGAATAAACGTAAACATTCTCGAAGCGTGCTCCGTTCGGGCTGAACAGCAGACTGAGTATAGCGTTGGTCTTGCCACATCCGCTGGGGCCACAAAATATCGCTCGGAATGAATTTGGTAGCAGGGATCTTGTTTGCGTATTACACCATTGAAGCCGTTTCCACCAACGAAATCCAAATTGACTATTTCCAGAGTTAGCTGTTGTTGCACCTCTTTCATTTTTTAGCTATGTGTTACATATGACCAGGCCCACATCTGACATTTGAATGACACTTGAAGTAGAGTACAGCTATGTAATTAGGTATGCAACATCATTCGCGTCAGTGTCATGCTGACAGTCGAACACGAAGGTCGTGGAGTGGTGAACTCTCTGATCAATCATCTACCGTTCGAGCTGCATCTGCCTGGAGATCAATACTGCGGACCGGGTACCAAACTGCAGAAAAGATTAGCACCTGGAGACTCTGGTGTGAACCCCCTAGACGCTGCTTGCAGATCCCACGATTTCGCATATTCGCAAAGCAACTCTCTAAAGGACAGACACAAGGTTGATTGGGTGCTGGAAAATCGAGCTTGGGAACGTGTCAAGTCCAAAGACGCGAAAGTCGGCGAGAAAGCTGCAGCTTGGCTAGTCACCACAACTATGAAGGCGAAGCGTAATTTGGGCATGGGCATGAAGGCTTCTGGTGCAAAACGTCCAAGGAAACATAGGTCGTTCAAGAAGGATGTGATCTCGAAAATTGCCAATCATCTGCTGAAGACACTGAAGCCTGACCAACTGAAAGACTTGGGTGCAAAAGCTCTGCGAAAATATTCGTTGGTAGTACTGCGTGCAGCCTGAGCCCAAGTAAAAAAATTGGGTGGTCGCAAAAACATCAAAGTACCTTGAATAATACCTTTCGAAGAAAAGAGTGGAGGTTTTCTGTCTTTGCTTCCCATCTTCGCAGCTTTGGGAACACTGGGATCGTTGACTGGTGGTGCCAGCACCATAGCCAGGACCATCATCTCCTCGAAAAACGCTCAGAAGAAATTAGATGAAGAGAAGCGCCACAATACTGCGATGGAGAACATCGGAAAGCAGGGATCTGGCATGTTTATGCGCAAATCAAGTCGCGGAGGCTATGGTCTTTTTCTCAAGAAGTTTGCAAAAAACTCCCAGTGAAACTGCCCAATAGCAAGCAACCTTTGTACGATGTGGAGCAAGTATGCCAAACGCCTGAAAATATCTCATTTCATTGGGGTTTTCATGCGCGACAACCTACCTCAATCTACGCCCATGTACAAAGAGTGCGCCATTGTCAATCTGGATACGATAAAAAATCGTGGAACGCATTGGGTAGCTTACGTGAAGAGTGGGAAAACAGTAACATATTTTGACAGTTTCGGTAACTTGAAGCCGCCTGTGGAACTGGTGCGATACTTGAATGCTGGTAGTAGTAGTAGTAGTGGTAGAAGTGTGAAAATCTACTACAATAACGATCTCTATCAGACATATCAGGCGGTCATTTATGTTTAAGATTTCTCTACGACCAAACACGTCAAAAATGAGCAATAGTAGTTATAAAAAAATGGTGACCTTCAATGAAGAGTGTACTACGGTTCATCATATGGTCATGTGTCGATTTGCATACAACGCTTCACGCAAATCCGATTGGGAACGTATGGCCATGGACAGGATTCGTTTCGCCAGACGAATCTCCAAACTTGCCTGCATAATTGACCCCATTTTGGATGTGGAACACAGGAGGCGAGTGTAGAAGTCTTCAAATGAAAGTGCATAATCTCTCCAGTGTCAGTCATGTCTTTGCTGTTCACCCTGACAGGCCACACTTCTACGCTGACTGCAGACTTTGCTCCGCCAATTCAATTGGACGAAGACAGCACTTACGGCTTGGCTTTGATTGGTTTCCATTCGTACAACAGTATAGTATAAGTGGTGGAAAATGTTATTATTTTGCCAACGGAGAGCCATCTGTTAGCATCATCCATATACCGTCAGGCTGCTACGAAATCTCCGACATTGCCAAGTTTATTCACAAGCTCATCGATAAACCGAGAGAGAAAAAGAAATATAAAAGAGAGGTGAACGTAGAGGGAGACAACAACACCATCGAAGAGGCAGTGTTCTCTCTCAAACCCAATATCAACACGCTACAGTGCGAAATTTACAGCAAGTACTATAGCATAGACTTTCGTCCTGAGGATTCCATCGGAAGGCTATTGGGTTTCTCGCCTAGAGTACTGGAAGCTGGAATCGTTCACGTGTCTGACCTGCCCGTCAACATAGTCAAAGTCCGAACAGTTCATATTGACAGTAACGTCACATCGGGCGCCTTCTTCAACAATCGTCCATCTCACACCATATACGAGTTCGCCGTTAGGGAGGACCCCGGATTTGCCATCTACGAAACTCCACCAAATTTGATTTACCTGCCTGTGAACAAGAGCGAAATACAAAACATAACCTTGAATATTTTCGATCAGGACTTCTGCAGCGTGAATTTCCGCGGAGAAACCATCATCATAAGACTGGTGTTGCGCAAGCTGTCAAATGGGGTTGATATTTTATCAGGATCAAGATCACGACCATAAAAGTGGCGAGAACGCAGGAGTCAGTTCAGTCGCGCAGACGCAGTCATCGCACAAGTGTTCGACGTGTACAATCATCCAAAGTTTGATGAATCCATCCAAAGAGTGGAAACACGAACGCACCACCCATATGTCAAGTCCTTCCAAAATAATGACATTGTTGAAATTGTCATTTAGCAGAGTGACACATGGATACTGATGAACGACGCCATGATATGCATAGAGGGCACTCTAACCAGAACCACAGGAGAGCGTAATGTTCGATTTGTCAATAATGCCGGCGCATTCTTCTTCAATTCCATCTACTATGAAATCAATGGCAAAGAGGTGGACTCTGTTCGCTCGCCAGGTATAGTAAGCACATTACGAGACTACACCTGTTATGCAGATGCTGACACTCGACACTTGGCTACGGCTGGATGGACGTATCCCGCCGGAGCTATTCGCAACGCAAACGATGGAGCGTTCGCCATGTGGATTCCGCTTAAGTATCTGTTTGGCATATTCCATGACTACAGATATGCCACAATCGGAAGACAGTGCATTCGTCTGGTGAGAAGCAGAAACGATGACAACTGCATGGTGATAGAGGAAATCGCGAATCCGCAGGTGGCAACCACAGCCGCATTGACGATCAACAGCATCGTGCTCAAAGTGAAACACGTCGTAACCAATGATGACATTCGCTTGCAGTTGCTGCAATCCATAAAAAATTTCGCTCCTGTGGTCATTTCTTACCGCAAGTGGGAAATGCACGAATTGCCTGCACTCACGCCAGGTTCCACCAAAGAAATTTGGGCTGTCAAAACTTGTACGGCATTGGAGAGTCCTCGATTCGTCATTATCGCATTTCAAACAGATAGAATAAATAACTTGGCTCGAGATGCAACATACTTCGACCACGTCGACATCAGAGACATACGTCTGACTTTTAACAGTGACAATTACCCACATGAACGCATGCGATTGGAATTTGACAGAAACAACTTTGTGGAAGCTCATCGCGCCTATACGGAATTTTATCCAAGCTTTGCAAATTATTCGATCTGCTGGATTACACGGCATTCAAGGATCGCGCCGCCATTTTCGTAATAGACTGTTCCCGCAGAGCGGAATTTTTAAAATCGTCCACAGTCGATGTTAAGCTTGACATCGAGGCCAGAGTTGGATTTCCCGCCAATACTCGAGCCTATTGCATCATCATACACGACTGTATCATGGAACACTTGCCCTTGAGCAAGATTGTACGTCGTCTGTCATGAAAAGTGACATACAGTAGTAGCAGTGAGTAGTGGGGAAACAACTCTGTTTGTGTGAAATGCAGGCTTCGACAGGTTGAGAGCGTCAGTTCGCAGTCAGACTTCCTACAAGATGAAACTCTTAGCGTGCGGTATCCAAGGTTTCTGTATCGGTGGTGAATTTCAACCGAAAGAACTCGCAATCACCGACATGCAGAGCACCAATCATTTTATATTTAAACCAGTTGTACCGTTCCGCGCTTTGAGTGCCGCAGACAAAAAACAAGTGAGATACATAGGAAAAAATTTCCACGGAGTGTCCTATTCGGCCGGGTGCATCGATTTTGCCGAATCCGCCGAGAGTGTGCTACAGCCCATCGCCTAGGCCGACCTGGTTTACGTGAAGGGGCACCAGAAATTCGATCTCTTGACAAGGTACGTCGACACTTTAACTACAATGAGGAAGCCCCACATAGTCGATATTGCGTCGGCCTCCGCCACCACTTCGAACGTCTCCGCTCACCATCCTCCAGTGTTCGAGAAGGAGCCCCCTTTGTGCCTGAATCATACGGCAGCAGCAGGCAGCGAAGTCCATTGTGCGCTAAGACATTGTTTTGTTTTATGGTCGTGGGTATCTAATCAATTGATTTGGTGAATCCGGCACCCGGCCCCACAAATGAGTGACACCATAGACTCACACCTCGAAAAACTGAGACAATTGAAATCCCAAGTGGCGGACTACGAGCGAAAAATTCAGATGTTTAAACATTTCAAAAACATCCAAATCGACGATGGCAAATGGTCCGCCGTCTTAACCAGCCCGCAACGTTTCGATACGAAAGGAGCCGACATCAGCTCACCACAGCCGCCGAAGAGACGCCGACTCGACATATAAAATTATTGTTATTACGCTCATACTTATTACTATTGTACTAATTATTATTCATGTATTATTAGATGTATAAAACGAATTTTCTCGAATTTTATTATGATGAAGAATGAATGGCTGAGAGAGCGAGAGAGAGAGAGTCTATGTTTCAAACTTATTTCATTTTGGGAGAAAAGCACACAAGTTTTTTAAACCTCAAAATGAAATCAGTTTGCAAGATAGGCAGGATGAAAAACAGGCAAAGACTTTTCGTGTGCGAGAGAACAACTCCTGTTCAAACACGAAATGACTTGACCTGAAAATTAAAAAAAATATATATATACCTAAGTGTACGCTGAGTTGTGTATTGCGTATATTTTTCTCTCAGTATGTATATATGTGAGCGATATACGCAATGTTTCTCAGTGCACAGTCATTCATCATGCTGACAACAACAACATATGTGATTTCGACAGCTGTCCTGTCAAACGAACTGTACATCAGCCCACCTTACGAGGCAGGTGAGGTTTATGTCTCTTTTTTGGATGAGAAAAATCGCTCGATGCCCTCCAACTGGACGAAAATGTCCCAGGATTTAATAAACGACGGATACTTGCCTGTTTTGAAGGCCAAAATTCCAACGAATTCGAGTGCATACAAGCTGAGGAAAGTCTTTCACAACGAAACTTGCCAAGAAACCGACTGGTTTTTGCTCCAACCGCCAGCATCTCAGGTGGTGGAGGAGGTGACTCCTCGCACGATGCCTGCAGTGTCCCGAGTAACGACGCCGACGTCAAGATGCCCTACAGACGCCTACGATGGATTCATGTTTTTTGTATCTTTAGCACTCATATGTCAACTAGGCGAATCATTGTACAAGCTGTTGCAATCAATTCGACAAAGATACATATTCAACGATCCGAAAGAAGATGATATATATATATTACCATGGCACTAAAGTGTAATTTTCAAGCAAAAAAATTAATGATTTTTCACTGTATTTTTGCAATTTATTTCAAGTCTCTCAACACGAACAAAACAATCTTGAATTCCTCGAATTTGTTTGTTTATTCAATATCTAGCGTCCGAATTCCCCCCTCTCACCACCACCCCGCCCGTAGCACCCAGCCCGCAGCTAACCGCGTAATTCTCAAAGACAAAAACAGAAAAAAAAACGATGAGTTAAAGTGAGATGCCAATCATGTCTTATTTCCGACACAACACACTGAGTCTTGAACTCACCGAATTCTTAGAATGTGACGTCACAGCCTCTATGCCTAAACAACCTTCCTTTGACGTGCCGCCGACTATCACCAGCGAGTCGCTCCAGTGGCGGCGTACCACCAGTGCCAGCGTCAACAACTATAAAATCAACGAAAATTAAAAATAAATAAAAATAAAAATATCTCGGCCCCCGGCGCTTCAGCGCACCCCATCTTCTCTAGGAACGTTCTTCGCCCACGCCCCCAGCCACCCGCACTTTCTTCCAGCCGATCCCAGTTACCCAATTCTATACAACCATCACCATCAAGAACTTAAATTGACGAAAACTCGGCCCCCTTGGCCTCTAGCGCGCCCCCTCTTCTGTGGGGACGTTCCTCGATGGGGCCCCCGTCCTGCAGCACACGCTCCGGCGCCGAGAACTCAAGGGGGAGGGCAAAAAAGCACGGCCAGTCGGCCACCAAGATGAGCTCCTCAGTCTAACGTATAAGTACGCTGACACCACGATGAGTTTTCCCCCAGACGGCTAGAGCTCTGGGATGACGATAAGTACACCGAGACAAAAGACCCTGAAATGAAATAATTGACTGTCTGATACCAACTTGACTTGACTTTATACCTTTGTCTAGGACGGCCTGGTGCTAACTGCGGGAAAGATACTGTTAGAAGGCTACAGATGTTATTTCATATCATAGTCCTAGTCAAAGGGTCAACGACGTCTGGCTTGATTTACACGCTTTTCCAAAATTATACCTACAAAATAAACCGAATTGCCAAAGGCTCAAAGGATAAAGTTAGCGGGTTCTGATTACCCGAAGAACATGTGGTTAGGTTAGGTTAGGTTAATGAGCTTCCCATCAAATCACCAACGTGAATAAGAACGAAAAACATTAATTCAATTTAAAGAATAATCCCATTAACTGGATGATTGCAGAAATCAATAATCAATATTCAACTGAAAATATCACTTTCCCTGCACAATTTCCACAGTAGACAGAAGTGACTTTTTCTTCTTCCTTATCAAGACCAATATCAAGAACCTTAGTGGGGTTGCCAAGTAACTTCATTCCTCGAAGTGTCCAAATGTCAACAAAGGATTCTAAAATGTTCCGTGCAAAATTTCATTACTTAACATTATCTAATACTCAAACATACGGGAATTCGTCCAGACAGATAACTATTATTACGAAATGCAGTCTTTCTAAATTCATGTCACCGACAGCCTTTGAAGGTCATTTCCATCACAGAGGAGTCGTATCTACCTGGAAAAGTGATCTATGCCCCAGCGACAGTCACTGAACTGAACAGCTGTTCTCTGACAATAGACAGCCCTGAAGAGTGAAAATACAAATAATTGGAGGGAGTATAGACAACGAAAGATGCGAAATGGCTGTAAATATATCCAAAGTAAACAAATTACGGAAGAAATAATGTTTCAATGACAATTAGATTTTATTAAGTTAGGCAAATTCAAGCATCAGTCTAATAAATATAAATCGAATTCAATTTTATAACTGAAACTTTGAGTAGCTGATAGTGGAAACATAATAATGTTACAACCGCTTGATATCCGAAATTCGATGTTTCAATAATTACCTATGAGTTGGCGTTTTAACAACCGATTGGTTCATAGTGTTAGGTAGCCCCACGGTGTCATTCCTACTGTTAGTATGTGGGTAAGGAGCTAATTTTGTGTTTTGAGAACAGGTTTCCATGCTTTATTCAGTGTTGATGTCAATATTTGGTTGTTGAAATTTGGTGATGTTTCTTGTTTACAGTCGTTTTCTGGAGGAGTCTCGGTAGTACCTGAATATTAATTATCTATGGGTCTTGATTAGAAGTGTCGCTTCTGATTACCTAACAAATCTGAAAAATTGATTAATAGTTTGTGATCACTCCTGATGGACAATCTACATACTGTCCTTGATAGAAAAGGAGTAGAGCTTCAAGCACAAGTCAATGATCTTGTGTGTTTGTGAAGGACATCGTCAAGAAGAGTAGCTTCTTATATCCTCCAAACACGTTGAATGAAGTACACAATTATTTCCAGATGAAAAATATTACAGCAATAGATTACCCTTCACCTAGAAGCGGAAACAAAGATTTGAGGTCAATTTGTTTCAATGATGGGTAATGTCCTTTGCATTAGAAACGAAATATGTAGGTATATGGACCGCTCACTTGGTGAAGGTTCTCCACAAAGTCAAATTATGCTTACAGACATGTCGAAGGAATAAATCCAACTGAATATAATGCTAGTTACAACAGGCTTATACGGAGGGGAGCGTACCAAGACTGCTTGATGACTTCGGAAGTCACAATGTTCTGGGACAGTGTGTTCAAATCCGAATCTCAGATTTGATTCGTAAGTACTGACTCTGTCAACCACTGGCGTTACAGTAGGTATCAATATGCATCAGACAAAAAAATGGAATGAGTGTATTCGAAACTTTATAATATAGCGAAATTGCCAGTTCAGAAAACATTATTTTATTCTGTCTTTGGATGATGAAAAAATACCCGTTGCTAACATCTTCAAGAGTTGTTAAAATTTGGACTTATCTTCAGGTTTCCAGCTTATGTCCCAAAAAAGTTACTTCGTTATGTAACCAATTATTCTCCTCGGTGGAATAAGATGTACATTAATACTGTTGGCGTGGTAGTTAGTCGGTTGAGCATGTAGTGTTGCGTTTGAGTATTAAACCTGAGATATTTAAAGTTTTGAAGGCAAATAAAGTCTGGGTGCCATTAGGAAATTTAGAGCTCAAGGTCTCTCTATACAGATAATTTAAGTTATGATTGACATGATTATACAATGCTGTCGAAGACCTAAAGAAAAAAATAGTAATTCACAACTCTCCCTCTCTGTGTTCTTATATTTGCCATTTTAAACCCTGAAAATAAGTCAAAATTTGGAGCACAAACGAAGCAGATTTGAATTACAGTTGAAGCTCCATAAAATAGATAAGTGGACAATTTAAAATGAAGAGTCGATGTACTCTGCAGTTGTGTTTTACATGTTCATGAGTTTAGCTAATTGAACAAAAATATTGAAAATTTTTCTTACCGCAACCATTGCAAGGAATAATTTGAAATACTAGTATTCTAATGAAATATTGATTTAAAATTTAGAATTGATGGAAATTTAGATTATTGTATCCAATACCTAATAATATTCAATATCATATAAATGGATAATGAAAGCGCCCCCCCAGTACTGTGACTGTGCTCATACAACAATGCGCATGTTACGATTTGTAAAAATTAATCAATTTCATTAAATCGTATAAATGAGTGTGACACAACAAAGCTACTATAATTTAAATCGAATGCCGGTTTTTTGAAGAATCCTTGGATGACCCAACAGCAGGAGTTATTATATTGTCCCGGTAAGATGGTAATCCCATGAAAAATGTTTCACCCAAAAACTACTATTTCATATTCAATAAAATGAAGGCCTTCCTGTTCCAGGTGAAGTACAATAACCATAAAAAATAAATTGGCATTTTCTACATGAAATAGATCCACCTAAAATACTTAATGTAACCAAATCAAAAAATAATTATGAATTTCACATTTACACAGCCTGCTTTGCAGTCCTCTAAGAGAAAGAAACGCTGTTTCAGTTACTGGCTATATGGAATTGTTTTTTAAAACTTGAAAAAATACTTACTAATCGTCAACATTTCTGCCTCATCTGCATAGCCCCCTCAATGAAAAATAAATATATAATTGTAATGGGAGAAGCATTGCTTTCCAGCCATTCCAGCTGGCCGGTAAAAAACCCTTCACCAATTCAACATGCAGTCATCGAGCTGGTTGGATGTAGGAAGGGCCTTCCTATCCTATGAACCTCACCCTGACTTGTCGCCTCGTTGGACACCAGTCATTTCTGATCATAGAGCAAAAACTAAAATTGCTTTAGGGGAATATTAGTTTCACAATGGATTTCTGAGCAAATCGGATATCCACATATAATCTAGTGAGATGAAAGTTTAGTTATAATCAATGACCACAATCAGAATAGATCAAGTGGTATTATTCCACCCAGTGCCGGACTGGCCAGGTGAGATAGTGAGAAAAATCTCACAGGGCCCACGCCCCATTTGGGGTCTCGGGGTCCCTAGGAAAACAGACATGGAAGCAATAATTTAAAATTAATTAAGAAAAAAGGTCAAATGTCGAAATTGGTTATTGCCAGAAACATGACAAACGCAAATATTCACTTTCGATTTGGTAGGATTTCTTGAGTACCTCTTGCAACGTGGCAACAGTGATGCGCGAGTATGTATGGTCGGTGGGCGGTTTTGGTTTTGGTGCGCGGCGCGCTGGATTACTCATTAGTTGTATGCGAGACACTGAGACAGCAGAGAGTAAAGCCTGCCTGTGTCCAAAAATAATTTTATTTGGCGTAGTTGCAAACGCGGCCAGGTAAATACAACTCTATATATCGCTCAAAGTTTGTTATGTTTATTTCATTTTTTACTCTAAGACAAGTGTAGAGCTGATCTTGCACCTCAATCATTAATAGTACGAAAACCAATAATTTGTTGAAATTTCCATATGCGACTCATGAAATAGAATGAACCTGGTAATTGGGGGCCCCAATTTTTCAAAATCTCACTTGGCAAAGATAGACCAGTCCGGCACTGATTCCACCCATTTCACAATTTACAATCCAAATTACCACCAATTTTTTGATAAGTTCGTAAATTTATCTAGTGCTCAGTTCTCAGACACCGAAAATTTGTTGATAGAGGTTTCAAATACAATATTAAAAACAAAAATAGCACCAACAACTTTGAAATTCTAAGTATTGAACCAGAAATAGCATTAAGAGGGACTTTGATTAACGTAAATAAGAAATACCAGGCGTCACATATTATAAAATCCGAATTTTTTAAAGAGAATGATTCTATGAATGAAATGAAGCTTGTTAAATCTATACAAAGTAAAATTAGCGATGAAAATGTTACATTTACTAGGGCAGATAAAGGTAACACAATTATTGCTATTAGAAGACTCTAGATTTCTTGAATAGGGTCGTTCAGTGAAATTAACATTGTAACCTTTTTATAGATTTTCTTGTAGTATCTGGACCCCTAATATACTGACAAAAATTTCAAACCAATAGCTTTATCCTGCACTGAAATAATTCAAGTTGAAGTTACGCTGATGGAAAAGTACCGAGAACAGCGCGTGACGTCATTATACGCACACGTAGACGACTGGCCGCAGCATCGCTTGTGTTACTCGTATTTATCCTGTTGGTGAAGTGTGTTGTTCTTTAAAATGTACGCATTGAAAGCTGGATTTAAGAAAGCTGATTCTGGTAATTTACCAGAAGTGGATATATTTATGATAATGGACTATTTCAACAAAAATAAGGACTTTATTAGCAGTGAAATGAAAGGAGTGAAATTACAACGGTAAGTAAACACACTAGATTTCATCAGAAGTATTCTTCTATTCTCACACCTTATGAAAAGACAATATACGTAGTTGTGGTTAAACTGATAAATACGTACTATCGGATTATTTTGTTTAAAAACCAAAATGGTGTAGTAGATAACCCCAAAGTTGGAATTCCATATTTTCATCCATTGAGAAATGAACTGTTTTTGTGAAAATAAATTCAGGGCCTATTACACTTTTCTGAAACGTATTTTTTTTATTTGCAGATCGGCTAGACAATATTATGGAGACAATGCCATCGATTATGTACAACTGAAACAACAACAGTCGTTTTGTGAGTTGAGGGCAAAAATAACACCAGAGCATAAAATAAAAGGAAAAAACTATGATGTGTCATGTGTACTAAACACGGAGAAAAAAAATATACAGGATTAAAAATGCCATGACTGTCCTGCTTCTGAAGGTGGCTGTAAACATGCCGTGGCTTTTCTTATGTGGCTTCATAGACGTAGCGAAGAGCCTTCTCTAACAGAGAAGTTATGTTATTGGAAAAGATCTTGGTTGTCGGCAGCTCCAACAGCAAAAAAATTCATTACTACGAATGACTTCGGAAAGGGAAAATTTAGAGCTAATGATGATGATTCATTGCTGAAAGAATATGTTCGTGAAGCTGAAATTCGACATATTAATAACAGTCTTATGAGGTACTACACCCCGCAAAAATATTCATGTCTATCTATTCACTACTTGGCAACGAAGTTCAGCAAATCAGAACTACGAAAAAATTCCCAAAGTTTAATTGAATTTTGCAAGTTACAGATGGAAGAACACTTAATTATAGCTGTGGAGAAAGATACCAGGGATCAGTCTGAGAATAAGATATGGCAGCAAATGAGATATGGTCGGATAACAGCTTCGAAAGCCTATGAAGTTGTGAGGTGCAAAACGTTGGATGGCTGTTTAGTAGAAAGCATTTTAGGGGCAAAATTATTTAAATCTTCTGCAATATCTCGAGGACTAAAGTTAAAAGGTGATGTTTTGAAAATAGTGTCCAAAAAACTTCAATGAATTTCTCAAAAGCTGGAATCTATCTCTCTCGAAATTTTCCTTTAGTGGGAGCATCACCAGATGCTATAAACGATACTTGTGGTTAAAATTAAATGTCCAACTACCTCTTTGAATTATATAGATTCTGGTGAAAACATAAAACCCAAATTTATTTACCAAATGCAACTGCAGATGTTTCTCACAGGACGAAAAAAGACAATTTTTGTTGTAGCACATCACAAGTTTGAAACTACGAAGCAATTAAAAATCATATTTTGTGATTACGATAGCGATCTTGTTGACAGGCTTTTAGAAGAAGTTAATAATTTCTGGTTTGAAAATATATACAATAAAGTTTTGCAATAGTGTTCACAATTTTCACTTTATCAAATAATCTTGAACATTGATCAACCCACAAGCAATCTGAACTCTGAAGTCTAAATATTTGACTAAACTTGAATGAATCTAGGCGTTAGGTTTGAGGACACCAAATTCTCTTATTCTGGAGATAACACGTTCTACGTGTATCCTCAAACTCGCAATTCTCTTCGCTTCGTGAACTTCTTGATTGGAGCTCTTTTTCCCAGATGAAACAGATGGTGGTCTAACTAATTTGGTACCTATGGCCGCAAGTTGCTCTTCGTGGTGCTTAAAACCCCTGTCGGAATTCCTAGATACAATTTTGGATTTTTCTCTATAAGTAACGAAAATGGACCGTTTTTACACATTTTCTTTAGAATTCCATAATGTATCAACTGTTTCTGACAAACTCGAATTCGATGTTAAGAAGGTACAGGTGGAACCGCTGCATGAAGCAAAGGAATCGCTTGAAGAACTTGCACTTTGATCACTTAATAAAGGCTTTTTGAGAGGTATTTTCACAACCATTTATTTTTTTCGTTTTATGGCCGGCTAATATGTGACATCACTAGAGCATTGGATAGCCCGAGAACGCACATGTGGGTGCAAATTCACTTGAATACCACGATCCGTGGTTTGTGTTTCTGTGTAGTCATTAGGAGCAGCCAAATCATTATCAGAAATTTTAGTGATGTAAGTCTGCATAATATTCAGTTTTTCCCGTTTCTCAATACTTCCCTAGGTTTAGTACTATGTGAATAAGTGCGTTTTTTTTGGCAATCAAAAATATGCGGTATTACACCTGGCTTCAGTTGTATTCTGCCACTTTTCATAGTTTTTATGTACATGTAATTTTCTATGTCCTTTTTAACCTGAAATGAAAATGATGTATTAGAAATTAAACTCACCCTCATTGCATTAATATGCTCACATCAAAATGATCTTCGCAACAGTATCTCGATCCTTTGTCAGACACAAAATCAGTTCTACGCATAGCACGCTGCCAAGCTTTTCTTACTTTCTGGTTGGCTGGCAAACAAATTAATAGCTTATCCGGTACATTTGTAGATGTATTCCTACACTCTGGTACCACGCAACTTTTGCGAAAACTCTTTTTATCGCTCATTATAAATCAAACGACATTAAATTCACGATACATATAGTCAACACACATCGAAAACTGACCCGAGTTGACTAATAATGAATACCTCTTGTCTGGCGCCCATCGGCCGTACGTATAGTGATGTCACAATCGGCCGCGCCTCGTTTAGACACGCACGGATTTCAAATATTAGTTTTTGAAGAATTCAATAGCACTTTTCAATGAAAAAGAAAAATTCGGATTAACTTTAATGAACCCGTAAACTCCAAAATATACTCACTTATAAAATTACACAAACAAGATTATCCCATTAGACCAGTAGTTTCCTTTGTTACTGCGCCATCAGTAAAACTATCAGAGAAATTGATCAGTATCATCAGGAACCATTGCCAATTTCAGCCTAAATTTAGTTTACGGAATTCATACGACTTAATAGATAAAATAGAAAATGTTCCTCTTCCAGATAATTCAAAACTGATCTCTTTCGATGTACAAAATTTTATTCCTAGCATACCACCTGATGATACCATTACTTCACACTCAATAAAAAACTGCTTTCTCTAAAAAATCCGTAGTGTTTTTGGGTCACGTTTTGCCTGCAGAAGGGATTAAGATTGACGAAGTTAAAGTCAAAGCTATTACCAAGATGCAACCTCCCAAAGATGTCACCGAAGTCCAAAGGTTTTTGGGTATGGTGAACTTCGTGGGGAAATATATTCCTAACGAAAGCGACATCATGAAACCCACTAGTGAAACTTTGAGCTCAAAAAATGAATGTTATTGGGGCGAAAAGCAGCAAAGGGCATTTGAGAAAATTTAAATCCTACTCACGTCCCCTCCTACACTGGCTTATTACGATCAACAACGCAGTACAATGATTTCTGCTGATTCTTCTTTCTATGGACTCGGTGGAGTCCTATTGCAGAAATCTGATAATGAGATCTGGAGATCGATTGCATTCATTTCTCGAACGCTCACCGATACCGAACGCAACTATTCCAATATTGGGCGGGAAGCACTAGCAATCGCATGGAGCTGTGACAAATTGAGAGAGTTCATAATTGGCAAAGAGATAAATATTGAAACCGATCATAAACCCCTTCTAAGCATTTTGAAGACCAAGGAATTGAATAATTTGACTCTCCGTCTTCAGAGGATTTGCTTGCGCTTACTGTGTTACTTGTATCAAACCGTTTACACACCAGGGAAGCGTCTGTTAACGGCTGACTGTCTCTCAAGATCCCCAGTACCAGTTATTGAGAAATATGACCTTGAAGACGACATTGAGGCATATATCAACCAAGTTGTTACAAGTGTCGACATTGCAGATCGAATTATTCACAGAGTAGCTACGGAACAAACAGCTGATCCATCTTTCCAACTGCTTCTTCGTCACTGTATTGAAGGATGGCCCAATCACTCAAAAGTGTCAGAAGAACTCATTCCATTCTATGCATACCGCGACGAGATATCAATTGTGGACAACATTTTGATGAAAGGTTCACAAATAATTAAACCTTCAGCTCTTCACTCAGAGATGTTGGAGCGTGTCCGAGTTGGTCATCTAGGCATAGCAAAATGCAGGCTGCGAACAAACAATGGTATTTGGTTGTCAGAAATGTCACGACAAATTGAAATATTTGTGAGTGATTGTTCCACTTGCACTGAGCATAAACCTCAACACCACGAACCCTTGATTGCGAGTGAATTCCCATCCAGGCCGTGGAAAAAAGCTGGTACTGACCTTTTCAAACTGAAAGACACTTGGTTTGTAACAATCATTGACTGTTACTCTCGATACTTTGAAATTGCTACCCTAAAATCTCTGACTACTGGTGAAGTTATTGATCAGTCTTCAGTCGTCATGGAATTCCTTCTGAACTGAGATCCGACAGTGGCACTCAATTCACTTCCGGTTCGCGCACCGTTGAAAAAGCTTAGTTCAAGAGATTTGCTCAGGAGTATAATTTTAGTCCCCACCATCACCAATGCAATGGATCTGCAGAGGCAGCACTCAAAGTGGCTAAAGCCATCCTTAACAAGAATACTGAAGATCCTTATTTGGCACTACTGAGCTATCGGAATACACCAATCGCAAATGGCCTCAGTCCGGCCTAACTTCTGTGTGGTCGAAAATTACGAGACAATCTTCCAACCCTTCCACACGTATTGGAACAGAAGCCAGACTTTACCAATCTAAGGAAAAGAGAAGAAGTATACCGCGAGAGATACAAGAAAAACTACGATAATAAGCATGCTGTCAGGGACCTTCAGCCATTTTCTGTGGGCGACAGTGTCTGGATACGTGATCGTATGTGCTCTGGTACTGTTATGGAACTTGCAGGAGAACCTAGGTCCTATTGGGTGAAAACTGGTGGGGGAAGTATAGTTCGTAGGAATCGATCCCGCTTGTCACCTTACCGTTTGACCACAACTGCATGTAGGCATTCACTTCCAATACCAACAGAGACCCAAACTGGGCATGTTGCTGCTCCTGAAACTAAACAACCAATTAGCCGCCAACCACAATCCAGAGCTGCCAAAATCACACATCATATTCAGAATCCCTCTGTGTACCAAACCAGGTACGGAAGACTTGTCATAAAGCCGTGGCGCTTCAGCACTTGAAGAGGGAGATGTTGTGAGAGCCACGCTTGTTACGTCGCAGGTCAGACAGACACTAATAAGGGGACGACTGACAGGAAATGTCAAGAGACTTTTGATCATTATTGAAGTTACGAAGTTTATCATATTTTGTAGTTATTTTGGGCAAGTTTTAATAAAGATCGTTCACAAAACACTTTCGATGTACATTTTTTTCCTAGTATACCACCTGATGATACCATAACTTCAGTCAGAGATTTATTAGACAAAAATCGAGTTGATCCGGTTATCCAACAATAGATCATAGACCTTTTGTCATTATGTCTCAAACAAAATTATTTCCAATTTGATAATAAAATCTATTCTTCTTCAAATGGTTTAATCATAGGAAATCCTTTTTACTTGCGGAAATTTTCATGGATAACCTAGAGGAGTTGATTCATAAAAATCCTTTGATAAAGAATTTCTTGTATTGGTATAGATATGTGGATGATGTTTTAATATGTTTCACGGGTACCAATAGGCAATTAGATATTTTTCATACATATATCAATAATTTTCACAGAAACATAAAATTCACTATTGAATTAAATCAATAAAACTCGAATAATTTCTTGGACTTGATAATAAGTAAAACTAACAAAAAGCACGATTTATCAAATTTACCACAAACCTTCTCATACGGATATAACTATTAATTGCGATTGTACTCATCCCTTTCAACATAAAGTGGCAGCATATAATAGCATGATTCATAGATTAGTTAATGTGCCACTTTTAGTAGACAATTTCAATACAGAACTTAACATAATTAAACAAATAGCAGTAAACAACAGTAAATAATTCTCCTTTATTGAATTTCTTTTCTTGGAATTAAAACCGTTTAGGTCCAATCTTGATCTCTGATTTTAGTTTTTGTTGTTGGTTTTTATTCATTATTACAGGTAATAAGGTAAGGTTCAGTAATTATGATAATTGCTAATGTCTTTGTTCTAAGGTATGTTAATGTTATTGGTAATCATTTAGTCATTATGATTCGAAGCCATTTGGAAACAGGTAGCCCTGATTTAATGATAGTTAGAGTATATAATGATGATAATGTATATGATAATGTATCCTCACTTTATAAGGCTGAAGTTTTAGCGAAACATGTTGTGATATTTTAAATGTGATAATTTATATTAAAGTTGTGAAGATCAAATCGTTTCCTATGTATTTGCTACAAAAATATTTTTTAAGCTTTGAAACACACTTTCTCTCTACAGAACATCATTTTCTTTGAGAGTACGAAGAGTTTTCTCCACCCCCTTATCACATTCACTCTCATCAGAGGCAAAAATTAAAATGCCATTAATAAAATTCAATGTGCCGTCACAGCTCATCAAGATCCCTTCCAGAGTTTTTTGAAAAATATCAGGAGCACATGAAATTCTGAACATTATCTTGTTATAACGAACCCTTTGCTGCAAGTGAATGTTGTATTGGAACGGGGCTCGGGGGATATTTCTATGTGATGAAATGCATTCTTTCTATCGAATTTGGAAATCAGTTGAGCATATCTGAGTTTTGGAATTAATCAATCCATTATCGGTAACGTATGGTTACCAAGTATTGTTTGCGAATTTTCACTCTTGTTGAAAATGTTGGAATTGTTGAACTTGTTAGAATCGTTGGCTAATTATGAACAGCTGAAAAGTGAAAAATTGGGGAAACATATAATAGGTTCTTTTTCACCCACATTAACATATAAATTTTGTTCATGAAATATATAGGTTGTCATCTGTAAATGGCAAACGTTCAATTTCCAAATAATTATCCTAGAAATTGACTCATTGTGAAAAATATTGCTCTCATTAGTTTATTTCTTCGTCGAAATATCCTTACATCTCGATAATGCTCCTGTTATTTGCTGTACAACTCTCGATCCATTTTTGGCTGTACCACTCTTCTCAGCATATCACGAGTGATTTTCTGACATGCAGCTATAATTCTCTTATGTAACTTGATTTTTTGGCATCGATTCATTAACTTCTTGCTTCAATGTTCCTCCGTAAGACAAAAACGAGAGGCGTGAGGTCTGGTGACCAATTGACAAAAGAATTGTTGAGACCTATCCATCTTTCCAGAAATGTTGTATTTATCCACGTTCTATTCACTCTAGCACTATGAATGCTGGCTCCGTCATATCCGATTTGTAAGGACAACTGATCTAAAATATTATTATTGAAGAACTCAAGCAATCGCCCTGAATTTAGGTTCTGTCGAAAAAAGTATGGTCCAATGAATTTGGACCATGCGTTTGTGACATGCTCTCCCCTATATTCCCCTATATGACTTAAAAAACGAGGAGTTGTCGTACCCCAAGTTTCGAACCACCCTGTATACCAAAAAATAATATCAGTTGAATCCGATCGAGATTGAGGGAGTTCATCTAGGGTATACTGAATTTTCATTTTCCATCAGAGAACTCACACTGGTTGGTTGAAAATTGATCGAATTGGATTTTTATTCGTTGGAGACATTGTTCCATCATAGAGCCGTGGTATTCCCAGAGTAAACAGGTCAATTCTGAAAATAGTAAAAAATTCTGAGCAGAGAGCTTCACTTTTTGTCTTTGACACCCTCTATCTCGAAAACTGGTCGGCCGATTTTTTGTTCCCATGGAAACAGTGGATTTAACTGAAAGCCAATTTTCCATAAGGATAGAACGGGGTTCTAGTTACCTTTTCTGTTCATCATAATGAACTCAGCAAAAGTTTTAGTTTGTGTAGAAGTGTGGAAAACCGCCCCGACAGCTTTAGCAAGATAAAAAAGAAACAGCCATACATTTCTTCCTTTCATCTAATGAACTCATAGTGTTTATATTTGAACTCAAAACCACATTTTCCGAATTTGAGTTCGTTTGGATTCATACTGCATAGTAGTTATTACTTTTTGTTTATCAGAGAATGTGTAGTCAAATAGTAAAGGAAGTGCCAACTTGTTAGCTGACAACTTTTAACAAAAATCGAGTAATGTTAATTATGATGCCAGCTTCTTACAGATGAAAGAAACAATTGAGACATATCGCCAAGATATTGACTCTGATGCGGATAACCCCTTGAAATATTATATAACGATCGACGAATTGGAGGATGCTTCATACAAAGTTAATAATTCCATCCCCGGGTCAGATGACATTCCTTACATTTTTCTGGTAAAACCTTCCCCGATAGAAAAGCAATATCTTCTTGGAGTATTCAATGAAATATCTCGATAAAGCGCTTAAAAAAGCCTAACAAATCACATACAGATTCACAGTCCTATCGGCTCATCTCTCTAATATGTACCATGTGTAAACTTCTTGAAAAAATACTAAACGCTAGATTATAGTACTATCTTGGTTTTGAAAATGATGTAATAACCGAAACTAGTCAACAAATATAAAATTATCCTGGAAAATAGACAAAATTGTTTTTAGTGTATCCTTAGTGAACATGTATTTCCACAAAATAAACCAGTCGTCAATCAAAGAAGTACTATCTGGAACTAAATAACCTGATGGAATTTATGGAAGAAGTTGAATTTCTGGGTGTTACTTTTGATGCGTGGTACTAAAATGGGACTCGCCAATCCTGCCAAAATAGTCTGAATTGAATGAAGGTATTAGCCAATCATACATGGGGAGCTGACAATATGACATTGCTACGGATTTATCGAGCATTCATCAGATCCAAACTGGATTACGGATTCACTGTTTACTCTACAGCGAGAGCATCACTCCTGAAGTATCTAGATGTTATCCAGAATAAGGACATGAGAATTGCAATGGGAGCATTCTGTACCAGTCCTGTAGAAAGTTTACTAGTCGAGGAGGGAGAACCACCTCTCGAACTCCGTCGACTAACTCTAGTCTAACATATGCAGCGAAAATATCAGATAATGAAATTATAAGTTGTCTCACTCATAAAGGTATCAATAAATTAAGAACCATGCTAACTCAAGCAGACTGGTCCCCTTTTGGATCTGCTGATAATCCTGACGTGCTGGCCACTTCTCTTGTTGTACAGTCTTGTACTAAAATGGGGAAGGGGCCAACTCATGGAAAAAATAAACCCCCCCATTAAGTGGTTCAATAACTCCCACAAAATATTGAGTGACACACTCACAAGCGTTAAAATAATAGCAGACGTATCTAATGATTTGGCGAGCATGACATTATATAGAAACCTGAAAAAGGATTACCGGAGAAAACTAAGGAATGATAAGAAAGCAGCGGAAAAAATACAGCACCACCTCGAGTGGTCGGTGTGCACTCCAAGCTAGCACTAGACGAGATTGGCATCTAGACAACTCACAATACACTTGCTTTTCAATAAGGCATACGGTCGCCTATCGATCCGATATAAAGTATTTGGAAAAAAATCTCTTGTACATACATCGGGCTCGAACCGACTATAGCTATGCTGGAGTTTCGAACGGCCTGTGCATTAGACCGCTAAACCACCGGCCATAGAAACAAACTTTCAAGCAAGCACAAACTTCCTGATCAGACAACTTCGAAATAATGCCAGTTGGAGACTGTTCATTCCTCCTCGTTCCACTGTCACCTGAACTATGGAATAGTTTTATGGGGAAACTCTTCACACTCACGCACGCAGTGACGATATTAGCCAATGCATCCCACAGAGAACACTGCAAACCCCCTGCCAACTTTATATATTTTTATTACCTTGCTAGAAATCCACAAGCTATCGAACATGCTCACTGGGACCCAGGATGGTGTTCACGGCTGTAATACCAGAGGTGCCACGCAAATAAGAAATCCTAGATTCAGACTTTGTGTCTCTCAGAAAAACTCATTAGCCTTCAATTTATACAACATACTTCCCCCAAGAATAAAAAACCTTAGCTTCCTTAAATTCAAAAAAACAATAAAACGATTTTTCCTCCAACAGTGTTTTTACTCACTGATGAATATATACAGTCAAATCACGATACAATAATTATACCCAGAGAGTATTGATCTTAATATGGAACACATACATGATCTAAAAATTGTTTTCTCTACATTCGTGCAAATTATGCTTTCGGGCCACGAGAAACTATTTTTCAAAAGCAAAATCGAATTTACAAAATACAAATTTATTGGTGAAGACAGAGATGTGTCTCGTACAACGTCGCTAACAGAACTGAACTAACTATAAAGCACGGTTAATCATATTTTCATAAACCTTAGTCAGCACTACATGGAAGTTACAAGTTAAGGGTTTCTTAGGGGTTTGTATATATAACTTCTCTATCCCTAAGACGATAATAATACGGTAGTATTATTTTCGGAATTCAAGTCCTTAGGTTTTGTCTTGACACATTTGAAATGTTTTAAAATATCATTCTTACATTTTATAGAGGAATTGTAAAAGATGACAATAACAATAATTATGCTCAGAATAATACAAATATAAAAAGAAATATACGGGGTGTTGTTTTCTTCCAAGGCTTGGAGTCGGTGGAGTTGAGTTTTCTCGGCTAGTTTCTGGAGCCTTGTCAGCTCGTCTAGATTAATCTTATCCAGGATATTCAGGGGGTGGTCTTCATGGTTAGGTTCGATGATTTCTATTCTGGGCAATTGTAGAGGGGTCTCCCGTATCGGGGAAACTTTGTTGCTGTATTCTTCCCCATTAATGATAAGGCTACATTTCTGGGGTCTGTGGATCAGCTGTGGTTTGTGGATTTCTTCATATCCGCTTTCTTTACACTTTTTTTCAATAGCCATTTGTCTGGCGGGAATGACAATGACATAGGCGTCGTTGACTGGTTCTACTTCATCTTGTTCTAGATGGACTTGGAGTGATTGGCATGGCTGTCTGCTCTTTCCTTTCAGTACTTCAGGTAGACAGTCCTCCTTGGATATTTGATTTTCCAGGCGGAAAATACAGGTTGTCTCGATTTCGTGGCACCTCGTAGTGGTGATAAGTCGAGTTCAGGATAATGTATGGTTTCAAGGGAATTATGGCATTATTGGAAATCGGAATGGGAAATAAATGATAATAATCGTAAATATTTTCTCTAAGTATCGGGACATGAATCGTGAATAGAATAAGATCATTTTTATATCGTGTTTCAATTTTTAAAAGTTTATAATATGATTGAATGTTATCGAAATATGGTAGTTCTTTGAGCTCGGAAGTTGGTAATATTATGTTATGAATAATATTCAGTTCACCGAATAATATCGATTCTTCAATATTGTTCAGTGTTGACAGTACATTTTGACAGTCGATTATCATTGTATCGAGAGAGTTTTGGAGCCGTAAGAATAGCGTGTATTTGTTCAGACTGTCGACAATACTCTCTATCTGTTTGCCGATCAGTTGTTGATTTTTTACAATGTGTTGCAAGTTATTTGACGTTTCGTTCAAGAATATTTTTGTGATAGTTAAGTAATTTTTCAAATCATGGTGTAGGATTTTTTGATTATTATTTAGTGTAGAAATAGCTTGGTCATATTTTTCTTCATCTTCGTCATCTAATGTCCCAAAGAGCCATTTGTTAGTTCTGCCTACAAAATTTATTAGGCCTCTTTTTGATCGGCTGAATTTTTGAGGCTTGATGTTTAATAATTTCACAGAAATTTGTTTGAGAAGTTGTAACAAACGGTTATGCATATGATGTAATTGTGGATACAGTACATCTTTCATCGAAATAAGGTCGGTTATGTGATTTGAGTTATTGGCTATGCTCTTTATTGGGTCATCAAATTGTTTCAAGTCGATTGGTTTCAGAAATGTATGTTTTTGGGTAGTGATTCTCGCTTTTCCAAGAGAGAAAGGAAGGATGGGGTTGGGTATTTCTGTCATGGTTATCTGTTGTCCATTAGTGGTAAGGATCCCGAGAAGTAGAAGGAACAGCGTTGTCATCTGGAAAAATTCGTTTCTGAGATTGTTTTCTTTGAGGTTTCAGTTTACTCTTATGATATTTAGAATTTTTCGTTTTTACTTTGATGCCACAATCCTTGATAGTTTGGACTTGCTTATAAAGTGGCGATAATTTATTTCGGGGCGATTCTTTCAGAAACACGTTTTCATTGATTTTTATCTCTGGTGGATCATTTCTTTTGGAATTAACTTCAGTAAGGTTCTTAGATTTTTCATTATTTTCTTTGATTATTTGGTTTATTATTTTTTGATTTCTCACGTGTTTTTCAATGTAGTCAGAAGTTATTTTCGAAAATGTTATATCAAACGGATTTTGGTGTTCAATGTTTCCTTTAATAATTTGAAAAGGGGTGAATTTGGTCGCGGAGTGGATGGTGTTGTTATATCCTAATATAGCGTATATCAATTGTGTAGTTATTAGTCTATCAGGATGTTCGAGTTTCAGGGTTCTGATTTCTTCAATGAGCGTAGAATGTAGGCGTTCTGCAGGACTGTTGCTATTGGCATTTTTGGGAGTTATGTAATGTAGAGTCATTTTGTGCAAGTTACAGAAATCTTGAATTAGACTATTTTTGAACTATGTTCCAGAGTCGCAAGTAATTTTATTCGGAATACCGTAATGGGAAATGAATTTCAATAAACCATCTAATATGCTGGGTGCATTCAAATGAATCGGGTATGCTTGGGCAAAACGCGAGAAGCTATCAATAATTGTCAAAAATTTAGTTTTATCTGCCGAACATGCATCGATATAAATATGCTCGAATGGGTATTCTCCTATAGGAGTAGGGTTGAATTTGATAATGTTGGGGCGACGTTCATATTTTGTCTTTTGGCAAGTGACACAAGTGTTTATATAATTTGTCACGTCTTGAATCATGTTTGGCCAATAATATGTTCTACATAGGGAGTCTTTCGTTTCATTTATCCCCCTATGAGTGGTTTTTGTTTCGTGATGATGCTGGATTTTTAGTTTCTGATCGTCTTTGTCTGTGATGTCGGTTAAAAGGACATTACTCTGGACTAGTTTGAAGGCTGAATGTTTAAAGTGTTTTTGAATCAATGGAATTACTTTATTTTTCAAACGTTCTTCAAAAAGTATGCCATGTACTATTTTCGGTTTGAGATATTCTAAGAAGATTCTCACAAGATCATTTTCGATATTTTTACTTGGTAGTACTATTTTTAGACTTGTTTTATCAAAAGGTTTCATTACCCTTACCCGAGGGGAAAGAGTGTCTACACTTTCGGAAAGTATAATTTGGTTTTTGAATTTATTCAACGGTTGTTCAGAAATTGGGATTTCAAGAATTGGATTTTCATGGGAAGAGTGCTGAGTTTCATTGCTGTCGTCGGGTTCCTGCGGCTCCTGTACTGCTGGAACTAAGACTACGTTTGATAAGACGTTTACTTTTTTCTTTTCTGGTGGTTTTTCTTTTTCTTCTTCTGTTGGTTTCTTGCCAGTTCGAAGTTTTCGAATTTCATCGTTTAGGCGATTGTCAAGGTCTTGAAGGTCTTCGTCGAAAATTTCTGGGATTTCTTCTTTGTTTGCCAAGTCCGCGAAGATTTCGGGAAAGTCCTCTTCAAATCGGTTGTCTGATAAATCGGTATTGGCTATCATTGATTGGTTTTCCAGTGGGTGGAGTTCTATTCTGGAAAGGGCATCTGCGACGGAGTTGTTTTTACCTTTTCTGTATACAATGTTGTAATCGTACTCTTCCAGCTTCAAGCGCCATCTTACCAATCTTGAGCTGGGGTCCTTGAGGTTGAAAAGCCATTGCAAAGGTTTATGATCGGTTACGATCGTAAATTGATTTCCGAATAAATATGGCCTAAAATATTTGGTGAAATTCACTATCGATAAAAGTTCTTTTTCTATCGTGGAATAATTTTGTTCGGATGGGTTTAATGTCCTCGACGCGTACGCGATAGGTTTATCTTTTCCTATGGCACCCTGCGATAAAACGGCACCAATGGCCACGTTAGACGCGTCAGTAGTCAGTATAAAGGGTTTCTTAAAATCAGGATACTGGAGTAGGGGTTCATTTGTGAGTACTTGTTTGCATGTTTCGAAAGTTTCCAAAAATTCCGAGGTATGAGTTATGTTTTCGCCTTTTTTCAGACACCGCTTAAATGGTTTGGTGAGATGAGCAAAATCTTTTATAAACTTCCGATAATACTCTAATAAGCCAAGAAAAGATTTGATTTCCCTAGCAGTAGTTGGTATGGGGAAATTTTGAATTGCCCTTATTTTATTAGGGTTAGGTTTGATGCCATCGGGCGTAACAACATGACCTAGAAATTCGACATTTTGTTTCATGAACTCACATTTATCTAGTTGTATTTTCAATTTAGCTTCGCGTAAAGTTTTGAAGACTTGTTTTAAATTGGCTATGTGTTCTTGCAAGGAAGTCGAAAACACGATAATATCGTCCATGTACACTAGACAGATTTTGTTCCGTAAATCTTTAAGGATATGATCCATTACTCGTTGGAAGCTTGCGGGTGCATTCTTCAACTCGAATGGCATGCAAACGTATTCGTAATGCCCATGCTCCACGTTGAAGGCAGTTTTTTTGATGGATTCTTCTTCCATTTCGATCTGGTAGAATCTAGATGCTAGGTCGAGGGTGGTAAAGTAATTGCATTTTCCCAATTTGTCCAGGATATCGTCTATATTCGGAATCGGTTATCGGTCGTCGATTGTTTTTTCATTCAACTTCCTATAATCTACCACGATGCGCCATTTCTTCTTTCCTGATGCGTCGGTCTTCTTCGGCACAATCCATATTGGGCTACTCCAAGCGGAGGATGATGGTCGAATGATTCCATCGGTGAGCATCTTCTGAATTTGCGTTTGGACTTCCTCCTTATGGCAATGAGGAAAGCGATAAGATTTCGTATGTATTGGTATCTCGTCTTTGGTCTTTATTTCGTGTTTGATTTTATTGGTAAATGAGAGTTTATCATGTTCATTATGGAATATGTCTGCAAATTCTTTATAGAGTTTTAGAATGGCTCGTTTTTCTTCTGGATTCATGTGGTCTGTCCTAATTTTGTCAGAAATGTCTTTTGTCAAATCGTAATATTGAATGTCGGGTAGAGCGCTCTCGATATGATAAAATTCGAAATGTTCTTTTTCAATTCGGATAGCTTTAAAGGGTTCGTGCATTGTGACAGAAATTGTCCTATCTGTATTATTGAAAATTTTGAAAGTAGCGCAATAGTTCGAAGCACAAGTCAAAGTTTCCGGTATATACAATCCATTGAAATTTTTATTAGTAATTATGATCTCCCCTTCGTTAATATCGACGGGATATTTCCGGACCAAACTTTCGAAAGGCGGTATTTCGAAAGTGAAGGAAGTTTCGTGAGGTTGTCTATAAAAGAACGGTATTTGCACCAGGTCATTGCGTAGTAGCTGATTGATAAAATCGATATTCAATCCTAAATTTTTTAATTCTTTCAATCCTATAATACCATCAAAAAATTCATGGAATTGAAATAAAATATACTCGGTCTCGTAACAACACTGGAATTCTTCAAAGGCGGGTATAAGAGCTCTAAACTGAATTTCTTTTTCTCCTAAAGAGGTGTTCAATTGGGAAGGTTGTCTAAAAATTCTGTCAGGGAAATATTTTTCGACGATCGAAGGTTTCAGTATTGAGGTGTGACATCTTGTATCAATTAGTAATTTTATCGAAGGGTTACGAATTTTTATATATGGGAGTCCATTGACCGTGGCAGAGTGAAGTTCTATCATGCTGTCTCGTTCTTTGGAGGCGATTCGCGATTTCGCCCTCAGACTCGTGAATGTCGTTGCTCCGTTCATCTGATGGTTCGTGGGGAGGACAATATTCGTCGGGGTAATGTTCAGTATAAGAATTATCTTGAAAATGTTCAGGTTGAAATTCTTGTGTAGTGTTAATTTGGTCATAGGAGTGATAGTCGTAACGGTAGTTATTCGGATAGTAGTTATAAGCAACGTCAGACTGGTCGTAACCATGATTGTACATTTCCTCATTCATGGGTGTCCATCTTTGAGGTTGCGATTGGGCCGGATTGGTGAATGAATGGGGCATGGGTCTATGAACCGTAGAGTTCCTAGATGTAGTGGACATCGGTTCGAAAGTCCTTGTGTCGGGTTTACCTGTTGGTTTAAAAACGATTCGTGGCGGACCAAACACTTGTCTATTAGTTAAAAATGTTTGTCTTACTGGTCTGGGTTGGACATGTATTGGTTGACTGGGAAATGGGGGCCTAAAGTTATTCTGGCTGTGATTTGGATATTGAGATTGTGTTCTAATGATATTGGAAGGTTGAATTCGGAAGTCTGATGCCTGATTTTGGTTCCTGATTGTTTGAATTGGAGCCATTGGTTGTGAATTTAAAGGACTATAATTTAAATGAAGGCTATTATGATTTTGTCCAATTTGTCTATTAGGTTGTTTGGGTGAATTAACGTTCGGACGATTATGGAAAACTAGATTTTGGGTGTGTCTGAAATTCTCATCCTCCTGGACAAGGTTCATTGCTGCTTCTAGGGAATTTGGATTTTGGACGATAGTTTTGTCCTGTAGTCGGATATTCAGGTTCCTCAAGAATACTTTGAGTGATTGAGATTCGTATTGTCGAATATGTATTAGTTTAGTAGCTTGGTCCATGTTGGCGTCGGAGTTTATTTTGAAAGCTAATTAACTGCGTAATAATTGGATTCTTTTTGCGAAATCCAGGGGATGTTCGCCTCTATTTGGTATAAGAGTAAACAATTGTTGTTCGAGGTTATCGAGGCTTTGTCGATCGCCAAAAGTGTTTCTCAATTCTAGTTTTACTTGAGTCCATGTCTTCAGTTCGGACCTTGCTCCGATTAATAACTGGGCTCTATCTTTCAACTTACTCAATAAAATACTCAAGATGCACTGATTTAATGTGGCGTCTGCACCATGATATTTTTTATGAAATTGCTCTTCGGCGTTAATAAATATTTCGAGGGTCTCTGACGACCCATCATATGTTGGAATAGTATCGGAATAAATCTTGAATAGTATATAATTGATTTCTGTTGCCATATTTGAAACTCGCAATGAGCTTAAATTATTTGTCAAACTTTCAATTATGGGGTCAGTCATCAAATGCTATTTCGTACGTTTATATACGCTTAATTGTAACAATATAACTGAAGAATATTTAGACCTTATTGAATTTATATTGAAATACCTCACAAAATAATTCTTAGAAACGATAAAATTATTTCTTTTAGGAATTTGAAGATAACAGTGTACAATACAAGCTATTCTTTCTTTCCTCAGAGTCAGTTTTCAAACCGTGTAATATTTCACGAGAACAAGTGTCGTTGTCTTTGAGATAACGAGCGGCGAACTCTGAGTATCAGGTTTCGAAATGCAATTACGTTTATTTAATGTAGTTATTACTAAATTCAGGTAAATTAAAAAATGATTTGAATGTGATCAATAATCGCTAATCTATAGTCAGTCCACCGATTTCGATTACGATAAAAGAAAAAATGATGGATTTACTGAATGGGTTTGAAAATCAATATTCAAAAATTTCGAACAAAAATCTTTACGATAAAGTTTTGAAGGAAAAAATTTGAAAGCAGAAAGGAATTCTCGACTTACCTTGATGGTGAACCAGGACGTCCCCTTCTGGAGTCTTCAGTAACTGGGTATGCCGGTTTCTGGGTGGTCTATCGAAGCTGTTCTTTCGATAACGGATTAACAGTTAAAACTGATGAATTTCACGATCGATATTCTTCCGTTATCCTACCGACTGCGCCAATTATGCTTTCGGGCCACGAAAAACTATTTTTAAAAAGCAAAATCGAATTTACAAAATACAAATTAATTGGTGAAGACAGAGATGTGTCTCGTACAACGTCGCTAACAGAACTGAACTAACTATAAAGCACGGTTAATCATATTTTCATAAACCTTAGTCAGCACTACATGGAAGTTACAAGTTAAGGGTTTCTTAGAGGTTTGTATATATATCTTGCAAAAAGTATTGCACTAGTGCAATAAAGTTTGTATTGCACTCATCTGTTATTCTACTTCAACGTGATATCATGATAAACATTAACGTTCAAACCCACTACATATTTAGCAGATATTCTGTGAGATTGGCCATACGTTTTAAACAGCTACATATTTTATATTATTTTGTATTCATGTTAGCAGTCAGAGTTGAACAAACAATGCCTTCCCGAGATTAACTCCATAATCAAAACCAATCTGCTATGTTCTAAACCGTCTACCTGCATAGAGCAAACTGTCTGTACCACAGTAAAGCATATACAGTACTCCTACTCCAGCCAAATTCTGGCTTGAATTTTCCAGCTCTTATCTCAGCTCTGCGCAAACGACGAGTTTAAGAATGAGCGCAATTCTTACATGGTTGTCGCATTTCAAAAGTTTCGCCTAATCTACTACAGTCAAATTTATTGATACTAGGGCTATACAATATATACATATGAATTTTTTGTTAGAATAAGATTTATTAAAATTATGATGATTTTATTCTTCTGAATACTAAAATCGACTTTATCACTTACTACATTTCAAATTCATAAGTTTGATTATGTTTAAATGATGAGGAATTTGACATTGAAATAAAAACTTTTAAAATTTGAAATGAACTTTTATTCAAATCCACTGAAGAGGAAATAGTTATCAATACTGTTAAAAGGAAAAAAAGTGGTAGATTGACTGTTGATATTGATAATTCTTATCCAAGCTTAGCGAGACTAGAAATTCAATCAGTACGCTTAGGTACCGAGTTGAATTTCCATAATCTCTCTCTCCCTGTCGTGACAAATTCAATAAAAAAATCTATAGAAACTGCAGTTGTTGATTGAAAGGTTGCTTACTATAGAAATGTGTATGTTAATCATAGTATGACATTGTAAAATATAGTAAATGTTATAAAAAAGATGGACAGAGAAGGAAATATACTGTTTAAAAATGTTAGCATTTTAAATTTTATTACTTAAAAGGAGTAAATAAAATTATTTGTATAAATTTTTGTTGGAAATATGTAATTGTCGTGTTTAAATACAATTTTCTTATCAGAAAAAGTTAAATGATCAGTTGCCTTAGAGGCCCGAATTAGAATTTTGTTGTCGATCAGAGATACAAATTTCTTACAAAAATCAAAATATTTTTTTCTTTGTGAGTTTTTTCATTTCCTACCCCAACCAGTCCTTTTCAACAATATAGAATTGAAACTGCTCACAATAATTGTTCAATATCTTGAATTTTTCATGAAAATTAAGATCATACCACAAAAACTATGAAGTTCCTCAAATAGAGTAATACATATTTGGAAACTGTGGTGTGAATATAATTCAACTAAAATAGAAACCCCCTACAAACCAACTACGTCAATTTCACTTAACGCGCGTTGAGTAAAACTGAAACTTTTATCTCCTGACGATGTTAACTTTGTTGGCAAAACGAGTGTTGACTGAAATTAACGTAGTTTTTGTAGTTGCGATCCTGATGAATGATTAATTTTGAATATAATCGAATCAGCACCCTCGTTCGCCATCTTAAATTCTCAAATTAACAAACAAATATGTTTTTCCTTTTAAATTTCCGATTGATTATGCCGTTACTTGATGAAGATCCATAGTAATTTGTAGAAAATTCGGCTTGATAAAGCTACTGTTTTAGCGAAACATGTCGTGATATTTTAAATGTGATAATTTAAAATAAAGTTGTGAAGATCAAATCGTTTCCTGGATATTTTCTACAAAAAACAAATTGCTACGGATTTGACCCAAAAAACTACTACAAACCAATTTTGAATGAAATCGGACAATGATTTACAAATAAACTCGTTCACAATCTTTTTTTTTCTTATTCAAACAGCAATGCATTTTGTTACATCCGAATATCAACATCTGCCATATTCATTAATTCTCCGAATCTCTTTGACTTATATTCTATAATTTTTCAAATGCCTTTGGTTACTTAATTACAACGCAATACAATTTTTTTTCAATTACCCATATGCCTAACGACAATTCCATCATCTGAATTTTTTCGAGCAGTTTATATCAATCGTTGTTATGTCGAGCAGTGTATATACGCTGTGGTTGGGATTGTAGTAGGGAGAAATGTCATTACTATCATTGAAGTCAGCATTATAAAAAACGAAACTCCTGGACACCAACATCAAAGGTTCCGACACTGAGTCGGAATACTGTATATGCTTTACTGTGTCTGTACTATTACCACACCGCGTATTTTCTGACAAGACAATGTGCTCATTTCGAGATTTTAAATTGTACCAGATATATTCATTTATTATTGATTGTTTTTTTACTCAGACTTTTTTTGCTCATTTTGAGATTTTAAATGTTAGGATTAGAAAATATTATGACTTGACATAAATGTATTATGTATATAAAGTGGTCAAATAAACTATTCTGCTCTAATCCCAGTCATCACGATACATTTTCCATCGCTTTTCCGAAATATTTGAACAAAACCGTAATACACAACTTCCTCTTTTTGCCAGAATTTCCAAATTAACAAATAATCCAATTCCTAATCAGAACAGTCTCGCTCGGAATATAAATATATCTCACCCATGGACAATAGCCTTTTGCAAAGGCAATACCCATTTCATACATTATCTGAAGAATAATACTGCAGCAGTAGTAATAGAAAAGTTTTTTTCGAAGTGGCCTCCAAATATATCAACTACTGCACATAACAGATGCATCCACCACCACGATCGACACGATATATATATATATATATATATATATATATATATATATATATATATATATATGTATATATATATATTTATATGTATATATATATATATATATATATATATATATATATATATATGTATATATATTAAGTTTGTCCAAGCTTTCGGAAATTTAATTAATCGTTTCCATCATCAGGGATACTACAAATTGCATGAGTAAGTAATATATAAAAAAAATATACATGGATGGTTAACTTACATCTTAGTTGAGGGTGTTTGACGCGATGTTATTCAACAAAAGGGAGCACATTGTACAAGATGAATTTCAATATAAAACAGGTAAAATTGGAAAGATGTCATAAAAGTTTTGTTAAAATACGTTACATTTTGATCACATAAGGCCAAATCAATGCTAATGGTTGGGAGAAGACAGACAGTTGACATGGCATATGACTTAGTCAGTGGTACCAATTTGCAGTTACCAACCTATGTTGGAGTCCGTAAATCAGAATTTAGTTGGTTGGGCGACACCTAGTGGACCATGGAGGAACCTGAATTAAGTACATCTGGCATGTAACTGAGTGTCTTTATTACACTTTCGATCTGGATATTATGTTTTATTTTGTAGTATAACAATGTTAAGTCCTTCTGTGAGCAAAATTCTGGTACAGGTTAGGTATCTGGAGAATTTTAAGTAAAATTTAGGAAAAAAGGTTAAGTTTTATTTATAAAATTATTTGATCATTTGATAGATTTGAATAATTAATGAATGATGGATTCTTATCCAACGTCAGAAGGTAAGAATAAATTTCACTTAGATGATTAATATCTGTTTTTTTATTAATGCAGTTACTATTTTCTGAAATAAAGGCCATTTCGAGAAAAGTCCTTTTGGATAGACGCGATTCACTAGCTAAGACCTTAGTGGCATCATAATTCATATGGTGGTCAAACTTGTTTACATGTTCAGCTAACGCACACCGTTCTGGATGTAATCTACAGTCACTTTTATGTGAAACGATTCGGGAGCCTAGAGATCTCGAAGTCTGACCAACATACAATTTGTTGCACGATTGACACGGAATACTATATATTACATTCGCTTGAGAAAATAGAGAAAGTTTGTCTTTGACTTTAGAGTGAATTGTTCTAATAGTTAGTACTGATTTATTTGCAATTTTCAAATTCGGTAAATCATTAAAAATTCTGGAGAGTTTGGGAGTGATCTCCTTTATGTAGGGTAAAGAACTATAAAAAGCAATTAATGGTGCAATATTGTTTTCAATGTTATTATTATTGCTATTATTTCTGTCAATTCGTGTAATCGTTGAGTTGTTAATTATATCAAAGGAGGATGAAGAATTAAACAAAATATTTTTAATCATAATCGGTGGATAAGAATTTTCAAGAAATAAATTTAAAAGGATAGCAAGATTTTTTTTGTGGAATTGAATGTCAGAGATTTTTAACACTCTATCTTTCATTTGTTTTACTAGATTCACTTTCATTGAGTGTTTGTGGTAAGACCAATAGTTTATGTATCTTCCTGAGCTACATGGTTTCCTATACCAGTCTATCAGAATTTTGTTTTTTGATGACCGTATGAACCTTGTGTCAAGGAATGGAACGGAGAAATTTACATCTTCAGTTTCCATGGTGAACTGAATGAAAGGGTCATAACTGTTGAAGGTGTCAAGAATCTCTTCAGTACAGTCAATTGGTAAGGCCAGAATAACATCATCCACATATTTTTTTATAAAGTGGAGTCTGAACGACAAAACAGGTAATACTGTGTCTAACAAATCATCCATTACATAAGCTGCCAAAATTGGGGAAATTGATGCACCCATGGGTGTTCCAAAAGTTTGTTTATAGAATTTATTATCAAAGGAGAAATATGTATTGTCAAATAGAAATTGTAAAAGGTTTATGAAATTTTCTTCAGAAATACTGCAATGTAAACTAATATTGTTCCATTGTTTGTGGACTGCTCTTATGCAGGTTTCCACATAAACATTACTGAATAGGGATATCACATCCAAACTTGCAAGAACATAGTTTAGAGGTAACAGAGTGTTATTGAATTGATTATTTACTTCAGACGAGTCTTTTATATAGTAATCATTGTCTAGGTTATAGGCTTTAGTCAAGATATTTGTTAGGAAGGCAGCAATTGCTTCTGTAGGGGATCCTATCGAAGCCACAATCGGTCTTACTGAGAGTGTTGGTTTATGTATCTTGGGTGAAGCATAGAACCTTGGGGAAGTACCATTGTAGCAAGTCAGTTTCTTTTTCATCACATCATTGATTTGATTTGAGTCATTTAACTGTTTGATTAAAATATTTGATTTCCTTTGAGTTCGTAGGATCTTGATTTAATAGTATGTAAGAGGAGTTATTGGATATAATGTCATTGGATAATTGTAAATATTGTAGTTTCTCCATTACTACTGTTACGTTACCTTTATCAGAAAGAGTGAGAATTAAATTTGGATTATTTTTCAGAAAGCGTTTAGATTTAAAGAACAAATTTCGAACAGGAGAAAATTGATGAGGAGGATTATGAATGTGGTTTGTGATGATGTTTGTAGCCCTCGCTACAAGGATGCTTCTTTGTATGGGGTCTGAGATAGTGGATGTAATGCAATCTACATCTGTTAAGATATTCTTGATGGGAATATCTTTACCTATTATAGGTTCAATGCAAAATTTTGGGCCTAAGGCCAGAAAAGAGGAAATATCTTTCGGAATTGTTACATTTGAAATATTTTTTAACCATTTCTGGTTAGATTTGATTTTAGAATTGGAGTTTTGAATTTTTAAATTGTTCAATTTATTGATATTTTTAAATTTTACTCTATGAAAAAGTTTGTTATAAGCCCATAGCTGTTTAGAAAAAAAATTATGATAGGTTAAATCATTGGTAAGTTTAGTTATACTATCACCTAGTGACGTTAAAGAAGATTTCAATTTTGAGATAAGTTTATGATTGGAAGCCATTTCAATATTTATAAGTTTCAACCCTATCCAGTAATTTTTTTCTTTGATGTTTGTGTGTGCTTCATGTCTTAGCAGGAGGTTTTCAATTGGTCTTGTGGATGCCGTTATATGGGGAGGAAGAACATTCTGTTTTCTGCACTGTAGAAGGAAAATTCTTCTGTTAATTTCCTTTGCCAATTTCATCTTTGTCTTAGACCAAAGTTTCAATTCTTGTACTGCTATGTCACCAAAAGTTGTAGCGATGGATTGGTAGAACCCCATGTCTGTAGAGTAAAGGAAGGGTAGTCGTTGCTGACTAGTTAGGAATGGAACTAGTAAATAGTGGGGCTATGCAGCAAAATCAATTTAAAAATTCAAAACTCCAATTCTAAAATCAAATCTAACCAGAAATGGTTAAAAAATATTTCAAATGTAACAATTCCGGAAGATATTTCCTCTTTTCTGGCCTTAGGCCCAAAATTTTCCATTGAACCTATAATAGGTGAAGATATTCCCATCAAGAATATCTTAGCAGATGTAGATTGCATTACATCCACTATCTCAGACCCCATACAAAGAAGCATCCTTGTAGCGAGGGCTACAAACATCATCACAAACCACATTCATAATCCTCCTCATCAATTTTCTCCTGTTCGAAATTTGTTCTTTAAATCTAAACGCTTTCTGAGAAATAATCCAAATTTAATTCTCACTCTTTCTGATAAAGGTAACGTAACAGTAGTAATGGAGAAACTACAATATTTACAATTATCCAATGACATTATATCCAATAACTCCTCTTACATACTATTAAATCAAGATCCTACGAACTCTATTCAAAGGAAATCAAATATTTTAATCAAACAGTTAAATGACTCAAATCAAATCAATGATGTGATGAAAAAGAAACTGACTTGCCACAATGGTACTTCCCCAAGGTTCTATGCTTTACCCAAGATACATAAACCAACACTCTCAGTAAGACCGATTGTGGCTTCGATAGGATCCCCTACAGAAGCAATTGCTGCCTTCCTAACAAATATCTTGACTAAAGCCTATAACCTAGACAATGATTACTATATAAAAGACTCGATTGAAGTAAATAATCAATTCAATAACACTCTGTTACCTCTAAACTATGTTCTTGCAAGTTTGGATGTGATATCCCTATTCAGTAATGTTTATATGGAAACCTGCATAAGAGCAAACAATGGAACAATATTAGTTTACATTGCACTATTTCTGAAGAAAATTTCATAAATCTTTTACAATTTCTGTTTGACAATACATATTTCTCCTTTGATAATAAATTCTATAAACAAACTTTTGGAACACCCATGGGTGCATCAATTTCCCCAATTTTGGCAGCTTATGTAATGGATGATTTATTAGACACAGTATTACCTGTTTTGTCGTTCAGACCCCACTTTATAAAAAAATATGTGGATGATATTATTCTGGCCTTACCAATTGACTGTACTGAAGAGATTCTTGACACCTTCAACAGTTATGACCCTTTCATTCAGTTCACCATGGAAACTGAAGATGTAAATTTCTCCGTTCCATTCCTTGACACAAGGTTCATACGGTCATCAAAAAACAAAATTCTGATAGACTGGTATAGGAAACCATGTAGCTCAGGAAGATACATAAACTATTGGTCTTACCACAAACACTCAATGAAAGTGAATCTAGTAAAACAAATGAAAGATAGAGTGTTAAAAATCTCTGACATTCAATTCCACAAAAAAAATCTTGCTATCCTTTTAAATTTATTTCTTGAAAATTCTTACCCACCGATTATGATTAAAAATATTTTGTTTAATTCTTCATCCTCCTTTGATATAATTAACAACTCAACGATTACACGAATTGACAGAAATAATAGCAATAATAATAACATTGAAAACAATATTGCACCATTAATTGCTTTTTATAGTTCTTTACCCTACATAAAGGAGATCACTCCCAAACTCATCCATAATAAAATCCATAAACATACGGATAATTTCAACAGAAAAGAAGAGACACTGACCCTCAACCGAATTTGGAATCCATTACTTAGTCAAGCTAGGAAAAGAACAGCCGAAAGGAATATACCTGCAACCCCAATACTGAGAGATAATTTAATTCCAGGAACGGACGATAAGAACGTAATAATTACAGGTACCAGCCGGACATATAAATATGCGCTTAGATCCCGAACCAACCAGTCATCGGAAATCTTTCAAGATGGAACCTCAGAAGAAGCCAGCCACTCGTGCGGGCGAAACGTTAGGAAGCAATTCCATATCACGACGGCCAACAAACCCGAAGAAGAGTAACATTATCACTCCCAAACTCTCCAGAATTTTTAATGATTTACCGAATTTGAAAATTGCAAATAAATCAGTACTAACTATTAGAACAATTCACTCTAAAGTCAAAGACAAACTTTCTCTATTTTCTCAAGCGAATGTAATATATAGTATTCCGTGTCAATCGTGCAACAAAATGTATGTTGGTCAGACTTCGAGATCTCTAGGCTCCCGAATCGTTTCACATAAAAGTGACTGTAGATTACATCCAGAACGGTGTGCGTTAGCTGAACATGTAAACAAGTTTGACCACCATATGAATTATGATCAAGACATCTAGCACTTTTCCATAGAAACTTTTCGTGGATTATCTAAATGAGTGCATAAAAATGATATACAAATTATCCCATAAATTGGGCCACCCATATATATATATATATATATATATATATATGGGTGGCCCAATTTATGGGATAATTTGTATATCATTAATCGTCAAAAGTCACCTCCAGGACTCAGGATGCTTTGAAAGGTATAGATAAGTGTTGACTGACAGAATTTCGGGTGAATATCCTACAGGACTTCACTGCCAGTCCAGTTTTACAATGTATGACATCACATTAAGTCGTACGAGATCCAAACTTAAAATCGTTCATCTCGAATCACAGATCACTTAATTTCCACTACATTCCTGTTCAATTTTTTTTTTTGGAATTGCTAGTGTAATTGTAGTAGTTTTACCGCTACCGAGATCCCACTGCATAGACTCGAATTTGAATAGCCCTGCATATAATAAAATCAGCAGTATATATGTGATTAACGAATTGATATTATGTATTTCAATGAATAATACAAACGATTTCATCGAAAGAAAAATGATTCCTCATTGTTCATCGCATTATTTATCGTCATCCGTACTTTCAACATTTTCGTCATAAATTTCGAAGTAATCTTCTTTCTCATCATAACTTTCAGCATAGGAATTTTCCTTCTCAGTATGTGAAAATATTAATAGGATTTGTTTCATGAAAGGAAGATTATTGATTTTGGTTTATTTTGGATTAGGCTGAAAATTTATTTAGATTAATTTGTACCAGTGTGACGAAGGGAATATACTTCTTTCGAAGGTAAGTATTAGCAAGGAAAACATGTTTGAAATGAGTATTCCATCTCTTTTTTGTAAATGTTATTGTTTGCAAAAATATGTGCAGTATCTATCCGAAAAGATAAAAAATATCGAGAAAAATATTGTAGAAAAAAATATCGTACAAATTGAAAATAGTGAACTTAATTAACACCGTACCTGCAGTATTGAAGATATACCTTCATATGAACCAATAAAAATAGATCAATCTTCTTCTAGTTTCCGTGACTTTGAATATATCACATGGGGTTAGACCGTGATTCAAGCAGTTTTTTTTGCGTGTACTAGATATATACATAGATTTTGATCTGTTATAAAAGATCTTCTTTCGTAGATGCTATACTTAATGCATCAAGTGCCGTATTTATGATATATTTGTGATGACTACTTTTTTTGATATGTTTGTTGTAATTGTGTCTATTTCTTTTTTTAAAAAACTTCAATAGCACAACTAGAGAGAAAATAAAATGGACGTTTTCACTACAGGTGCGTAAAGAATGACATAAACAATGCCCTATGAAAGATGCGTCAGCGATTCGAAAATGTGACAATCACTGAACACTCTTACCCTCTGTCCGTCGATGCTTCTGCGTCTTCGGGATTCCTGTTCTGGATGTTCACGTGTTCCAGCACGTCGAGTAGTTGGGCATTCGACTCCAAAAAGGGCACCACACCAAAATATGCACGATTTGTGAAAGGATGCGAGATAGCGAATATATTTTTAAAGTAGCGGGGGTGAAAAATGAATACGTTGAAGGTTTTGATCTCTGAGCCGATGAAAAAACGAGTGCCGCGTTTTCGGTGGTCGTCCAGCCAAGAGGCTCGAGGGGAGCAAAAAGACCGTTCAGTGTCGTACTGGGTTCATCTGCTAAAGCGCATCTTACACACTGCAATTCATAAAGTATTTTAACATACGCGAACCTAACAAATTGTACATGTGAATTTTCTACCATCTGTTGAAAACAACCCTTAGAAGAAGTTTTATATTCCCAGTGATTTATCCATTTTCAGTTTTTTTTTGTACCTATTCCTGGTTATGACAATAGACTGTCGGAATATTTGAAAAAATTTTATAACAGTATATTTTCCGCATGCTGATCACCCATTGAGTTTCCCTAGCTTGATTTTTGAGTGCATATTGAATACAAATAAAAATTTTCAACCATTTTCAGTGAATTTGGTAAAACATATCTCTCTTCCACCGAAAGTGTTTTCCTACATAAAACAATTTGCTGGAGCTATGATATCCAATAAATTCACTAGATTCATCGCCACAATTATTTGGTTAAATAATATCACAAAATGTATGCTTATTATGTTTCCGCAATTTCAAAAATGATTTTAATTCATTTTATCAATTTTTAAATTTTATTATTACGCCTTTATTCGATTCACATAAAATTTACTCCATTATTACACAATGATTTTTTACATGTGTTCATGAAAAAGTAACCGGCACCAAGAAGAGTGTATTTTATTTCACACATTATATCCATAACTACTCTGCTCCAAACAATATGGAGAATCGCGCTAAGCAGACTGGTGTGTCTGTGCATATTTGAATTCAGATAATCCAAAATCGGAAAAGCAATCATCAAACTTTTTTGTGCATTTGAATGAATTACATGTATTGAATGAATGACTATCAACGATTTCTAATGCTAAAAAATTAATTTTTTGATGGTCAATGTTAGATAATAATAATAATAATACTCCCTCATAAACACTCGTTGAGTGTACCCAAAGGCATAGCCTGTGCGGGTAGAGGACGGCTATTATTATTATTTGCCGTGGCGCTCCGGGGCGACTTACTGAAGTTTCAGGTGATGTATTCACTTTCCAGCTGTAGGAAAACCCACAGCACCACCTCGGGTGATCGGTGTGCACTCCAAGCTAGCACTAGACGAGATTGGGATCTAGATAACTCACCATACACTTGCTTTTCAACAAGGCATGTGGTCGCCTATCGATCCGATATAAAGTAGTTGAGAAAAATTCTCGTACCTACATCGGACTCGAACCGACTATGGCTATGCTGGAGTTTCGAACGGCCTGTGCCTTAGACCGCTGATCCACCGACCACACCGAATCCACCGACCACATGATTATAAAATTTTGAAATTCGGATTACAAACATCACAGAATTGTATTCCACGCGTCTGACTGAAAATGTGAAAAAATATTTTTTTTAGTGGTGCCCTATTTTACCTATTCAAAGCACGCCTCAGCGTGTTCGAATTGAACTATGAAAAACGCGCGTTTTGTTAAGTTACTATGATAACATCAACAATTCGAGACAGCAGTACCTTGAAATGTGAAATAAAATATCACTAACAATTATAAAACCTTTATTTTGTACAGTTAGTATTCTTTAAGATATTACTATTTCGATTTTTCTCATCTGAGAAAATGGTATTTTAATTAATACTGATAAATTGGGGAGAAAATATCGAAATGATACAACCAAAAGGAAGGTAGGAAACATAAGGAAACTATTCCAAATCACGGCGGCCTTTAAACCCGAATCAAAATAATGATGAGTAGTGAAAATTTCGGCCGCGAAAGCCTTAGCCAATTTATCAAACGCCTCTACGGGGAGGAAATATTGAAACTGTGCAACCAACTTGAGAAAGGTAGGAAACGTAAGGAAACTATTCCAAATCACGACGGCCTCTTAACCCAAATCAAAATAGTTATAGTGTAAATTAATACTGTTAACATTCGCAGATTTCAATGGGGTTGAACTTCCATTGATGGCATAAAACATTCTTGTTATTGCTAATGTGTAACGAAAATATCGTTACTTCTAGATTTCAATTTGTTTCCACTTATTTCTAAAATCGTACTAGGAGCGACACCTACTAACTAAAAGCGTAAACAGGCCTTTCTAATGCCATATTGGTTGATGCGTTGGGTTTCTATAGATGTCACTGACCTGATGTCAGTAATTTAATTTGAGAATGGGAGAGGAAGGATCGCGCTCTTCTTAGTTTGACTGTCGAGTGGTAAACAACTCGCTTGATGGTGTGAATCAGGTCATGGTAGTAAATTTAAATCCAGGTGAATTGATGCCATCATAAATCTTTTTGTATGAACCCTAAGTGATGCATATTTGGAATTAGATTGTCGACGAGCTCCAATCCAGAATACAGTGCCAATTGAAACGGAAATTATGATCTTATAACCTGTTGATCAACCATCGATTATGGCCGTTTTGGTTAATTGGGATGCAGTGGTGCGACGATAAGCAAAGCAGTTTAATTACCTAGGGCAAATTCTGAGGTGTGATCAAGTGAAAGAGAATTTACCTTAAAACCTGTAAGTCTCAAATAAAATATTTATTTGTCCATGTTGCATACCAGAAAGCGACACCATTTTGTCAAGCTGACAAAATTGTGTCAAGTTAAACATTTTATCAAGTTCACATATCGAAGTGCTAACCTCAAAACGTCAATTTGGAATTTCGGACAACTCACCTTCAAATTTGTGGACATCTCAACTCCTGTGTTGAGGAATACATCATTTCATTAAATTGTAAACATGTTTCACGTAAAATTATATCACATATTCAGTGAGGTATCATATACTGTTAATTTTCAAATCTGTGGTAAAACTAACATCTATACAACGTTTTTCATGAGGGAACACAACGAAATTAGTACAACCTGGAGGCGTAATCCATACCAGAGGATTGCCTAAAATTGTTGCCTGAAGTGTCATCTCGTTCGTACTCTGTTAGCAGAACAACAATCACAACGTTCCAGTTATCACTAGCCTGTGAATCTACACACTGTATGAACTAAGGTAACCTGTGTCCTCGAAACAAATTCAGTAATTTTTCACAGATTTGTTATAAATATTTGGTCTAAACTCTTAATATTGTTTGAATATCAACGTGTTACTTTGACACTACATTTTGTTATATTAATTAATATATATTTAATTTGAAATATTCTTTTATTGTTGGTCTGGTCAATTTTTCTTATTTCAATTATCTATCATTAGGTATTTTGTACTTTTTATTCCTGTTAAATTAAAAATTGCTGGCGTCCAAGCCAGTCAAATTCTTGAAGTTCAAAATTTAAAATACTTGCCTGCCACATAAAAAATCCGAAACTGGCAATATTGTCCAAAGAACCTACGCCGTTCTCTGCTGAGCAGTCTGAACAATCAAAGTAACTCCGGTTACGTTACAAATGCTCTCTTCAACGTAACCAGTTGCAGCAGCTGCAAATTTCCATCCTACTTGTCGTTGGATTCGATCTATTATCATGCCAGTATTTGCCATAATGCATGTCCCGTGCAATTTGCAAGGGACATGATTCAAATGTATTAATTCGATCGACTCGATTGGTAGGTACATACCCCTTATCATATCATAAAAAAGTAAATCTGTTCCGACATTTTGGGGGCGCAATGATAAATACTGCTTTACTGAACACCTTCAGTGTCTTAGATGGTCAGATATTATTAACAAATACGTCTCCTTCTTTTTTGATGTCATGTAAGCGCAAATCATATAATTCACATCTTTTAACAATCTACAAAAATATCGCAAAAAACTACCACCTTCAAAAATAAATGCGTAATATCCGGTGCATCTATAAAAACTTTCTGAACTAAACATTTAAATGGATAGCCCACATAATCGACGACTTGTACTGCTCCGACATTTTGTGAAGATAAGCAAACACAATTTGTTCATTTATATCTGTTCTTATTGCCATTTGATGAATTAGACGTATTCTTTTTCACACGCATCATGAGATTTTTCCGGTATTAACCGCGAACTGCTTTACTATTCGAAGATCGATATAAGAATTCATTTTTAAACACTCCGTTGTCAAAAATTTATCTTCGATGACAAATTGCTAATTTTTTTGTTTTTCTCATTTCTATGATAACGAAAGATAGACATTTCACATTACAAATTCAACCATTTTACTTCTTTGATTGACGACTGGTTTATTTTGTGGAAATACGTGTTCACTAAGGATACACTAAAAACAATTTTGTCTATTTTGTCTATTTTCCACGATAATTATAGTTATAGATAATAGTTAGTTTTGAAAATGGTGTAATAACCGAAACTACTCAACAAATATAAAATTATCGTGGAAAATAGACAAAATTGTTTTTAGTGTATCCTTAGTCAACTATTTTACATAAAAATTTCTTATTTCCATTTCTTATAGTAATAATACCAGTATTTATGAATTCAAATTGCACCCATAAAAAAATATTCAGTAAAGTATTTGTGGATGACTGGTCTTTCAAACTCTATTTTGACCACTCCGGCTGCGCCGTCGTACTCGAAAAATCACGGATGTTTGAAATGCATTATCCACTTTGACTCTAAACACCGTTAAAAAATCAAATTCTATTTGTTTTTATTCAGCTATGTCGAAAAAATCAGCTGGTTTCTTTAATAAATATGACTCCAATGACACTTACAAACGGACAACTTGCATGAAATAATCTCAATTTGAACTATTCTCACAAAACGCTATGCATGTTTCATTGTCAGACAACTTTTTCACTATGTTCACATTATTTAATTCAAAAATAATTATTGATTATGAGTGTTTTGTTGCCGTGAACTCATTCGTACACTTTGATGCAGCATGAATGGACCTTGATAAAATCAGGTGGTTATAATTATATTTTTCCGTAGTGATTTTTCCGAAATGTTTGAGAGGCGATCACCCCAATGACCCTTATTATTTTATCAGAGAATTTTATTTTCGGGTTTTAGTTCAAGTTACCTATTCAAATTTGAAAAATAAACAGTTAACGAGACATATTTTGGAAAATTTAAATAAAGAACGCTACCGAAATAGTAAAAGTCATAGAGGAAAACGAAGTCAAACTAGAAGTTGTAGAGAGAAAGTATGTATCAGTAAACATTTTGCTGAAGGGCACTATATCTATCAGTTAGAACACTAAAATACAGAAATTTCATATACATCAAATACAGACTCTTGACGAACCTATGTCATCACTGTATAAGCCTAAAAAGCAATTTTAATTCCAATAAACACTTACCAATGGTTGTGATAAGCGTTAGTGAGTACAAAAAACTGGAACTGAAACTCCATTTGTGAAAATTCTGGTAGTATGGCATGGTTCCCGCGTTAGAACTGATATATCCACTATCACTATTTTTTAACACTTTAAACAAGGCTTCCTGGAATACAAGAACTTCCTCAGCTGCAAGTCTAGTCCAGTTCTCCCTATACAGGATGTTGAGATTTTCTGTGATGCTCCATAATCTGAAAAAATTATCTACGTTGAACCACCGTTAATTTCACATGCATTTCGAATGTGTCAACGGTGATATGATATTTTCGAGAATAATAGATTCTGTATTAAAAAGGATTCCAGAATGCATAGTATCAAGAGGTTTAGAATTTGCTCTAGTAATAGCTTTTAAGGAATATTGAATAGATTGGATATTTGTATGAACAAATACTTCATTTCTAGAATAATTTCTATCAAGTGGTCACTGTGATTTCTTAAACATTATACTGCATAAAAAGAGAATTGGTTCTTATTGAAGTTAACAGGATTTGTAATATATCGAAATACTAAAATACGAAGTAGGCCACTTGTTGTATGCATTTTCAGCAAATTTCAGGCCAATGACATACTGGAAAAACAAGTTTCATAAGTAGTTGAATTGAATCAACTTTGGGAGATAATATAGCCCATTGCGAACTTTTCTATAGATTTTAATCGATATACAATTCTTTGCATTAAATTTTTTGTTTTCTTCCATTACTATTTACCTGTAGATTTTTTTTCTGTCTGCCCTCAATATACCATAGATTTGTGTTCGAAAACTAAGAGGTTTTTCCGAAAGTGAGTTTTCTTGATAGAAGCAATGCCATTTACTAAATCAGGAACCATTAGCAGCACTACCAATTTCGAAAGTCTTTCCATATGAATGAAGAGGAATAAAGGAGTTATTTCAAAATTGTGTAGGTATTATTCGGATATTTTTTATATAGAGGGTGGACCACTAACGTCTACAACTGGAGTGAAACATGAAATTAAATTGAAGGATGAGATCCCAGTGGACACTAAATCGTTCCGTTACCCCTTCGTTCACAAACAAGAGGTGACCTCAAAAGTAAATAAAATGAACCAACAAGATATCATACTTCCCAGTAAATCCCTATTAGCACTTCCGTGAGGAACGTTGCACAAATGAACGACAGATATGTTTTAATATCCGTAGAGGAAAGTAGTTGTTTTCTGTGATATACTTGCCACAATTTCCACTCTGTGGAATTGTGTGGAGAGACAGGTTTGTTTCGGTTCCACGAAATATTTTGTTTCATTGAATTGAACTCTTCAATATACACATGCACTCGAACTTTGTTCGTTTTATTTGCATTTGGCCTCTGCATGGAGACGATGCTACGAGGAATTTTTCTTGATCTGTTAGCGGATGGCACTGCGACTGAGTTCATTTTAAGTCGCAGCTGTGATGGAAGAAAAAAAATTCGAAACATGTGTGTATGCAAGTGGTCATCTACAACAAAATGAAAGATATTCAGTGGCTTTATAAAAATTAGCACTTGCTATTATGTATCCATGAGGAACGTTGCAGAACTGGACGGCAGATATATTTCAATGTCTGCATGGGGAATTTTCATTGAATTGAACTCTTCAATATACAATAAAACTTTGTTCGTTTCAATTGCATTTGGCCTCTTCCTGGACACGATGCTACAAGGAGTGTTTCTTGATCTGTTTGCAGATGGCACTGTGACTGACTGACGGAACGGCCTGCTTGATTTAGTGACCATACTTTAATGTAAGTCACAGATCCATTCGTAGACGGATACTATGAGGCTTTTGAAAGTTATCATTTATATTGTGGAACCAGACGACTATATTGTTGTCTGACCTATCCTTGCACTGATGAGAGGAAAAAACCTCGAAACAAACATGTAAGCAGGTGGAAATTTATAACAAAATGAAGGATAATATTCAATAGCTTCATAACAATTAGCACTCGTAGTTATGTGTCCGTGGAACGTTGTCCTTAGGGGAAAGTAGTTGTTTTCGCCTTTTTGGAATTGTGTGAGAGCCATTTATTTTTCGGTTGTTGGAAATATTTGATTGATTGAATTGAACTCTTCAATACACACTCGAACTTTGTTGCTTAAAAAATATTATATTTCTGATTAATACATATATTTGGAGTTCAAAATCAAATGGTAATCCCACCATCAGTGTTTTATTGAAAAATAGCTAATGGTGGACGACTTCCACAAAATTCATCTTTGATAGAGGGTCAACCGACCTTGAATTTTGCAAACCAGTTATTAGGAGTAACACCTGTTGGTGCCTAATTCTTGGTAGCCTGATGAAGCCGATCGATACATTGTTGTTGAGTTGGACCACACACGAATCATTAAAATTCATTATTCGTAACTGTGTACTCACAAATAAAATTTTATTCAAAGCAGGCTAAAACGAATTCACCAAAATGTCACTTGTTGACGTACAGTGTTGTTAAAACTATTATTTCCTCCATACTGGCATAATATGCTGCTTTTCTAGAATAACATTAAATGCCACACACGTATGCATAAGAAACCTGACGCGTGACCCTATCACGGACAAAGAGAAATTCATGGCTACTAACCTGTCTACCGTCTCTGTTCTTAAATCCCCAATAGCGGAAATGTCTCCTTTCGGGTTCGATTTTGAAGCAGCTACTTCGGTATCCTGATGAAAACTTCCTTCCAAGGCCATGAATATGAAAGCTCCCAAAATGGTATACCCCAGAACCAAGCAACAAACTCCCAAAGTAGCAAAGATTGAAGAAGACCTATTTCCTGTGCAACTGTAGCAACAGCAGAAGAACGAAGGCTCACTGGGGTTGTTGAATTTTCTATGGTTGTAACAACACTTTCTTATAGCTGGACTTCCAGGCGGTGAAGATCGTCTGATATAGGTGCTGTGGTATTCTGGGTATGTTTCACCGGGATCGTGGTCTCGAAGCATTTTCACGATGTAGTCGTGGTCATTTAGATACTCCACAATCTATTTGGGTATAGTTTTTGGCCAACATCTGTAACAAAACATTGGTTTCAGATATTATACATGACTCATAAATCGCATTTTACTAATAGAATAACACATTCCGAAATATGACCGTTAAGTTGTGATGAATATGCATTCAATTGCGAATATTCCCGAAATTACTTGTGCGGACTATGGGATCACAAAAATCAAAATACTTGGAATTGTTTTAGCCTCACAGATTCATTACGACAAATCTAAGAACGATATAATTTTTTTAATAATACTTTCAACTTTAGATGATGAAGAACCCTCACTCGATTCTCACAATAGTATGACAGATATTTTTGAAAGGACCTTAGCTCATTACATACCATTAGGAAATATCCCAATAATGCATACTTTTACAGATTTTAATAAATTTAGGAGTATTTATAGGCAAATTATTATAGTGCTGAAAATACATAGTATGCAGAGGGCATCACAACTGCCAATAACTAAAAAGAAGAAAACTGGTCTATATACAGTGCGGCTTTTAATAGTCCCCCCTCCTGTTTACTTTTGAACGGTTTGATGTACAAACTGAAAAAACCGTTTGGGTGGTTTCACCGATACTACTTTCTGAAATAAAACACATTGTGATTGCTCGAAAGATGGCGCGGGGAAGCAAATCAACAAAAAAATTTGAATAGCATGGGAGGATCGTATGTCACATCATTGAAATGATAATTAAATTCTCTTATGAATTTAGAATGTCAAGTGTAACAAAGAACAAAACTAATATGTAGAATTTTTATTTATTGAGGATGAGAAGCAGAGCTTGTGCGAGCAAGAGAGATCCAGGACCTACAATTCGAATAAAAAACAGACAAAGGCAATACAGGCCAATTAAGTCAGTCAGTTATTCAGTTGAATCTGCCAATTACTAGCTGTTTTCTGCCAAATATACGTTGGTTGCACTCCGGTATTAAAGGTGGTTGGCTACTTGAAAGTGGGCGGGTCTTACGGGTTTTCTCGTTAGTCTTACCTGTGGGTACCTGCTGAATATTTTGAATTGGAATAATTGATTGATGACAAGTTTTCTGTGGCTTGGGTAACTATAATACTCCGTTAATCGACAATCTGGGTGATAACCACAAATAATTTTTTTTTTGTTTTTCCCCCGTCAAAACAATTTTTTTCTTGTTTGACATGGTCCCAACTACTAAAGTCTAGTTCCAAAATTGTAGATAGTGACTCATCGTACATTTTCTGTTTTTTACGAGATTGGAAAGTACGGAGGGGATGTACGAAAGTGGCAAAGTAAAACTTAATTTGAAGCCAAAGTACCTAGCTTATTTCTGTTCTACTTTTTGACCTGCACTATCTACAATTTAGGAACTAGAGTATAGCATGCCAAAGGACTCCGCAATTTTTATAGGTAAAATGGTTCTCTAGTATATTGTAGTATTCTATGTACTGACTGAACGTGCAGAATCGCAAAGTTCGTTGATGGATAGATTTTGAAATACAGGGCGTTCAAGTTAAAAATCGGTAATTTCTATATAATAATTTTCTTGGGATTTGAAAGTGCCAACTGCATTTTTTTTCACTCTTATCATAACAGTACCTTCATGTTACTAAATATTATTCAGATGGTACAGATTATATTAATACCTATGCACAGAGTGAAAAATAAAAACATTTTATTAATGTCTCAAAATTCGATTTAATAATAAAATATTGATAAAATTATTTTGGCATGCAATATACTATTCTTATTCAATCATTAATCACAATTCATACATTTTGTACAAGGTGATTTGAAGAATTGGTGAAATATATATGGCCGGTTCTTTCGAACATATCCTGTATATTGAAGTGAAGATAGCATTCTATCGAAAATGCTCTAACAGGCTGTGCATAATGTGGAGGTGCCCCGGTTTCTTGAGATATCAAGTGCATGGTGACGATCGTCAATTTCAATGATGTCTACTAATTGTGGATACCAAAACAAATTTATTTAATAATACCAAATAAGTTTCTCCTGTCAGGTTATCGTCGCGTCGAGGAATCCTAGTCTCATCAAATGGTCCCCAAAAATACCGGCACAAACATTAAGTTTTTGGGGAGTTTGATTATGGACTTCGTGGAAGATATGTGAATTGACATCTGATCAATAACGACAATTATGATGATTCACAGTCGAATCATAAAATAATGTAGACTCATCAGAAGAGAAGATGTTAATATGGAAATTTTAACGTGCGCTAGGAATCGCACGTTAAAAGGTAAGACCTTGTTAATCCTTTGCTCGCACAAGTTTCGACTTCTGAGGGCTGTCGTTCGTAAAGGGATGACTGCTGGTTAACGGAAAAAACAATTTTAAACAACAATTCCCATCAGCATCTATTTTCGTAGTCTCGTAGTCATAATTTCATATGATTCCTGGCGCCTATCAAAATCAGCTTCATTCAATTGGTGTACCAAATATATTTTGTAGAGATGGAATTTATAATGTTTTAGAATTCGACGGATACTGGTTCTACTGGTATTGATAACACAAACCTATTTCCTTGTGCTCAATATTGGGTCATCATGAACTTGTCCTAAAACTGCCACTTCAACAGGTTCATTTCCCAACGGAAATTCACGTTCCTTGTTGGCTACTGATCCAGTATGACGAAATTGTTTGCACTAATTCTAGAACGTATTTTCTAGCAACAAGTTTATCTGGATGAGATTCATGGAACAAATTCCTTGATAATGATAATTATCTTTAAACAGTTGCATTGGTAGATCTTATTTCTACTGAGTGATTAAAAAGTAATTTCCTAACTTCGAGTTCCTATATCTCGAAAACGAATCGATATAATTAATATATTTTTGTTTTTTGATATAAAGAAGGAAAATATCTTTCAAATTAGGTATCTCTTGCCATATGTTGTCATTTAAAAATTAAGTGGTGGCTGACACAGGTCCGAGAGATGGAATGTATTTCGGGTGAATTTCCTCGAACATTTAGTTGACGTGTCTGAACGTTTTTATATTATTTTTGGTTCTACCGACGTACAGAGCCGCTGTTTCGTTTTAATGGCCTACTCTGTACAAGTACGTAAACAGAACAGGTGCAGGAATGAAACTAGACACTTAAAACCAAGTCGAAATTACAACCCCATCATTATCCGTATCGATCTGCGCATGCGCAAACTCGATACGGGGAAAGATATGCGTTACGGGCGACGTGTGAATACGGATCCTTTCGTTATACGTATCTGGAGATGGATCTGTCAAAAATATTCATATTTAAATGTCATCGAGAGAAATATTTTGAATGTTCCGTATAAGTATGGGTTGATGAATGGCTTTAGGGGCTTATTTCCCCACCAACGTAAATCGATATGTATAAATATGCACAATAAGGAATTTCACTGATAATTTTTTATTTTTTTTTTCAAATACTTATAAGTCGAACTGCGTGAAAAATGATTTTTCAATTTTTTTTTCGATTGTATTTGATCCAGAAAAAAAAAGAAAGAATTGAAGGAGAATTCAAACACTAGCTATTTACGCGCGAACTATTACCGGTATTTCATTGAACGAGTACGAATGACGTGAGTCTCTTGCCATTGGTTGATTATAATTTGTAAATAAACTTAACCACAATACATAAACGCAACTTTTTATGTAATTTAGGTCTTGTTTTTCGTGAAATCGAGAAGTGTGGATCTTATTTTGAGAGTTAGAAATGTCTTTAAAAGAATGTTTTGTTCCTGGTTGTGGAAATACAATTGATCAAAATCCTGAAAAACTTTTTATCTTAGTGCCCAACAATACTGATATCAAAAAGAAATGGTTTGATGCAGTCAAATCTCCTGTCAGAGGTACTCGTCATATTTACTGTTGTGAGGATCATTTTGATGTGAGTATTCAGTTTTTACATATTATTGGAATAATCATTGAAACAATTTTTTCAGCTTGAAATTGATATGGAGAATTATATCCGACATAAATTAATGAAAGGCAATGATGAGGAAACAATACCTCTTCTGGCAAGTGTATTCATGAAATTCATTTTTTGGCAGTCTGAGGATGTTATTCGGTTTCACCTACCAATACCATTCAGATTTAGGTATAAGAATGTTCAGTGTATTATTGATTATTTAGAAATCGAGGTTGAAATACCCTCCGACCCTGTGAAACAGGCTCATAGTAGGTCACAATATGAAAAAAGTAACACCCTCAAGTACCTCATATTAGCAACTCCACATGGTTTCATCAATTTTATATCAAAAGGATTTGGAGGGAGAGTCAAAGATGTTGTTCTAGTTGAATATTGTGGATTTTTGGAAGTAGTACCTCAAGGAGCACATATAATGGCTGATAGGGGGTTCAAGCAAATTGCGGTATTATTAGCTCCAAGGAAATGTGTCCTAGTTAGGCCACCCAGTGTGACCAAGAATGAAAAAAGCTTTAAATTAGAAGTTAAGGAAAGTAAATGATTTGCTGCCCTTCGCATTCATATTGAAAGAGTGATTAGAAGATTAAGAGAGTTCAATATTCTGAAACTTCATTCATGTATCAATCACAATTTTTTATATTTATATGACCATGTCATTGTTATTGCCTGTGGTATTATTAATACACAAGACTCTGTAATATCTCAATAAAACAGGTGTTTATTTTTTGTCAGGACTTCATTCAATAGTATATTGTGTATATAGTAGCAATACATTCCCGGACGAAATTGTAAATTGTTGGCCGAGGCGATAAGCCGAGGCCAACAAGCATTGAAGTCTGGGAATGTGCTTTAACATCGAGGTACACATACTATTTTTTCTGAAATCGCAATCAGCATTATAATAAATTAAGGAATTATACTTATTGTTTGCGTGCATTCATTTACTGTCTAAAATGTATACAAGCCGTCAAAAATTTTCCCGGATCGTTTACGATACGGGAATAGTTATTATCCTAACAAGTACGGAAAGAGTACTATTCTCGCATGAGACTGCCGTTACCCGAACGACGCAAAGAGGAGTTCGGGTAAGCAGTCGAGTGCGGGATAGTACCTTTCCGTATGAGTAAGGATCAAGATTTTTTCTACAAGAGCATTGAAACATCTTATGTGATGCTCTTGAACAAACTTTCACGTGCGAGAAAAATTATTACCGCACTAGTGCGGGAAAAACTCACTTGAAGTGACATTAGCGTGCGGGAAAATTTTTCCTGCACTAGTGCGGGAATATGACACCTCTCAAACTAAATTGCGTGCGGGAATAGGGCGGAACACGCACGCTTGTAGAAAAAGTATTTTCCCGTACAGTTTAGTGCCGAAAACGGTCCGGGAAAGTTTGTTGCTTAGCAACGGACTAAAATACTAGATTAGCGTATTTTGAGGCCTGAAGTTGCTCCGAGGAAGTAGGCATTCTTGAACGATTTCAGAAAAATAAGTTTTGTTGAAGCCCAACTGATTTAAGCCATTTGACTCAAAAACAAGTACTTTCAGCAAAAAATGATTTTGTATTATTTGAAAAACAATTTCTTACTTGAAATTTTTTGGCAGACATATTTTTTGTTTCTCACAAAGAAAACGTTTGGGGTACTAATACAATTATTTGAGGTTATTTACATTGGATTGACTGTATAAAAGGTTGAAAAGTAACATATAAGAAGCCTTAGTGAGGATTAGCTCAAATAATACCTTCATATTATTATCACTTTTATAATTTCCATGCAAATGTTCAAGAACAAACATATAACATAACAAGAATGATACAGGAATTACAATTTGTTTTTTTTTATCGATGTTGTTTAATAATTTTCTCATTGCATCGAGTGAATATTCACTATGGATTTGTAAAAATTATAGAGATAAACGTTTTGACAATTTTATAAGGCGTGGTAAATAAAACTCACTTTATTCTCAACTAATTAGTCAGATGATTGAATATTACAAATTTACAAAAACTTTCTGCAGTTTTCATAACATTAGAAATATAACTTGTGTTGAAATTGACTTCAATGCACCTGACTTCTTTTGAAGTTTCAAAGGACGGTGATGCCACACAAAAGTTACCTTTGCTTCGGACTGTCATCAGCATTTGTAGTTGAATTTGACAGTAAGGCGCAGGTGTTAATTTATCTGAATCAGTAATGTAATTGGAAATTGTTTTTTTTCTTGAAGGACATTTCACTTCAAAAACATGTGTCTCATTGATACCATCTGGTGATGCTCCAAATGTGGGAAAATGCTTGTTCAAGAAAAGTCCACATTTTCTTATTTCCAGAGTTAGAACCTTTGAAACTTCATCCAAAACATCATCCTCCAGCCTTTTTCCACTTAATACTGCCTCAGTTTCAATAAACCTCATCCACCTAATATCTGTTCAACAAGACTTCCATCAAAGGTTGAACACCTTGATGCTTCATTAAGCTTTGAGGCAGTTATTCTAGCATAGCGTGCTTCATAACACTTTGATGTCTTGCATTGCATCCTTGTAAATTTTTCTACAGACATAATTATTTTCTTGATGTTGGCTTTTGTCTTTTGAAAAGCAACACTAAATTATGTACAGACACTTTTGAAATTGGATCAGATTCGAATTCAGTTTTCCTTCCGATAAGGCTTCTGTTAAAAAATCATCGCTTGTTACTGGTAGATCTGGTACTGGTTTTGTAGCCAGTTCTTTCACTAATGCAAACTTGACAGTTGATCCACCCGTGATAAATTGGACTTTTTCCAGTAACATTCAACAGATGTAACAGAAGGCTCCTCTGATCGTCTGTGCAGCCACAGCAAAAATGCAACACTGTGTTTACAGCCACCTGAAAAATAATATGAAATTGAAGTAAACAACGAACATGAGTCGATTTTTAGTTTATCACATTCACTCAATCAAATTTTAGCCTATTCTATATTTTTCCATAAACCTTACCTTCAGAAGCAGGGCAATCCAAATATTTGCATGTTATGATTTTTTCTTCAGCTTCGTCTATTTCTGCCATGATGTTGTAGCCCTTTTCACGCACTTTGTGCTAAGGAGTTATTTGACCTTTCACTATGCAAATATGACGGTTTCGTCTGAGTTTCACATACCCTATCGCTCTGTCACCATAGGCTTCCCTGGAGGATCTGAAAAAAATACATTTACAGTAGTTCGTTAGCTACAACACAGAAATTTTCTGTACTCATACCTGCTTGCTTTCACATTTTTCACTTCAGCTCCGCTAAAATCTGTATTAGTTCTATAAAACTTGAAAACCATTGTTGCATCAACAACGGGTACATTTTGACTCGTAGCTTTCTCAAAACTTTCTTCCATGACGATGAGCACTCACTTTGTGATAGAAATAACATTTGTAATATGAATCAAATACTAACCAACAATCCAAAAAATTCAACAATGCACGATGTTCTTTGTTAGGAATGTTAGGTTAGGTTTCGATTGATCTCAAATTTATATCATACTAGATACGGCTTTGAAATAGTAGAAGATTTCTAATGGATTCCTTGTTTCATAACATAACTTCGGAAATCAAAGTCCAAAAGAAGGTATTTCTTGTTTTCGTTACATTCGGGACAACTTAGGAAATCGTAATGAGAATTTCTTGTTCTGGTCACATTCAGGATAACTTGAGGATCTCTCAAGGGGAACTTTTCATTCCGGTTAGGTTCGGAATAACTTCAGGGGCTCACATTGACACTTCCTTGTGTTGATTACATTCTGGATAACTTTAGGAATCATAAATATTTATTCGGGTGAGGCTCTGATTTCTTCAGGAACTTGCAATGAGATGGAACGTGGCATATGGAATATTATGCCTCCGGTATTTCTCTTGAGTAAGAATTCTGCTGAGTGAGACCTTGCAGTAGGAGTTCGCATAGAATCCTAATTATATTATCTGAGAGAGGTCTGTGTTACCTGAGTTATTTCACATAGAGGCAGTCTTTGAAGTGTCATAACATTTTCCAAGAACAAAATTATAAATACTGAGTACCAGATACAAAAACTTAAATATGGTAACACAAGAATCACTGAGGTCATCTATTACTCCCAAGAGAGAAAATATGTTAGTGTTTCGGAATGGAACTTTCAACGTTTTTACAATAGCGAGTTAGTTATCTGTTTTCAATTTATATTATATATTGATATGTCCTGGACCAGTTTGATTTTTCTTGCAGAGAATTACTGAAATATCCATTCAAATGTTTATTGATTCATATTTGTTTTTTCAGTGGCAATATCCAAGCAGATGTAATAACTTCTCAGTCAATTTCAATACATTGAGTGCAATAATCTTTGTGCCAGTTCTCTTACCAAAAGTAATAAAGGACGATGCTGAATTTCTCATTATTGCAGCACTCCTAAATGATTCAGTTATGAGGTCAATTTGTCGAATATTTGAAACAGTTCTGCGACTTTGGTTATTCGCTAGAGAATTTCATGATAAAATTAATTTCACGATTTGCGTCTTCAGGCGATTTGAATTCGTTAATAGGATGTAATAAAATCGGATTATTCCACTTGTTGAACAGGAAATTAAGTGAAAGCGGCATGGAAGCGTAGAGTATTTCGAAATAAGATTAATTCGATTTCAGAATAATTCTACGTACTGTGAGGATTTGAACAAAGCCTGAGAAGGGATGATATCAAATACAATAAAAATAGAGAGTAACAATATAGGAAGCCAATTTCGATAATATCGAAGTACACTTTTCTCTAAACATTAACATACAATTTCGGATTGAACGACTTATTCAAGCATTTAATGCCTGACATTCAGTCCAGACAGTGCCTCCATCTCTGAGCGTTATCCTCAAATATATCCGTATATCCGCTCGGAGCACTTGTCGCGATTAATAAGCACTAAGCCTTTTCGTTAAATGCTCCGGAGCACTAAGTACTAATCACTGGTCCAAGAAAGTGCTTGGTGTTAGAGTTGAGAATAGGAACGTTTTCTTTATATCACCCCGTTGTTTAGTTGTGTATTTTTTTCGATGATGAATTATTTTTATTGATTTTCAGTGTCAAAAATAACAGAAATAACTTTGCTATAATTTTATGTTTCTCGTTTAATAAAACGTTTTTCGGGTATTTTCCTTCCTGTTTCTTCTATATCGACGTTTGTACGCACCAGGTAGGTGCTATAAATGCTACATTTGGCGACCGTGACAGGACAAGAAGTGATCAGCGAAAGAAGCATGGAAAAAGTTATCAAGGTACTAAACATCCATCGAACATCATTTACGAGAATACACGATGCTACATCAAAAGTACTTCAATCTCCAAACGCCGATATGTTCGAGGTACAAAGTAATTTTAAACTTCTTCAACAAAAAATGGATTCCATTGTGGAACTTGATAAGAAGTTATTCGATATGTTACTAGAAGCCGATGATTCTGTAAGTGAAAATATTGATGATGAAGTAGTGAAAGCTGACCAATTCACATGCCAATTCAATGATTTGAAGCTGAGAATCGAACATCGACTGAGTTCTACCAATGTGATAAATCAAGACAGACAAAGCCAAGTAGGTCATCCTCAAACGTCTCAAACTAAACTGAAATTACCCAAGATCGAATTTAAAAAGTTTGGAGGAGATATTCGTGACTGGTTACCTTTTTGGAGTCAGTTCAAGCGGATTCACGAAGATGATCAAATAGAAAGGGAAGATAAATTTCAATATTTAATACAAGCTACCGTTCCCAAATCACGAGCCAGATTGATTGTTGACAGCTATCCTCCATCAGGTGAAAACTACCCAAAAGCTATTGATAGTTTAAAATCCAGATTTGGTAGGGAGGATCTCCTTGTGGAAGTCTACGTACGAGAGCTGCTAAAATTAATTTTGAATAATATGAATGGAAAATCCTAACTGAATTATCTGTACGACAAAATTGAAACACAGCTGCGCGCATTGGAAACTCTTGGAATCACCTCAGATAAATGTGCAGCAATGCTCTATCCCCTCATAGAGTCTTGCTTACCAGAAGATATCCTTCGTGTTTGGCAATGCTGTCCTCAATTTTTCGTTGATGATAACCTGAAGAAACGCCTAGATCAACTCATGAATTTTCTCAGTAAAGAGGTGGAGAATGAAGAAAGAATCGCCCTTGCCTCTTCGAGTTTCGATCTACAAAAAGGAAAGAGAAAGGAAGATTCCCTTCGAACATGATTCCAACTGCTTCCTCTTTGGTCAACACCAGAATATTAAAATGCCATTTCTGCAAGATGGATCATTCCTCTGAAAACTGTAAAGAAGCACACAATATGAGTCTTCCAGAACGTAAAAAGATTATCTCTGTCAAAGGTTGTTGCCATCTATGCCTTAAATTTGGACATATTGCTAAAAAATGTAGAACGGCTTTCCATCTCAAATGTCAGAATTGCGGAAGCAAACATGTTACCGTGATGTGCCTTATCACCTTTAAAATAACGTCTGAACCGAAGAATATTGTTTCATCCACCGAAAACCTTTCCAATAATACTCGTAACGAAGTATTCATACAAACCCTGATGGTATTATTGAAAGGAGCAAACAAAACACGCTGTGTACGAGCTATTATTGATACGGGTTCGCAGAGATCCTATATCAACAAATACACCGCAATTGAAATGGAACTGGATAAAATCAGAACCAAGGACATGGACCATGCTCTTTTTGGAGGCTTTCAGTCAGGGATAACTTCACACGACTGCTACAAAGTTTGTTTGGAAAGTCTTGATGATAGTTATGCGTGTAATTTAGAAGTCGTAGATCAACCTATCATATGTAGCAATGTTGTCTCAATTTGCAAAGGCCCTTGGATCGAAGAGCTGAAGATTTTGAATGTTACCGTCACCGATACGAAGGATGGTCCTATAGAAATTCGAATTGATGCCGATATGGCGGGAAAATTACACTCTGGCCCCCGACATATTCTGAAATGTGGTCTTGTAGCACTGAAAACTTCATTAGGTTGGACTATCATGGGAAAATTGAAACCTTCAACAGACTCGCAAACAACTTCAATAATGACAACATCCTTGTTAACTCGATCATTCTCCATACCTGACATGTGGAATTTGGACATACTGGGTATCGCAGATCCAGAAGAGAAAAAATCGCTAAATTAACACGAACTAGCAGTAATGAAATATTTTTCCAATACTGTCACTAGAGATGATGGAGGGCGGTATCAAGTCAGCATGCCATGGATAGAAAATCATCCTCCACTACCTAGCAATCTTGAATTGTCGATGAACAGATTAGAAAAACTCATGGTAAAATTGAAGAATGATGGATACTATCAAGAATACAACAGAGTTTTAGAAGAATAGTTATCAGAGGGCATTATAGAGAAGTTACCTATTACAGAGTTAGAAGATGTAGGTCACTATCTACCACATCGACATGCTGTGAAGACCAGCAGTGTAACTACAAAATTAAGACCTGTCTTTGATGCACCGGCAAAGCAGAAAAACCATCCTTCATTAAACGAATGCCTCGAAAAAGGAATAAATTTGTTAACATTGATACCCACTATTTTCATTGGTTTCCGAACGTGCAAATTTGGTGTCATTTCTGATATTAAGAAAGCCTTTTTACAAATCGGACTCCATGAACATGAAAGAAACTCCCTACGATTCCTCTGGTACGATGAAAGTGGTAACCTCATACTCTATAGACATGCACGTGTGGTTTTTGGCATTACATGCAGCCCTTTCCTGTTGGGGGCAATGATCAACCATCATCTTCAGAAGAATATTCAACAAGACACTCGATTTTCAAAAGATATCAATCTGAAACTTCTGAATAGCTTCTACGTTGATAATTGTGTCACAAGCCTAGACTGTAAAGAAGATCTAGATGCGTTTATTCAACAATCTCAGGAAATGATGAATGATGCCACGTTCGAACTTCGAGGCTGGGAGTATACATGTCCTAAAAACGATTGTCCTGAAACAAGCATTTCACTGGTTCTTGGAATGAATTGGGAGAAACACTCAGATACTTTAAGAATAAATTTTGATTCATTCAAAGACTTCCAACCAGATCAGACTACAAAAAAGGTGATGATCTCTGCGACAAATAGAATATTTGATCCTCTTGGATTTCTGTCTCCTGTACTTCTATTCCCAAAAATACAACTACAAAAAGCATGGATATCCAAACTGGGATGGAATGAAGAAGTACCAGACGAAATGAAAAACAGTTTCTTGCGCTGGCTTAGTGAGCTGAATATTCTGACAAATCTGAAAATTCCCAGATGGGTCATGCACGAATCCAGTACGGGAACATCAAGAGAACATCAAGAGAATAAGTCTTCATATCTTTATGGACGCAAGTCAGCTTGCTTATGCTATAGTGATTTTTCTAAGAACAAAATCAAGTGATGGGATCACTGTACAGTTGATTCAAGCAAAATCGAGGGTCTCCCCTGTAAAGAAGATATCTATACCCCGTCTTGAATTACTCGCCGCATCAATAGGAGTCAGACTGCTGCAGTCTATCAGCGAATCTTTCAAGGAAGATATTCCAATTTTTTATTGGTCAGATTCAACCACTGTATTGTCTTGGATCAAAAGAGGAGACAGATGGAAACCTTTCGTATGGAATCGTATCCAAGAAATACGAACTTTTTCAAGACAAGAACGTTGGTTCCATGTCCCTGGATCGATGAACCCCGCAGATTAACCATCTCGAGGATGTACAGCAAGACAATTATTAGAATCTAGATGGTGAGAAGGACCAGCATGGCTATATCTAAATGAGAGTCAATGGCCCCAGCAAGAATATGAGATAAATGAAGATTTGGTTTCAGAAGAGAATCGAAAGAAAGAGATATCCTTGTTCACGCATCAGAAAAGAGATTTTTCTTGGATTCATCAGTATTTTTCAAAATATCGGAGGATTATCAGTCTCATTGGATGGATTCGAAGATTCATTTTCAATTGTACCTACTCTACGACTAGAAGAAAAGGTCAATTATCTGTTGAAGAGCAACAAGAGGCAGAAATCTTTTCAGTAAAATGTATTCAACAAGATGTTTTTCATACAAGTCGAGATAAGATTTCGTCACTGCTACCTTTTGAAGATGGAGTATCTTACGCATCAAGACGAAAATATCTGAGAGAGAAGATTTAAGAGAATTTCGCTATCCAGCAGTGTTACCAGCAAAAAATCCTATAGTAGATCGCTTGATATTTGACAGTCATATTGATTTATGTCATGTTGGCGTACAGGGACTATTTTCAGTTTTGAGGGAAAAATTTTGAATACTGGTTGGTAGAAAATCCATCAAGTCGGTCATCTCAAAATGTACGGTATGTCAAAGATTTGATTCGAAGAACTGCGAATCAACTCCTGTGGCCTTACCGAAAAATCGTGTCAAGGATGCCGCTGTTTTCGAAATAGTTGGGGTTGATTTATTTAGCCATCTATTCCTCCGCAATAAAGAAAAAGTCTGGGTATGCATTTTTACATGTGCAGTATAAAGGGCTGTGCATTTGAAACTGGTTTCTTCTTTGACAACCGAGAGTTTCCTGCAGGCTTTCCGTAGATTCATTGCTAGGCGAGGACGTCCTTCTGTGATCTACTCGGACAATGGTGGAAGTTTCATTGGAGGCAAAAATGCCTTTGAGTCTTTGGACTGGAGTGAAATTGAAAGCATCCACAAAGTTGATAAAATTGTTTGGAAATTGAACATTCCTACAGCCGCATGGTGGGGCGGTTGGTGGGAGCGATTGATTCGTCTCATAAAACAATTGCTCAGAAAGGTATGTGGCAGAGCATGTCTGAAATATGAAGAGATGTCATCTATTTTATGCGACTGTGAAGCTGTGGGGAACTCTCGACCTCTCACATATCTATCGGAAGATCAATCCGATTTAATGTCTCTCACTCCAGCCATGTTTCTTCAAGACATAAAGGAAATCGGTGTACCAGATATCGATAGAATTGAATCAAACGATATCAGAAGAAGATTTCGATACAAGAACAAACTCAAAGAGGACCTGAGAAGACGATTTCGAAGAGAGTATCTTGGACAACTAGTTCTACGAAGAACGAAATGTCGTAGTCAAAACTTGAAAATTGGAGACGTCGTGATAGTGGAAAACGAAGCAAAAAATCGTATTGATTGGCCACTAGCAAGAGTAGAAGAATTATTCGCAGGTAAATATGGCGAATATAGGGTTGTTAATCTCAAAACAGCGAATGGATTCATCATCAAACCGATTCCAAGATTACATTTATTTGAAATGGCGTCAGAACAAGAAAATATTGGCCGGTTGAGGAAGAAATTCGAGGATGCAGGCAACGGAAGTCACGAAAAAGGCGACGATGTTACCACAAGAAGTGGTAGGAGAATTAAACCACCCGACAGATTGAATCTGTAACGTATGAGAAGATTGATTCTTACCAAGAATATGACTGGCAGTGGGGAAAATGTTAGAGTTGAGAATAGGAACGTTTAGTTGTGTATTTTTTTCGATGTGGAATTATTTTTATTGATTGTCAGTGTCAAAAATAACAGAAATAACTTTGCTATAATTTTATGTTTCTCGTTTAATAAAACGTTTTTCGGGTATTTTCCTTCCTGTTTCTTCTATATGGACGTTTTTACGCACCAGGTAGGTGCTATAAATGCTACACTTGGGAGCACAGAGCTCAGGAGCACAAAAGTGCTTAGAGTGCTTTCACGTACACTAAGAACTATGCTTGGGAACAGCTGGATACTCCATATCACAGTGAGTGGAATAAGAGAATCACAGAGAAGCAATTTAGTTTTTATGTCGAAAAATTGCCTGTTGAGATATATTAATTTCATTTTACCATAGGCCTTTTGAATCAACAGTGAAATATGCTCATTAAATTTGAGGTCGTCATCAATTATGGTAATTTCCAAGATTTTCACTTGATTCTTCTGAGGAAGATGTCCATCACCTATTTTTTATAAAGTTCAGTCAGATGTCTAGGACAGTTTGGACGTAAACATAGTGCTCTGGTTAATAGTGCAAATAAAACAGCTGAGACGCAGTGTGGGAATATGAAAATTAAAGTGTAAAACAAACAATCCCGAGTGTGAAGGTTTATATCTAGGTATGATGAATACTAGAAATAAACAAGAAATAACGGCCATAGTCACGGAATCCATCAATGAATTCTTGCTTGACAAAGAATTCATTAATCAACTAACAAACAAGATAGCTGAAAGAATTGAGAAAAACTCAGGAATCTAGAAGGAGAGGTGAAAACTCAAAAAGCAATCATTAACATATTGAAACAAAAAATAGATAGTTTTCAACAAGAAATTGATAATATTCATCAAATGGCGAAAGCTAATAATATCTGTGTATACGGGGTGGTTGAAGAACATGATTAAGATCTGCGGAATGAGAAACTGGACATAATAAACTCCAAAACAAGTAAGAAATTAGATAATAACGACGTACAAGTTGCATATAGAGTTGGAGCACATCATGAAAATGCTAGATAACCCAGACCTTCAATAATAAAATTATCCATCAAAACTAGAACTGAAGTTTGAAATTTTTAAAAGTGGAGCAACATTTAGAAACAAACATCAATATCAATGAAGACCTAACGAACTACAGAAGACTATTGTTGATGAAAGCGAAATCTATTTTTGGAGTGAAAAGTGCATGATCATACAATGGTCAAATTTATGCCGCAATAAATGGAAACAAATGAAGCTCACCTGCAAGAATGATAATATATCAAAACATGAAGATAATAACTAGCATTTTTCATGGAGTCAGTTCAATTTTTTATTTGTTTTATCAGTGTACCTAAAATTTATGAATGAAAAGAGTTGAAATGTGATGGAAGCCTCAGCTGTTCGAACATTTTCAACTAATAGTATTTAGGCCAGAGCAACTGTAATTTCATCTAGCTCTATATTTTCTGTTAATTTCACTTTCTTTACTTCCCTTACCTCCCCTTCATTAACATTTCCTAATCTCTTTTTAATCTTTTTCTTATATCGACATCACTTACCTTATACTCTTCTGTCAATTCATTATCTAGATACAATTAAACATTTCCCCATTCACAACACAACAGGACTAATATGCTCGATTTCCTAAATCACATTGAAAACTATGAGGAGAGAGAAACGATTATTTGTGAGAACTTAGAAGACAACGTGGTACGTTTCGTTGGTGAGCATTTTTTAAATATATTCCATCTCAATATTAGGAGTATACGAAAAATATGGATTAATTTCTCTTGTATATTCAGTCAGCCGATACAACTTATGTTGATATTATAATTTTATCTGAAACATGGGTAATTGATGACGTCCAAATTTTTTGCATTCCTAATTTTGATATATTATACAATGAATCTCAATTCAACCAGTTCGATAGTTTACATAAGGAAAGATACCAACTTCACTTTTACTATAAAACACCTAACTGAAATTAGAGATATAATTTTTGATAGGTAATGAATTATTTTTATTAACTGCATCATATCGCCCACCATCGTCTAATCTAGAAATGTATTTATCGGAAATAGACCTACTTTTCAAATCAATCAGAGGCAGACATAAAAATATTCATTGCAGACATAAACATGAATATATTGAATACGAGTGATACACTAGTTAATAATTACATATGCAAGATGGCTGAAATGGGTTTTTATTCATTTATTAATAAACCAACCAGAGAAACGGCAATTCTACAATCTTAATTGATCACGCTTACACAAAAATTTCCAAAAAATCCAATATTCAAATCAATCCTTACATATTCAAAAGTGATATAACGTATCATTATATGTTATTATTATCGGTGAAACTTTAAGAAAAGTTGAAAAAGACCGGTATGTGTACGACAAAATCATACAACGTCATTAATTATAATAAGCACTCAATGAAATCACTTGGGAATCAATTATGCAATCCAGAGACCCAGAATTTGCATATGATATTTTATTTGATAGAGTAAAAAATCATATCGACGAATGTACAGAAGTGATAAAACAATCAATAAACAGACAAAATTGAAATCATTCTATACACCACAGAGGCAAATTGAAAAGGAATCTTTTGGTCAGCTTCTCAGAAGAAAAACAGAATGGATAAAATGTTCTGTATGGCTTTTGAGTTTTCGGTCGTGTATCCATTTTTCTTGGCCTTTGACGTTTCGCCTACACGTGCGGATGGCTTCTTCAGAAAATTACGAGTGTAAGTATTCTACTATCACTGAAGTGGTACTCTTATTCTCAGATTATATATACCGGATTTCTCACTAACAGAAGAAGTAATTTTGTCCACAAGTACGTTTTCAGGTATCGTAAGTATATGTTGATTATTGTTCCTAGGACATTTGTTTGCGTAATTAAGTTTGAGGGGCCAGGTAAACATCTCGTTCTTGGGATCCAGGTATTGTTCAATTTTATGGATTCTTCAATTTTGTTAAAGTTGTTCTGATCTCGATTGCCTCCCTGACGAGTCGTGCATGGTTAGCGAGCCGTCCAGAGCACACTTCATATTTCGCGTCCTGGGAAATTTTATTTTTCCCAGAAATCGAAAGTTTTTTGTATCGGGAGAGTGGGTGCTCGCTTTTAGACAGGGTGAGCAGGAGATAGGGGTTCCTACGATTATACTGCTGGATTCCTTTAAGCTCTTGGGAGCCAGAGTCTAGAGTTAGCAAATAGGCGCCACCCACTTTGGTCGAATAGGTCACGCCCACCTCTGTATTTTTTTTTTTTTTTTTTTTGACGGACGGATTCGCCAGCGTCCATAGCTAAGTAGGCACGCATGTTAGACACCCTGGGGGGGAGAAACCACTCACCCCCAAGGACCCGCTACCCCGAGGACCCATAAAAAAGCGGCATCAACCCCAAGGAAAAACGTAAATCCACTAACACCTAAGAAAATTCCTGCTGTAGAATCCACTACACATGCGCAGAAACGTCCTGCGCCAGGAGCGTCATGCAGCCTAGTGAAGAGTGCCCATAAAAGGCAGAAAGAAGGAGAGCCTCCTCGAAGAGAACTGCGCGAGCCAAACCTACCCGCCCGGAAGATATAAGCTCGCAAAAGAGGAGGAAATTCTGCAAGAGTATAATGAACAAGCCGCCCGGGATTGAGAATAGACCAGAGCTCCAGACACCCCTGAAAAAGGTTAAAACTAAAATTTTTGCTATTCAGTTCGACAGCGAAGGCAACAGGACGCTGAAGAACTGGAACCTGGAAGCCCAAGTAAAGAGCAGCAAAAATAGCTCACTCGATTCCGGGAAGAAAGCCGCAATATCCAGGAGTGAGTGAGTCAAACGACTCAAGTGACTTCCAGGACTCCCTCCCCAGAGACAGCGAAGAAGAGACCAGCCCATTCGACAACGCTAGAGGAAAAATTAGAAAAGAGCTGGAAGAGTATAACGAGACACTATCAGACTCACTTACGGCTGAGGCACTCCTGCAACAGGAAATACAGGCCGGGATAGATGCCCTTAACCAGGATTACCAAGGAAACCGACAGGAGGGCAACCACATACCCCCTTCAATCAACGAAGGTGCTACAGGCGAGGAAATGATGGAGATCGATCCCCCGAGGGAGAGTCCCGAAGGACTAGCCAAGCTAGGGAACAGCAGATCCAGGACAAGCTAGCCAAAATTCAAAGACAGAAAGAAAAGGATGAAAAGATCAAAATGAAAACTAGGCTACTGGAGAAGCGGAAGTCCCTGACGCTGCCGACAACGCCCACATTGAATAAGTCCCCTGATGCAGGGCACACCTCCCCGACTCCAGATCTGATTGGCGGGACCCGGCAGGACGGAGACCTTGACAAATACACACAAATAACAGACCAGATTAAAGCCCTGGAAGACTCTGTGAGGGTCAGAGTCAACGAAAAGGTCTCGCAGTTGTGCAGGGTTGTAAAAATCCCGGAAGAGCTGGAGAACTTCCCGTGGCTCAGGATAAGAGAACAGGAGGTCACCGAGGTGAACGCATACTATAGGGAGCTATATACAAATGGAATCAGGGAACAAAAGGAACGGTTAGAGGGGTTATTGATAATGCTCAAAGCTCCAGCCAAACCACCAACACCTAAGGATGGAGAGGGATATCAGATCCCCAAAAAGACGAGAAAGGTCAAATGGGTCCCTCTGAACCTACAGGAGCCCTCTCTAGTCACAACAAACGCGTTCGAGTCGTTGTCGGGAGACGAGGAACAGCCTGACACCCCTCGAGGGATCGAGCAGGAAGCAGCCCGCGACAGGGGAAGAAAAAGCAAAGAAGACGAAGCAGGAACAACCCCCGGCAAAGTCGAATGAAAAGAGATGCCCGTCAATCATCATCGAGGGTACTATCAAGTTAAAAGACGAGAAAGGTCAAATGGGTCCCTCTGAACCTACAGGAGCCCTCTCTAGTCACAACAAACGCGTCCGAGGCATTGTCGGGAGACGAGGAACAGCCTGACACCCCTCGAGGGATCGAGCAGGAAGCAGCCCGCGACAGGGAAAGGAAAAGCAAAAAAGACGAAGCAGGAACAACCCCCGGCAAAGTCGAAGGAAAGGAGATGCCCGCCAATCATCATCGAGGGTACTATTAAGTTAAATGAAGCAAACACGGCCACCTTGGAGCAGAGCATCAAAGGAAATCTGCTGTACAAGTTCACTAATAAATCATCCCTGATCTATGTAGCAGCAGAGGACCACGCCACCCCTAAAAGTACCCTCAAAGCATCGGAAGTAGAATTCCATACCTACACGATGCCCGGGGAAAAACGTCATGCATTTATCCTGAAGGGTTTGGACCACAACCCTTCAGTAGATGAAATCAAGGAAGATCTTCAGAAGCAAGGGCTGGAAACGTATGGAATCACAGACATAAACAACACGGACAGATAGCTCTTCATTGTCAACACGGACAAAAAAACACGGAGAGCTTCCTGAACAAGACCATCCGTGCTCTTACGGAAGTGAAGAGAAATAACGGGGAAGCCACCCAGTGCTACCGATTCCAGGCTTGGGGTCATGTCCAATCAAATTGCAACAGGCCAGTCCGTTGCATGAAATTCGCGGGAGAACACTGGTCTAGGGAATGCCCAAGTCTAGAAATACGCCAGCCCTTTGTTGCAAATGCGGGGGGATGCACATTTTGTGCAATCAGGAGTGCGAAGTGTACGTGGAGTACGTGCAGGAAGATCGGCGGCAGGAACGGCAGCCGAAGAGACCAGCTTACAAGCCGGACCCGCCGGTTAAGAAATATATATGGGAGGATAGAAGAGAGGCGAGAGAAGAGCCACGAGAAGGGGTGAGCCGCAGATTCCCATCCCTACCCCAATCCCAACCCTTAAATAATGCCGGCCGAGGTGTAAACCAGCCGAGCTCTTCGGATGCTGTGGGTGGATTCATGGATAGACAAAGGGCTATCCAAGAACTTGTAAACACAAAAGGCCTACTGCAGGCCATGGATGATATTGTCGAGGGCCTAACAAAGGCCCGGACAAGTGCTGAAATATTCCTGGCTTTCTGGAGAGTCATGGATAATATTCAGAGCTACGGCCTGTAATGCCACTACAGGTATGCATGCTCAATGTGAATAGGATCAGAAACATGTATCACCTTGTATCTGATCTCATTCGCAAACATAAAATTGACGTGTTGCTCTTGTCCGAGACAGGCATGAAGCAGGAACACAAACTCAAATTCAGAGGATTCACCACCATCAGGCAGGAACGCCCTGATGTGGTGAGAGGGGGAGAAGTAGCTATTCTCATAAAATCCTGCGAACCTCATATACCCCTGCCTCAGAGGGCGAGCACGTAGGAATACAGCTCGACTCTGGGGTGAGGCTATATTCGGTATACAATTCCCCGAGGAACAAAAACACGGACCTGGAGATGGATATTCTCTGCAGCAGTGGGCACGGAGTGCTGCTGGCGGGGGACTTCAACGTGAGACTCCCGGTGTGGAGTCTAGCCGGTCAGACGGATGCTAACCCAAACGGAAATGCGCTCTGGAAATATTCTCTGTATAATAATATAATAATAGATCACCCCGACACGCCCACACACTATCCATGGAACGGCAAAGCCCCGTCGATTCTCGACCTGGTGGTTAATATAAATGTGACTAATATCTCCGAGTTAAGAACCGCCTCTGAGTGCATCTCGGATCACGATCCTGTATTCTTCACAATCAAGGGAGGACAAAATCCGAGGGGGAATAGGACCCTCTATGATTACACCACTACTGATTGGGGAGAATACAGAAGGATCCTAGATGTGAGAACGGTCGTCACCCCGCAAATTGCGAAGGGGGACATAGACAGGGAAACTCAGAGGTGGATCGAGAACATCCAGCAAGCCAGGGAGAAAACCACCAGTAAGAGGGTCGTGCAAGAGGACAGAGATTCCCTCCCTAGCTTCATCCTGGATTAATAAAGCTCAACAATAAAGAGCAAAAAAGTGGCAATCCTCCCGAAACCCGGTTCACCGTAAAAACATGCTTTGACTGGGCCGGGAGGTGAACCAACTAATAAAAAAGCACCGAGATGAAGCGTGGAAGAGGAAGCTCGAAAACCTCAACACAAACGACGGTTCTCTAAGGCAGATGACGAAGCGGCTTCGTAGGAAACTTAATGTCATCCCAGCCATGGAGAATGGCCGAAGACAGGTAATGACCGATCCGGGGAAGGCCGAGATGTTCGGGGAATATTTCCGGAGCGCCTTCCGGGCGGGAGCGGACGTATCCCAGGAGCACGCCGAAGTAACCAGGGGAGCTAAGGATTTCAGGGACATTCCCAAGATCCCAATAGAGAACCGAACCTTCTCGAAGATCATGACGAACTTCGGGGAGGTGAGTGAAACTATAAAGAGGCTCCCCAAGAACAAAGCGCCTGGAATCGATAAGATCGACGCGACTCAGCTCCGGAATCTCCCGAAGTCCCTTGTCCAACTAATGTACATAGTCAACGGTTTAATAAGGTGGCAGCACTACCCGACGTGCCTAAAGCAGGCGGAGATTATCCCTATCCTAAAACCGGGAAAACAGGACATAAGAATAGACAGCTACCGCCCCATCTCGGTGCTCAGTGTGGTGGCCAAGGTGGTGGACAGAATCTTGCTGAAGAGGTTTAGCGATCTCGAGGAAGAGCTGGAACTCATCCCGGAGGAACAGTTCGGCTTCAGGAGGGGTCACTTCACGACCTCTCAGGTTACCCAAATTGTCCACGAGGTGAACGAAATCTTCAATCGGGATCGCAACACAGTAATGGTCCTGCTGGATATACAGAAGGTGTTCGATACGGTCTGGATCGAGGGCCTCGTCAATGAAGATGTTACGAGCAGGCATGCCAGTCCACATGGTAAGAATGTTAGACTCGTACCTCGTTGGCAGAGCCTTCAGGGTTGAAGTGAACCATACCAACTCCTCAATGAGGAAAGCCGAAGCAGGAGTGCCGCAAGGGTTGTGCTTGTCACCACTCTTGTACTCCTTGTATACGTACGATTGTCCAATGCATGAGAACACTAAGACAGCAATTTACGCAGACGATACCGCGGTTTACGCGCAGGAGTCCACCTCGAACGAGGCAGCCCTGCGGTAAAATACCACTTGCAAAGGGAGATCGTCCCTTATAGTGGTAAACTCGGCGAAAACAGAGCTCATGAATTTCACCAAGAAGGTGAAACGTGAAAACGTGAAAACGTCGAAATTCAAGGGAGATTCAGGGCTCTAGGAACCGAGATTAATGAGTCCGTCACCGCGCGGTACCTGGGGTACAAATGGACTGTGGATTAACCTTTACTAAACACGTCAGTCTGACAATCGAGCGAGTTGCAGCTACAGTGAAGAGAAACTACCCGCTGATAGCCAGATATTCCAGACTGGCCATGGAGACTAAAGTTTTAATCTACAAACAGATCATAAGACCAACAATGACGTATGAATGTCCAGTGTTCTGCAGCGTTCTCAGATCAACAATGATTCGTCTGGAAACGATGCAGAACAAGATACTCCGTATCGTCACGAACAGTGATAGATACATTCGGCTAGACACACTGAGAGAGCTAGCCGATGTTCCAAAAATCGAAGAATTTATTAGACAACAGTCTGATAAATTCTTTCGACACTTCATCCTTGGATGCAGACTGAACAGGGGTATGACGACAACCTAAAGTTAAAGCACGGGCTCATCTACAAGACACTGGATATTTTCCATGAAGCCACAGAAGAGGAGTGAGTAGTCACCCAAACACCATGTTCAAACACGTTTTTTTTATATTTTTCCGGGAGCGTAAGGAAACCTCGACAATACATGGTCCCGATAACCCTATGTCCAACACATAATACAACAATACCCCCTGTATAAATCAAAGAAGTCAGGGCTACATAAACCAGGGCAGATGATTCACTTGCAGCATATGAAGGCCTACATAACACCGTAGGTTTTGCCCGCTCCCTGTATACCACAGGAGGGCGAGGTGGAAAAATTCGATTCCTCCCCCCCATAAAACCCTACCCTACGCGTCATTTCCCCACTGCGGCTAGTGATGGTTGTAGGAGGAGAACTAGTGCAATAAAGTTTTCATTGCACTCATCTGTCATTCTACTTTAACGTACTGTCATCATGATAAACATAAACATTCAAACCCACTACATATTTAGCAGATATTCTGTGAGATTGGCCATACGTTTTAAACAGCTACATATTTTATATTATTTTGTATTAATGTTAGCAGTCAGAGTTGAACAAACAATGCCTTCCCGAGAATAACTCCATAATCAAAACTGATCCGCTATGTTCTAAACCGTCTACCAGCACAGAGCAAACTGTCTGTACTATGACCACACCTCGTGATACCATACGCACTCATGGCTACTATGATTTTGATTTTTATAATGCAACTGTGGTTATATAAACGTCAGTCAAAATTTAAATCTGACAATTAGAGAACTGAAAGTTTTAAAATGAGTAATATGAATGGAAAACTAGATGGTGGTGATGAAATCGATTGTAATAGTTATTTATTTAAATGGCATATTTCATTTTCCTTCACCTAGTGCCGCACTTAAATAAATAATATTTTGCTTTTTGCATGAACGTAGAAAAAATGTTGTATGCAACTCGTGCAAAAAATATTTATTGCACTCGACGTGTTGTCCAACTCGGCCTGACGGCTTCGTCGGACAATTTCACGACGAGTGCAATAAACACTTACTTTTTGCACTTGTTGCATAAATGACTAATATCTACATTCACGCAAAAAGCAAAACTTTATTGAACTATATCTAGTGGAAAAAGAAGCTCTTTATTGCACTAGTGCAATAACATTTTCATTGCACTCATGTGTCATTCTACTTCAACGTGCTGTCATCATGATAAACATAAACGTTCAAACCCACTGCATATTTAGCAGATATTCTGTGAGATTGGCCATACGTTTTAAAAAGCTACATATTTTATATTATTTTGTATTAATGTTAGCAGTCAGAGTTGAACAAACAATACCTTCCCGAGGATAACTCCATAATCAAAACCAATCCGCTATGTTATAAATCGTCTACCTGGATAGAGCAAACTGTCTGTACTATGACCACATCTCCTGATAACATACGCGCATACATAATGCAACTGTGGTTATATAAACGTCAGTCAAAATTTAATTATGACAATTAAAGAACTGAATACATTATATTATTTAGTAACTTCGTAGCATTAAACTAAAACAAAATAATTGTATTTTATCATCTACTTTAAACTTTAATTTTGATTGTATTCATCGCACATTTTATTGCCAGGTATGCACGTAAAGTGCCACAATATGGAATGAAACATCAAATCTATAGGGCCCTCATTCAAAACATTTCCAACGAGTGTTTTTGTTTCAATCAAAAACGTCTCACTAATCTGGCCCGGCGAGACCACGGTGGTACAGCTTTTACATAGGCCAAGTTTATTTTCCATCACTTCAGGCCACCTATTTCAATATCCCATAACAACTACACTGATATAGCACATCACATTGGTATCGCTCAGCCAAATTTAATATTTGAGGTCGCGGGATCATTGTGGTACCGCTGGGCCTGAAAATTTCCAAAGTTAGCGAGACCAGATCGCGCTTGGCACGTGTTCTAACCACAAAAGTATAGAAACCAAGTATATCGATGGCCCCTTCAGCCAGCCGAGCGTGAAAAACGTACGGAAACCGTTCATGGATCGTTTTGGAGTGATGAAAAAGCGCAAAATCACACGCGCCACAACCTCGCATGTGAATCCATCATAATAACATCACACTGTCAGACCACCAAAACTCCTTGTAACACCTAAACTTGTCAGTATCCACCTGAAGACGATTGCGATTGCAATCGAAACGTTGTCACAAAGTCATAAAAATGGAAATATTTCAACCATTAAGACGATGGACGTCCGAAATGTAAGTAATTTTGTTACTGCACCGTATGAAACCTCAAAATAAACGTCAGAATTTCGTTCCTAATTTCGTTAAATTGAGCTGAATCAAAAATAGAAAATAAATGGAGAATAAACATTCTCCAAGTAATTGAAAATGAGTTAATCCCTCTTCGACTGGCCAATTTTCACACAGGAATGGCTATAAATATAAAACACAACGGAAAAGAACCCTCTTCGCGTGCCCACAATTGATTTACTGTTCTCAGTAGACTTTAAAAATTTTATTATCGCATTTTCACCGCCTGTAGTGATGCAGAATTGGTTACGGTGGAAGTCAAAGCACACTACACAGAAGTGGCACTCAGCAACTTTTAATGGATTGAAAGGTCAACTTCACAACTTTGACGAACTAATAATTACGACAGTTGGAAGGAACATTATATGGTTGTTAAATCACTTCTCTCTCATCACCTAACGAACCAACTTCATAAGCTCATTTATGTATAATAGTTAGGAGTAACTGACGATAACAGATTTAATTCATAATGAGATGTAGAGGGCTCTGCACCAATTTACCCGAACATTTGAATATACACAAAAATCCTCAAGAATCATTTATACATTAAACTTCAAATTCATAACCAGTTCTGCATTTGCATTTGGATTTGTCTGTCGTAAATAATTATTTTCTGAAATCGATCAAGAACTCCTACTTTTTCCGAGCAACTTCAAACCTCAAGATACGCTCATCTAATATTTCAATCCATTGCCAAGCAACGAACTTTCCGGGATCGAAAATCGGGGAAAATTTTTACCAACCTAGACCGTGAAACTTGATCCCTACTTATTTTATTTACAAGCTTTTAATTAACTTGCTATGTATGTCTATGTTTGTTCGGGTGGAATCTTGCAAATCAATTTTGAAGCAGACATCTTCAGCCGATTGAGCTAAAATTGTGTATACACGCCTAGTTTGGATGGCAATGTACGGTTAGGTATATGACGTCATCCTAAATCCAACATGGCGGTACACATAAGATGGCGGACTAGTTCTTTTCAAAGCACTCCTACAATATGGGTATCAAATGAAAGGGCATGCTAAGAATGACTCGAAAAATAAAGGGACGTCACTCTAAATCCATTATGGCGAAGTTTTTTTATGCTTTTCTACAAAATGGTTATCAAATGAAAGGACTTGCTGATAATAGGAATGCGAGAAAAAAAATGAGATGGTGATAAATTTCGTGGGTCCAATCCGTCTGAAATTTTGCTTTACTGTGGTTTTTGGAAATGGTAGCTTAGCATTTAGAAATATTCATTGGGGCCAAGGTGATGTTGTGTTACAACGTATATGTGTCCAAAGGTCTGGTCAATGGTGCTATTGGACATATTACAGAAATCATATCGTCCTGCTTCCGGAAACTAAAAATGTATGATACTGACATAGCATCCGTCTTTATAGACTTCGGTAAAGATGATGTTCATTTCATTCCACCCAAGACTGTGCAATTTCCAGCAAAATTTATTCACGGCACTGCAGAACGGAAAATGTTGCCAATTATATTATGTTGGGCTTGCACAGTACATAAAATGTGGGGTGGTACTGTCGACCATACCGTTGTACACTTAGGCTAGATGCTCTTCACTGCTGGTCAAGCCTACGTGGCCTTAAGTATGGTAAAATCTTCTAAATTCTAAATTCTTTTTGAAGAACTTTACTGTTCGAATTTAACCGGAAATCAACCTTGCAACAATGAAATGTTGAATGAGATGAACAAACTGAGAAACCTAAAATTATAAATTATGTAATGACGTTATAAGTTAGTAGTAAAAGTTTCAAATGAAAAGTTTATTTTATTATTGTAAACGCATTCAAATGAAAGCTTGATCTGAAAATTATTTTTTACTTTTATTTTATTTCATATATACATTTCAGACAGTAAACAACCAACTCAAATTAAGACCCTTCATTTAATATATCATCACACATTTGAAACGTTCATGATAACTATTTCGATATATTCATAGTTATGTTGCAATTTGTACAATTATTGAGCATAGGCTGAACTCTACCTGAAAAGTCATTCAATTCTCAAATCTAACTACCAGGCACACATCTTATGGGAAGAATTATTTCGGTGAACCAGCCGGCTGGATTCAAAATAAATCACGCAATTCAATGTGACTAGATGAAGGCAAATATGTTATTTTGCCTTAAATAGATACAATGAATAATGTTTATACCTATATCTTACTTGACTTATTCACATATCTGTAATCCAGAAAAAATAAAAAAATTCATTTAATTTTATTTTATCCTATCTTCCATCACAATTGTGTAGTGGAGTAATAATTTTTTGTATCGATTCTTGAACACTCATCAATGTTTAATATTTTTTGTAGATGAAATTACCACTCGAGAAGTAATATGCAAAACAATAATAAATATAGCAAATTATTTCCATAAGATGTGAATGCAATGAAAAAACTTGTCAAAGTCAAAATAAACAGTGGAATCATCAGCAAAGTTTGGGAACCTTTTTCTAGCCCAAATAAATCAATCAAATAGATGACAAATAATAATGGCCCTAAAAACGTCCCTTAGGGTACTTCATATTTGTTATCCAAACGGTCACTATGAATGTCTCCTATTTTCACACATCCCTTTCTATTTAATAGGTAGCTTCTCCCCACGTACAGAATCACTCAAAAACCAATATTTTTCAACGAGTGGAGGGATTGATTGAGGCTTACAGTGTCAAACGCCATTGATAGGTATTCAGAAATGCTGAGTGAAGGTTTTCTTTCATCCACTGCTTTATTCATTCTCTGGTACAAGTATTATATATCGCATAATTTGTAGATCTGTTCTCCCGAAACCCGACCTGTACAAATTCTATATTCAGTTCAATATTTTATATTTCCATTTTTCAGAAAATGTTCAAATATTTGTATGTAACCAATGATACTGGTCTATGATTTGTTACCTCTATCCTATCTCCCTTTTTGTATAGTTGCATAAAAACGGCTTCTCAACGGCTGAACAACTTATTGATAACACAAAATAAATTCTGAAATATTTATAATTTTTATCTTGATATTGTCCATTTCGAGATTTTTGATATTTTCAAGAATACTACTTATCACCTTTCATTTCATGACAAAAATATTATCGTCATATAGCAATCCCAATAATGTCATGTAAATTGTGCTCGAGACAAAGAGTTTGTAGGGAGAACAGTATTCCAACCATATTTTGGGAACGCTATATGCCGATAATATTTTACCATAGCTGAAAGGAGTGATATCGGTTTGTTTGTATCTAACACCATTTTGTGTTTCTCTCTAACAATTTGTTCAAATTTTTTTTCTTATAAGAAAGGTTTGATTTTATGAATATGCAACCAATACATGTTTTGAATAAGCCACATATCCTTGAATGTTTATTTATTGTGGATCCCAAATCCCTGCTCCCTAAAATATTAAAGTAGGTAATTATCTACAAAATCCTTAGTATGGAAAATATGTTTACGTTCTTTGGACTAATATCGAAATAATCGCTCAAAAACATTGTTGAATTCTGTTACTTTTGTTTGTTATATATTACTGCTATAAACTTCATTTTTTTTATTTGATTTGTCATTACCCTTTGTATCCAAGTCACTTTATATGAACGCCATTGTACTATCATATTGAATCACTTTACCCTCATTGTAAATAACGTCATATTCCTCAATTTTTTAATACACACATCTCCAATCTGCCATGTTTCTGAAAGTATTAATGTTTCGAAGCTGTACTTTTTTGTAACCCTCCCAACGTTTGAATGAAAAATCTTGAAATTCAGCTTCTTTTATATTTTTGTGTAAGGAAAATATAATGGAACATATTCTCAGCTAAATGTGTTTCGATAGTTTTGATCTAATATAACAACAATAATGCGAAAACATTTTCCTACGTGACTGTACTCATTTCCTGTCTACTAACTTCTTGTATGTGAATCAAAGAATGAATTAAAAGTACTTTTACAATGATTGAAATTTCTAATATTATTATTTGTGGAATTATGAATAATGTTACGTCATGACGTTAATACCCATTTTTTCCTGCACACAATGATATGAAGCAACTTTATATGTTGTCAGATAAAACCACATAAACACGATTGGTTTCAGGAGTATAATAGAGCACATGTACAGACAGATCAATAACGACATATACGAATAAATTATGAGTTATGAATTAGATTGATTTTGAAACAAGTGTGATTTCAAGTGAGTTTTGAATCGGGAGCTAGGCTCAGACTTAATTATTTTTGGGATGCCATTATAAATTCTGGTAATTTGGAATGAGAAAAAACGCTTGCATGTTTCTGTTCTGAATGGGGAAGGTGATAAAGTTTCCGTATATCTCATGTTCAAATTGTGGAAATCCGAGCGGAAGTTATTTTCCTATGTAAATAAGGCGGTGTTATGGATATCGCTATTTTGTAAAACAGCAGAATGGAGTTGTATCCTGTTGGTTATATTCAAACAGCCAGCTTCATTCAACTTGAAAAATATTATCCGGCATCTACTCATTCCGTAAATGAGTAGTAGATAACATTTTTGTGTTTCCTGAATTTTATTTTTGTACTGAGATGTCAAACATGGACCATAAAGAGAATGCCCATAATGAAATATCGATTAAATAATTATACCACACGGAATGGTTTCAATGGAGAACAGATACCAGCTAGTAGTTTAAATAATTTTCATTGTGACATAAGCTGTTTGGAACCAATGGCATACTTTTCAAATCTGAGATCAACATACAGTGTGTCCATAATGTAACCCCCCCCATGTATACTTGTGAACGGGATGAATTCTTTTTTGTGAATTGGCAGTTCATAAGCTACTTTTTGACAATGGAAAAATGGCCCGACGCGATTTTGAAAGAATTTTTCTCAAAGGTTCGAGTGATACCTCATTCGAAACGTCATTCAATTCTCTATATGACAGCATAATTTCAAACGAAAATATTGATTCAAAACAAAATGGCGGTACATAATGTTAGAACTGTCATAAAGTAATCCCACCCCTGTTAACTTTTGAACGAATTGAATTTTTTGTTTAAATTTTTTTTGTATAATGGAAGTTTATGATCTTCTTTTCGACAACAACAATGTGTTAAACCGACGTCGGTCTGCCATTTTGATTTTTTTCAAATGGTTATGAGGGTCGACTGATACATCGTTTGAATTGAATTTGAATACTCTATACGACAAAGAAATATAAAATAAAAATATTTAATCAAAACGAAATGGGGGTACACAATGTTGGAGCTCTGCTATGAGGATACTTTAGATATTTTAGTTCTAGAAATATCATCAAATCTTCTGAGGTACCCTTATACAAAAGTTTTTTATACCTGAAATTGATGTATTACCAACAAGCAGATAATGAAGCAAAATTAATAATAATATCTACCCAGGTAATAGGGGGAATCAGTTATAATAGCGGTCAATACAATACCCAGTTTTCAATATTGAGGAGAGCGATGCTTACCGCAGAGAAAAAAGTTTTTGATCTTAAAGTTTACTACCAGTCTCATGCGAATGCTCATGCCGCTGTGCGATTGTTCAATGAGATGTATCCAGACAATCCCATTGAGAGAAAATATTTTCTAAGAGAACTCATTGTTGAATTTGAACTATCAACCATCTGTCTCTCCAAACAAGCAGATTGAAAACTTGGTGGATCTTCAAGAAAACCCTCAACAATTCACAACTGAACTAACGGATCAACAGTTCATTAAACCCTGAAGAAAAAAAACTACATTACTATAAAATAAAAATGTTTCTGAAGACGATCATGATCGTAGAAATTATTTCTGTGACCTGATGAGTAAAAAACTTGAAAATGTGATCGACATTTGTTTCAGTGATGAAAGCACGTTTTTCTTGAATGGACATGAGAATAGAAATAATCACCGCTATTGGAGCACTGAAATTCCTCATGAGTTCAGGGAAACACGTACTCAGTACATCCAAAAAGTTTGGGCTGGCATATTGAGCAACCGTATATGTCCATATTTCTTAAGAAAAAATTTTAACAGAGTTCAGAAGTGGTTCATCTTTCATTTTAATACTCATATCTGAGTAGTGGACACGATCGTTTTTTAGACGAAATATGATATTTGACATACTAAGTAGTATTTATTTTCAGACAGTGATCGGATGTTAACTTAACGAATGCAATAAGCTTCCCGTTGATGAGGTTGCAAGCAGTTCCTTTCCACTTGATATAGGTAGTAAATTAGCATGTCTAGGCATGGGCATTTTTTAGGAGAGTTTATAAGACAAATGTATGGTTAACAGTGAGGATCCCAAAATTGATCATTGTGGTACACCCGACCGAAAAAAACATGATAGATTCTATCAAATGCTCGGCTGTAGTCAAGAAGAATTAGTACAGTATATTATAATCCACGATAATGTGCTTTGAGTATATCATCAGTTGCATGTCGGAGAACAGTTGTCAAGCTGAAACCTTTTCGAAAACCTGATTGTACCACTTGAAGTATTGAGAAGTTGTGCAGAAGACCCCTAAGTTGACTTTCATTTGCTCTTTCAAAAATTTTAGAGGGGGAGGGTAAAATACTGATCGCTCTCAGGTATTTGAACTTTGTTGGGATATGACTTCTTGGACTTTCACTAGGGCCCTACCGCACACCGTCGGAAAATCATTCACAGTCAGAGATTGGTTTTCTATATAAGTAATATAAAGTCAACCTCATATTCAACCACAAGAGTTACGATTCCTACTGAGAAAGATCTTGTCTGCTCTTATAGTAGAACATTGAGCTCAACTACTTAGTTGTCATGGTAAGGGAAAAATCAACGCTACAGTTGGTGCTCATGCTTAGTGTCATGAACAGAGTTTTGAACTGGTTGGGTGGAAAAAAGTTTGGAATCAACTCTCTATGGTAAAGAGTAATGATATTACGGGTGGCTGGTAGCCCAGAGGATAAGGTATCTGGTTGTGAAACTTCTGGCCAGAATAGGACAGAGGTTCGAGGCCTCAGTACAAAAAAATCTTTTTTTTTCAATTGCATCAGTTTCATAAGGAGGCCACATGCCTTGTTCGAAAGCTAGTGTGACTTAGTTGCCCAGATACCAATCCCGAAGTCTGGTGCTAGCTTAGAGTGCGCACCGATCAACCGGGGAGGCGCTGTAGGTTTCTTGGGTTTTCCTACAATTGTAGAAAATTAGTAGGTCGCTCCGGAGCGCCACGGAAAATAATAATAGCCAACCGCTAACCACTCAGGCTATGTCTCTGCAATAATTAATTGGCCATGCCAAAAAAAATCACTCTTGTTGGTTTCCATAAATTTTTTTCCTTTAGTGGATTACAATTGTTCTAAAAATTAAATACTGAAATTGAAAATCCAGATGATTTTATCGGTAGACATTCTCATGCCACTTTTTGACCCCAAGTCACTCGGTAGAAATTAAATTCGAGTAACCCTCTACATTTCCTCAATTATTCCTCAATTAGCAAATTGAAATAGTCGATCCGCAAAACCACATATCTCTTTGATTGACAACATTGATATTTCTGCATTCACGCCATTTTTGTGAAATCCTCATATCAGCATTTCCTGAATGGCAGTTGAAAAATAATTGCTCCATGTGAATTCCGAATCCATCGAAATTGTTTTCTGTACCTGAATATTTTATTTTGACATTTCAGCTGCTGCAGCCGAAAGTAACAAGAGTTGACGGAAAAAATCAAATTTTTTTGTAATGATGATATGAATACATCATGTTACATTAAATATTGGTGAATATGGTGAATACTGTATTGAATATCTGGTTTGAATATTTGATTTACTATATTACAGAATTCTGTCCTGATTTATAGTGTGAACAGTTCCTTCTGGTAAATTGAGAATATGTTTGGGTGTTAGGATTCTCCTCAAATATTTCAAAGAAACACTCCTTTTTCTATTTTGAGCTTCGATCTCTCAATATCTTGTCTTTCTTGAACACCGATAGATGTTATCGGCTGCCTTGTTGGATCTCTGGTTCGTAATCAGTCACAGCAGTTCGAATATGACCAGCTTTCCTGCAGTAGTAGCATTATTATCATTACATTCTCCTTGAAATGCACGTTCTTCCTTCCAACTGACTCTAATTCAGTATATCTGCTGTAGTATCAGCGTCTCAGTTAGATGTTTGCTGATTTTGATTATCCATAGTTTTATTCATATACTTCTAGATTCGTTTTGGATACCTCGAACTCGTTATTATTGCTGACCCCATGGTAAGAAGTCGTCGGGCTCTTACCAAGCAACGTGCTTTTGAAAACTATGATATAGTTATTTTCGTAGTCATCAAGGCTCTGGGGAACTACTTGAATGCTCAGGAGAGGGCTTGGATGATAATGATAATGACTAGTTTCATGAATTTTTTGAAGAACGATCAATGCTCAATAATTATTGTTACTGATGAGATAGCTATTTCTTTATTGGATCAGCCGTTGATGTTCATTGCTGATTCGAAAAGATATTAGAACGTGACTCACAACAATTGCTCACGAAAGTAAATATTTCACTTGCAGAGACATGCTTGATAATGTCAACTACTGAAAATGTGGTTTTCTAATGCATTAGTTATGTTAATCTGTTCTTGAACTCTTCGTGGTTGAGTACACTTCTGGGATCAATTTTTCACCTTGTGTACCACCCGCTCCTCTATCTTAGTGAAACAATCTTTGACGTCCTAGACATCTGCCTAAACTTCTGGATTGTTTCAATAAACTTTGGGACTTTCCAGTGATCTCCTGAATTCCACTTCTGACTCCCTAGAATCTTCTGTTGGCTGCTTGGACTACTTGACAGATATTCTGGATTTTTCCGGAGACTTTTCGGACATTTCTGCTGGATTCCTGGCTTATTCCGGTCATCAGTACTAGGGCTTCGCGAGACCAAGAGATTAGTCTTGGTTTTGTCTTGGTCTTGATACAAGAAGAAGACCAAGACCAAGATCAAGACCTAATAAATCTTCCCAAGACCAAGACTTGACTCTCGAGACCAAGATGAAGACTCTCCCCAAAGAGTATTGGTCTTGGTTTAGAAAGAAAATAGTAAGCTTAAATCTACTCAATATTAGGAAAATTTTGATGAAAAATGTTATGACATTTCATTTCAATTATTTATTTTTCATATGGTAGGTTTTTAAATTATGTTAATTCAAAATTGATAATACATTTTTCAAAATCTGTGATGCAGTTATACAGTTTACAAAAAATAGGTGAATGTTTTAAGGTCGCAGTGGTTAATAAGTATTGCAATTTCCTCGGGATTCCGATTCCACCACTCTGCCGCAACCGCATCTTACTGCTCATCACACAATACTCCATTGTGAAATGGTCAATAAAAACCGAATTAACATTATTTTGAACATTTTTTCTGGTTTGTTGGGCGTCGACCTGTGTGCTGTGTGGGTATAATTTAATATTTATTCAAGATTTCTTAAAAATTATATTATGATATTGAAATGAAAAATTTTAATTTCGCTTAATTCACCCGTACAAACTGACAATTGTTAAAGACTGAGAAATACGAAGTGACTATTATATGCATATACTGTTAGACAATTGAATAATTAAAATTTCTATTCAAATTTTGATCCAAGACTATCAAGACCAAGACTGAGTCAGTCTCGTCTTGATCTTGAAACATCAAGACCAATACCAAGACCAAGACTACATTTATTTTTCGAGACCGAGACCAAGACTGATCAGTCTTGGTCTTGGTCTCGCGAAGCCCTAATCAGTACCTTATACACTTACCAATCTAATCCTTTTACTCATTCTCTGGTCCAACTCCTCCTAAATAGGATTTTGATAAAACAATTTCTCACCAGAATCGCAGAAGAGGGGACAATGAAACCAACTCCAAGTGTCATGATCATATTGATGTATTCATTATTTTCAAAGGTAAGTTACAGTTAATTTTGTTTTCCGAAGTTTTGAAACTTTTGCATTGCGTGCTTATTATCATTCCAACAGACACTCCCTACTCTCACCAAACTACTTAACACACAAAACAAAAATAGTTATTTATGTAACAAGTGTGTAGTGGCCTTTTTTAAAAAAATGTGAATATTGTAGCATGAGCCGAAGGCAAATGCGACAACCACATGGGTCAAAAAAATGCATCTACACACGAATCACATTCACTATTTTTTTCACTATATTGTCAAAAAGATTGGTTATACAGAAGATACTTTACACACTAGTAATGAATTTTTATTTCTCGAAAATATTTGAGGTTCACAATATATTCAACTCTCACAAAACAAAATAACAATGACGAATGAAACAATGCTCAATATATCAGGTTTTTAGTTGTTAGAAATTTCAATTTGAATTTGGCATTTTCAAGTACGGAGTTTGAAAAAATTTTTGTGACATTAGTTCTGTAACTGTAGTTTCGGTATCAAGTGCTTCCACAAATTATGTGTTAGATACCTAAACCTTCTGTATATTATGTTATGGATATTGTGTCAGTCACTGCAACAAAAAACTTGAATATCGTTGTGTTGATAACTAATAACCGATTTATAGCGATCTACCGGTTATCCTAAATTTGGACCGGTATTTACCACTGGCATTAAAGTGACTTTGGTTTTTAGGGATTATTTTGTATGACGTCATGAATAAGCCCTTTGCAACGTCATAACTTGATATTTCAAATAACCGGTAAATAATAACAAAACTCGAGCAATTTCCATCCCCTCTACTGCGGTCTATCTCTCATCGTGTGAGGTTAGATTTTCGTGAAGTTTGTGATATTGTATTTTGTTTGCTTGTAATAAGATGTAAAATGGGATATACTGAAGGACCATACCAAATTAATTTAAATCATGAAGGCAATGATATTGCAGTTACGGTTGAGTATTTGAATACGGCAGTATTACTGTTAAATGGTAAGTAAAGAACACAGAATGAGCGTGAGTGAATATGTTCTGAAACTGTATCACTTAAGGCAAATAATACACCACTTAAACTTTCAGATCCTGATGCTGCCCTCACTTTCTTGAAAACAAACTACCCCCATATTATTCCCTCCACATCAAGGGCTCAACAGCAAACAGCACAACAAAGCCAGGAAAATATCGAAGTTGATATCATATGGACAAAAAAAACATCTCAAATAGATTTAGAGGCTACAAAACAACTTTTATATCTGAGAGAAAAAATGGAGGATTAGTTTATTGATAAGAAAACGAATAAAACTAAATTTTGGAATAAGATTGGCCAAGAACTGAAGAAACAGTATAATATTGGAGAAAGTGCAGGAGAGAGGTGCAGACAAAAATTTGCAAATCTAACTCAGGCGTATCTCCACTTTATTAAAAATCAATAAACCACGGAGTCAAAAACATTAGATCTGCTCCCATTCTTTAAAGAGATGCATTCCATATTAGGTACAATTGCTACCAACAAATGTGGCCACTAAACTAAGCTACTTTTTATTGCCTTCCCAGTAAAAATATTCTCTGAATGAATTTTTGTAATATTTTATTCTACATTTTCATAGCTTCCTAAGACCACAAAAAAATGTTTTGTCTGATTAGTTATCAAAGTTTTCATCGCTTATATAAACTATATACTATACTATACTAAAAATTACCAGCTAAATAAGGAGGCAGTAGTCAACACATCTGCTGCAGTTATGCAACAAATTGAATCACATCAAATGTGTCTTCTAAAAAATGCCCCTAATCTTAATTTGGGATTGTTACATTTTCTACATTTTTTTGATACTTCTATTTATAATATTTATTTATTTTTCAATATTTAGGATCAAAACACAAGACTTCACCCAGCATCCTTGAAGATTCTATGGAAAAAAATGAGGAAATTCCAGAAGAAGATGAACTTCCGAAAGAGAATTTCTCTTCTTTGGACAATCAAATGAATGAAAATCCATCGACTTCCAAGGATGTCCAGAATAGATTTTCAAAATCAACAAAAAGGGTAAAGCCCTTGACTGATTCCGAACTAATTTTGAAAGAAATTCAAGAAGATAGGAAGGCAAGAAGCGAAGAAATTTCATTTTTGAAAGACCACTTGAAGACAACTGAAAAACAAAGGGATAGATTACTAGACATTTTAGCGAACAACTTCAAGAAACGGAAGAGAGAAAAAGACTCAGGTGATGACTCTGACTAAAACATTCAAAAAAACTTTTTTGTTGTATAATTTAACTCTGGGTTTGTTTGCCCTTACTATAAGGTTCAAATAGGGGTACTGTTTTGTTTCTCAATTTTTATTGATACCATTTATTTTGTGATAAGTACATACTGGGAGATTTCTTATTATTTTATCAGATGTTCACGTGTATCTATAAGACTGATATGACATTAAATTTATTACTTGTTTCTTATTTGACATTTTATACATAAGATGAATAAAACATTTATAATATGATCCGAAATATAATAATTGCCTGGTAGCAAACAAGGTATTGGCAATATCATTCCTCTTCAGTTGGCCTTCAATATTATTTCCAGCATTTCCTGGCACTGATAATGGTACCTTTTTTTCAAAAAACAATTCTTCATTCCATATATCACAATTTAAAATACAGAAATTGTGCAAAACACATCCTGCAGTTGCAATTTCAACACTTTTACAAATATTATATGTATTTAGTTGTCCTAAGGTGTGTTCAATAACAACTCGTTCTGATGAAAGACAATAATTGTGGTATCTTTCCTTTCGACTCATGTTTTCATTATCCCTTTAATATCTATTGATCAACACAATTCTGATAACATTAATTCATTTCATACTTATATGGAGTCATAAGCCACTTTTTTATTCCAAAGGCACTATCCCAAATCAGGTGGTATTTGTCATGAAAAATGCTTTCTGGTCCATATCTCTCAATATCCCTGTAGAATTGTGAATTCTCAAATACCTATTAAAAAAATTGCAATATAGAGTTGAATGTTCGTGATGAGAAAGCTAATGTAATTAATACTCTAAACAGTGTTACAATTTAAAAAGTAATTCTGTGTATAATATTCTTACACAGGAATCATGTGCAGATCCTGGAAATCCAATAAAAACATTTGTAAAAAGTCTATTGGAATTAAAAATTGCCATAATATTTATGGAGTGACTTCTGTATCTATCTATTTAACTATCCTGTTGGGATTTTTCAACGTTTATAAAGATATGGGACCATCTAATGCACCAACAACTCCTGAAATTGATTTGGAAGCTTAATTTACTAAACTGAAAAACTGCTTTCTTACATTGAAATATTTTTTAAACCCCTTAGAAACGTGTTCCAATTCCTCTTTTGAACTGTGAAATCTTACAAACACTTTTTTAAGTCTTACAACAAAATACAGCAATCTGTTAACAATATTCACAAACAAATACACCTGAAATATTGAATCTTGTTCCAATATAAAATAAACTTTCTTGAGTTGCCATGTAGTAAAGAAAAATAAAAACTTGTAATTTCAATTCTAAGGGATAGTGCCCTCCAGTATACTTTTTTTTGAGAACTTGATTGAAGTCGATTTTATGGAGGGCTCTTTCTAATTTTTCTAGGATACTTGAAGTCACCCTAAATAGTTTAAAAAATTCCATTTCGTTGTAATTTATTAGCCACTTTTCAACTGTAACAATTTTTGGAAACATTGAGTGTTCCCGCACCATAAATATAATCTTTCCAGTTATTATTTGTTTCAAAAGCTGTTGTACTATAAAAGCTTCCTCGTAGTCTGATATAAAAAAGTCATTAATCAGTTGCACTGTAAGAATATCCAAGTTTAATATTTGCTATGCTATAATATTGAAAGAATACAGGGGTACCCTTCTCTCTAAGCGTTTCCACAAAGTGGAAAATAAAGGCAAACATCTGTAAGAAAACAACTACTTCCCTGGCTAATACCACGACGGACATTGAACTACAACTGACAGATATTTGTGCAACGTTCTTCAAAGAAGACCCAATTGCAAGTGCTTGTCTTGTAATTAAACAGAAAATTATACTTTATTTGGCTGGGAATGACCACCTGCAGACATGCATGTTTCGAGGTTTATTGCCTCTCATCAGTGACAGGGTAGGTCGGACAACATATAATTGTCCTGTCCCTGCCAAATGAATAATAATCAACTGTTTAACTAATATTTTTCCACGAACAACACCACGATCTACAACCAAGTTGATCGAAGCGCCATCCGCACGGAACAAGACAAAACACTCCCAAGCAGCACAGTCCCCATGTTCCCATATAATGAACATATCATCAGCCAGGCTTTCGGACCATTCGATGTATGTATGTATTGGCAACTATCGGTGATAATGGAGAGCCAATAGGGAGTCCGTCTACCTGAACAAGAGGTGATTTTTTTCTTGGAAGTAGGAGATGCAATTCCATTATTACATTACTAGGAAGGTCTGTTCTGTCTGTTCTGTGCAGTTGGTTATCTTCTTCGAGTATTTCTTTGAATATACCCAGCGATTCTCTTATGGGTATATTTGTGTGAAGGTTTTTCATGTCGAAGCTGATGAGGCGGTCTTTTGGTTGTAGATTTACATTTTTCACAACTTTCTAGTTATCTACCTATGTAAGAATCGCTCTTTCCTTGTAGTGGACGTATTGCATATAAAATTCTAAAACAAACACTAATTGTCCTATATTATTTTGGAAGATAAGTTCTTACGCATGGTGTGTTGCTAACAATACCGGTGGCCTTTGACAAATTCAGTTTAGGCAACATATATTTCTGAACTAACCTATGATCTGATTATTCTCAAAACTTTACAAAATATTCAGATTTCATACTATATACTCAAGTCTTCATCTAGAGCTGGGAATCTGGAGCATTCAACAGAAAATTAATTGAATGATCTTTTTAGTTTTTTGCTTTATATTATTTTTTTTCATTTCGAGGTGTTTTTCAACAAAGAATTCATCAACTATTGTGGAAGGTTTGCAAGACTTCGATTCCTCATCTGATTAATAGCCAAAATGCCGTTTTACGAGAAATTCGTAGCTTTGTTCTTTTCACACCAATCTCGGTGGACTTTCGGGGACTGTTTGGGATCTGTGTAGTATTGTCAAATTCGCCAGATGATTTAAATTCATATAGGGTATGCTTACCAAAGTACCCTTAGACGCTATCAAATCTCATCGAAAAGTTGAAGTTTTCCGAGAAATGTGACAACATTTAAGCGAAAATATTGAAAAAACGTCGTTTCCACTGCTTTCGTTGAAGACAAACCTATTTTTGCATGATAGCAAATAATAACGGTGAAATCAGAGCCTTCTAAGGAGCTGTGGTGGTGTATCGGCATGGGTTGAAGCTTTTTGTAAGCTTCTTTCTCGAGGGTTGGGGGGTCAGAGACAGATTTGTGAGGAAGTAAAGCTTATAATATTTCACAAACACATACATTTGGCTATTCAGAGGGATGGAGTCATGGTGAAGCGGATTCATTCCCTGATAACCAGAAAATCAAAGCTCAGTACGGATAACAAATTGTTAATGCACAAGCAAATAAAATGAGACCTGGGGTCGTATTCTTGGCCATTCGCAATAAGAACGAGTGCTCGAATCGTTTCATTCTGAACTACTGATAGTGTTGAAACGACATGAAGAGAAAATTAGACTGTGACGCTACACGTACACATTACTATTGCGAACGGTCAAGAATAGCAGCCCTGCAATATTGTCCTGTGTTCTGCTGTCTGGGCACCACGCACCTTACGAAGCTGGACCAGATGCAGAACCAAATACTCCGTTACTGTTAGCGACAGATACATTCGCCTGGATTAGTTTAAGGAGATGAGCGAAGTCCACTCAGTCCTGACGTATATTAGAAAGTTGTGTTGTAGATTGTAAGGGGTCGTGAGTATTGTGCAAATGTGCGTTCGTAGAAGAAACTTTGTGTGTATTTCGAGCAAACAGTATCATTGCCGTTCTCCAAAGATTACCATAAGATGCAAAGCGAAATGCTGTAACTCTTTTTAACGAGTGGCAATCAAGCACTTTGCGTACACGAATAGCTCTTATATTTAAAGCAAATAAGCATTAATAATAAAAACTTTCCACCTTGTAAAATCAAATTTAGTTTTATAATATACTAAATGAACTTTAGAAATTAGTCTATAACATATACTGTTTGTTGCTTTGGGTTCTGTGATGATAAGAAAAATTGTAGAGATTTTTCTAATTTACACAGCCAGGTCCTACTCATTTTTACCAAAATCGACATTCACGGTTTGATTACTTTTGTTTGAATCGCTGCATTTGGAGAAAACTACGATCAAAATAAAGAACTGTTGATTACTTGTTGCACACTGAATATACGAAAAAATTATTTTGCCTTTATACTTGTCTTAGAAAAATATAGCATAAATTTTATAACGTTTTATTTTATTGCTATGTACAATTTTTGACATATTTGATTTAACACGCCAATGAAAAAAAGGAAAACTTTACGCAACCTGAAGCGTGCGTGATGTACATATCTTACGCACGATAGCAGAAAAAATACGTTTCACTCAAACAGGCCAAAATTGGATGTGAGAAAAAATGTGTTGGCAACAATTGGATTCGAGACAGGAGCTGTTTCGGAATTATAATTACGAGTACTTGAACTGGAAACTAAATGGTACACTTTTTTCATAGTATTCAATATACAGTCGAAAATAAATTCGTTACTTTAAACCGAGCACTTCGACTTTCTAATTCTGGCGAGTAGACTGGTTCACTAAGTTAAATAAATTACCTGAATGCTAAAACTTGAACAACTGAGCTAAGCTGAACGACTATAACTGAATAGCTGAAAGTTGAATGGAAGTCTGGAACTTATAAAAGACGGTTTTCTAGAAGAAATTTGAGATCAAAATCGACATGGTTTTTGATAAAAATCTAATAAGAACTGAGGAAATCAATTCAAGGTTGGGATTTTAATAATTTTTGATATTACTAGAATACATTAATTTCTTTCTGCAGTTCTAGATTCCTCGTAAGTTACTGATATTGCATGTTACTTATTTCGCAATACAGAAATGTCATTGAGACTTTCAGTCATTTGGCCCAATACTGGGAAAAATCTGTTATCTAACAGTTTGTTGTAACTTCTACATGTCAAGTTAGAGAACATGCAATTTCCAAGGATTCGGGGAGTTTTATCTAAGGCCTCAGCGAACTTTTGGGGAGGTCTGACAATAAGACCCCAAAAGTTGTGTCGTGAAAAGAAGATATACATCAACTGGGCTATCACCGTTGCTTTGGTAAGATAAGTTAATGCCAATTCATTTATCTTTTACTACACAAAATTTTGTTTTTGTCGAGCGTCTCCAAATAGTAATGAATAAAGTGATCCTGAAATGAGATTTGAAACTGTTCAGAGCATAATTTGATTAGGAAAAAGGAAAGAATATGCATTGAAGTGTCATTTCTATGCATCTTTATGTTCGAAGTCGAAGTACCCTTTCTCTCCACACGTTTCCATCAAGTGGAAAAATGAGGCAAACATCTGTCAGAAAACAATTACTTCCCTGGCTAATACCACGACGGACATTCAACTACATCTTACAGATATTTGTGCAACGTTCTTTCATGAAGACCCAATTGCAAGTGCGTATCTTGTAATTCAACAGAAGATTATCTTTGATTAGGCTGGGAGTGACCACTTTCAGATATGTATATTCGAGGTATTGCCTCTCATCTGTGCAAGGGTAGGTCGGACAAGATTATAATCAACCGTTAAACCAATATTTCTTCACGGATGAAGCCAAGACCCACAACTAATTTGATGGTAGCACCATCCGCATAAAAACAGGACAGGACAATGTTAAGTTGTGTCGTGAAAAATAGATATACATCAACTGGGCTATCACCGTTGCTTTGGTAAGATATGTTAATGCCAATTCATTCATCTTTCACTATAGAAAATTTTATCTGTCGAGCGTCTCCAAATAATAATGAATAAAGTGATCCTGAAATGAGATTTGGAACTGTTTAGAGCATGATTTGATTGGGAAAAAAGGAAGAATATACGTTGAAGTGTCATTTCCATCATTATGCGTATTCCTGTAATAATTCAAATTCATTTGACTCGAAGAGAAAAAACACCAATGTTGCATTGTTTTTATAGCATTAAATCAAAATCATTAACAGACTTGAAACGAATAAAATCGACGAAGTCGAAGTACCCTTTCTCTCCACACGTTCCCAACAAGTAGAAAAATGAGGCAAACATCTGTCAGAAAACAACTACTTCCTTGGCTAAAACCACGACGGACATTGAACTACATCTGACAGATATTTGTGAAACGTTCTTCTAAGAATACCTAATTGAAAGTACGTATTTTGTAATTACACATTAGATTATCCTGTATTTGGCTGGGAACGACCACCTGCAGATATGCATGTTTCGAGGTATTGCCTCTCATCAGTGCCAGGGTAGGTCGGACAACATTACAATCAACCGATTAACTAATATTTCTCCACAGATGAAGCCACGACCCACAACTAAGTTGATCGTAGCGCCATCCGCATGAAAACAGGACAGGACAATTATAATATTTTCTGACCTACCCTGGCACTGATGAGAGGCAATACCTCGAAACATGCATGTTTGCAGGTGGTCATTACATTCTTGACGTCATTGCCTTATAGTCCGGAAGACAGCGTTGCATTTTGGCTGCTGCTCGATCGTCGATCAGTTGGTATAATTTTCGATACATCCGGTATAACTGATAAGTGAACTAAGCGTCACCTTATGCCCCCGCGTTGGGTGTGGGCGTATGGAATCCTCAAAAGTTGAAAAACAAATCAAAAAATGAAGTAGTAAATCGCCGGCTGATACCTTTGTTATGAATAGTTGACATCATTCGCAATTGGAAAAAGTTAGCAGCATTGCGAAGGGGGATTATGCGTTAGCTACTCGCATGAACTTGTGGAAAACAACACTTCAAAAAGGAATAGATATTTTACTGGGCGATTGTTTACATAATAGAAATAAAAAACACAACACAACAGTTAGCTGCGTGTGTCGCGGTGGAAAAGCCGTCAGCTGACGCAGTCAAGGTAAAAATCATTCGAGCAATGCATACATATCTTTCAGCAAAATGATAATTTTCGTAAACGAGATTATCAAACTACCATATTGTAAGAATAATACGTATAGAACAATTTTGAAAGAAAATATTTATATATGTACGTATGTGATTTGAAGGCATTATATGAAGTAATGTTGAGTATGGAATGAAAGTAATATAAAATAATCTAAAAATAATAGAAATATAGAAATTGACAAATTTGTGAAAATGATTCATCGTCAATCGCAGTATCGCTATCATAATTATTTTCATCAGAATTGTCCTGTTTTAAATTGTTATCCTCGTCTTTAGTTTGTTTCTCTTCGCCGTCGTCTGTAAGTGAATATGTTCCTCATTAAAAGTATGCTACCAGAAATGTATAAAGGCTGAAAAAGAAAGTGTCACAACTGCTGCAATAATTTCGCTGCTGCTACCCGTTATACCTAGCAGCGACTGATAAGGGTCCTTGATTTCCTTCGAACCACTTGAATACGTATTTACCTCCATGTTCTTCTTATCTTCAATCATAAAATTCTGAAGAATTCTGAAGATGTGCATGGTTCCAAATGCGAGCTATATATGACACGACTTTTCAATTTGAGCATATCATAGGAGTGGTTACAGAAATCATTATGATATATATATATATTTAATTTGTCGATCAGAACATCAGTTTTTCCAGAGGTGTGGAAGGAAGCAATAGTAACTCCCATTCACAAATCTGGAAACACATCAGACATCAAAAATTACAGGCCAATAATAGTTCTGCGTGCAGTTGCTAAATTATATGAACAAATAATATACAACAAGGTGTGGTGTTCTGTCGGAGCTAGGATTTGTGAAGAGCAGCATGGTTTTGTTCCGAAGAAATCTACAACTACAAATTTGCTTCTTTCCACACATGGTGTGCATAGATGCATCTCAGAGTATGCACAGATTGACGTCATTTACACTGATTTCCAAAAAGCTTTCGATAAGGTGAATCACGACATGTTACTGGAAAAAAAGGTACGGAGCAGACTTATCAAGCTTAAATTTTTTTATCTTGTACTTAGAAATCAGACCATACAAGGTCAGATATCAAGGTCACTGTTCGGGAAAATATCTCGCAAACTCAGGATTACCACAGGGGTCCAACTTGGGACCACCATTATTTTTAATATTCATTAACGACTTACCGCAGAACCTAAGATACTCTGAATGTTTATTATTTGCTGAAGACCTGCCATCACCTTCGGAGCGATATAATATAATAATATAATAATAATAATACTCCCTGATAAACACTCGTGTACCCAAAGGCATAGCCTGTGCGGGTAGAGGACGGCTATTATTATTATTTGCCGTGGCGCTCCGGGGCGACTTAATGATGTTTTAGGTGATGTATTCACTTTTCAGCTGTAGGAAAACCCGGAAAACCTACAGCACCACCTCGGGTGGTCGGTGTGCACTCCAAGCTAGCACTAGACTCAGTGTTCTTATGGTCTGTTGAAAACGACTTGCCTTTAAAAGGATTTAATAGAATATGAATAGTCTATTGAAAACGACAAACTGCTGACAGTAAAAAAAGTTCAGGATTTAGGCGTTGAGTATGATCATGCACTTTCATTCAGATCACACATTGAGCAAGTTAGCGCAGAGGCACTGAGAAGTTTGGGATACGTGCAAAGGAACTCCAGATATTTCCGAAAATGGGAAACAATAAAATAACTTTACAATCGTTCGATCGTTCGATCGTTCGTTCGTTCGATCGTTCGATCGTTCGTTCGTTCGTCCGTCCGTCCGTCCGTCCGTCTGTCCGTCCGTCCGTCCGTCTGTCCGTCCGTTCGTTCGTCCGTTCGTCCGTTCGTCCGTTCGTCCGTTCGTCCGTTCGTCCGTTTGTCCGTTCGTCCGTTCCTCCGTTCCTCCGTTCGTTCGTTCGTTAGTTCGTTCGTTAGTTCGTTAGTTCGTTAGTTCGTTCGTTAGTTCGTTAGTTCGTTGGTTAGTTAGTTAGTTCGTTAGTTCGTTAGTTCGTTAATTCATTAGTTCGTTAGTTCGTTAGTTCGTTAGTTCGTTAGTTCCTTAGTTCGTTAGTTCGTTAGTTCGTTAGTTCGTTAGTTCGTTAGTTCGTTAGTTCGTTAGTTCGTTAGTTCGTTAGTTCGTTAGTTCGTTAGTTCGTTAGTTCGTTAGTTCGTTAGTTCGTTAGTTCGTTAGTTCGTTAGTTCGTTAGTTCGTTAGTTCGTTAGTTCGTTAGTTCGTTAGTTCGATAGTTCGTTCCTTCGTTCCTTCGTTCCTTCGTTCGTTCGTTCGTTCTTTCTTTCGTTCGTTCGTTCGTTCGTTCGTTCGTTCGGTCGTTCGTTCGTTCGTTCGTTCGTTCGTTCGTTCGTTCGTTCGTTCGTTCGTTCGTTCGTTCGTTCGTTCGTTCGTTCGTTCGTTCGTTCGTTCGTTCGTTCGTTCGTTCGTTCGTTCGTTCGTTCGTTCGTTCGTTCGTTTGTTCGTGCGTTCGTTCGTTCGTTCATTCATCTATTTCTCAAACAAGTTACAAGAACCATTTATACAGTGTTGATGAAAGTCTCGATTCGAATTTGTCTTCCAATGTTATGATAATTCTGCCGATGCAGATTTTTTGTTACAATTACGTCGTTCTTTTTCCTTGTGTACTACGTACAAGCGACCATAAGGAATGAATTCAGGGTGTCTATTCTGGAGATTTAACGTATACGAATTCGATATTGTATCTCTCTTCAACGAGCGGTGTCTGTATTCAAACGTTTGAAAATGCTTTCGCATGGACTAGAGAATAGACCCTGAGTTAGTGCTGTGCAATGTTCAAAATGAAACAATCTTTTTACACAGTTCGTTTTCAGTGAAATATATAACCACGACATTTTTCTTTTCGTTCACCCATCATACAACCAACCAGGCAGTTTCGTACGATGCTCCAAATGAAACAATCTGTTTACGCAGTTGATTTCCAGTATTATAAGAATTCTGTTTATGCAGATTTCATCTACATCGTTTTTTCTCGTATATATGCAAGAGATCATCCAGATTTCAGGCAGTATCGTACAATGCCCAACATAATAAAATTTTCATTTTGTTCCTCTACAACTCCATATATTATGACACTGCGACTTTTTCTGTTCTGGTTTTACCTTTCTTGTTTTTTCACAAGTAATGCGATTTCCTTATCTTATTTTTTATTCTCTAATTCCTCAATTTCCTTCTTCAGTAACTGCATTTCTTCTTCGAACGTTTTATTCAAGGGGTCCGTGATAGTTCTGATTAACGCATTGATGATGATCACAGCTTAATACTCCAAAGTTCAGTTCGTTCACCTAAGTCGATAAGTGAGTTTCACCAAATCAAACAAGACTACAGTTCGAGAAGTCAAGTTAGTCAAGTAGGTATAGTTGAGTTTTTCAGTTCTATTTTGAAAAAGTAGGGACTCCGAGTGGAGTAGCTTTGTAACCGATGGATCCAATTATTCTCATTCTGGAATTATTCACAAACTCCAAATCTGTTAGTTATTGTTATTTATAAAGATATTTATGAAAAAAATATTACCTATTTAATTGGCACCATTCAGTAGTTTTTCGGTGAGCGTATGTTGATTTTCAACGTGTACGTGAAAGTCCGTGAGATTATCTACACCCCTAAACCATCTACGGGCACTAACGCAAAGAACATAAGCCTGCGCTTAGTCCAATAACCACTTTGTGTCAAAACTAAAAGATCAATCGTAACACTACGGAACTTTGCAAGTGACTTCATGACATCACGTTTAGTTGTAAAAAAAATTGTTTATCAAAAAATCAGGAGTGAAACATAATTTTTTTCAATTAAATAAAAAAAAATAAAAAATTTGGAATTTTCTCTCAAGTAGAAAAGCTATCGAAAAACGTCTTCGATATAATAAATGGAATCACAAAATAGACCTATAACATTTTCAGTAGGTTAGTCCCGGTGATATTTTGAGAAAAAAACCGCTACTTTACTAAATCTACAAATAAAGTATGTTCTTGTAATGGAAACGAGAGTAAAAGGCGTTCAAATCGCCCGTGCTTCAAAACCCTGCATGGGCACGCATGTATCTGATTCGGCCTTGAGAATTTTTGAGCTCTTATATAAATTTCTACTCACTTTCAGACGGACAATCGCAGCTGGATCTATTATAATCTTAATTAGTATCTTTTATGAAATTTCTCACTAATAAACTCAAATTTTTACAGCAAGATAAAAAACTTTGCATGACAGTATGGTTTGACATGTCTATAATATCCCAGAAAACGGGACTCGAGATACTACGCTCGCAGCTCATGATCTGAACTGGCAGCATACTAAGAAAAGCGCTCCAAAAGTGTGTCCATTTTTGGCTTAGATATTATAGTTCGATGATCCTGGACTGTTTTATACATGGAATGAACAGATAAATTCATCTTCTTTCGTTTCAGATGGCCAGGGGTTTCTGAAAATCCCGTGGTTGGAAAAAATTATTTATCATTTGAAAATAATGAGTTTTTGGACGGTCTCTGATTTTTTTAAATTATAATACTGTTACGAGATTGATAAAAATCCCCTAGCTACGCCGCTGGATAGACTTGCACGCGTATCGTCAATATGGTTTCCGAGAAAAAGGCAGATAGCTGCCGGTAATGAATATTCGGGATAACCAAACCGTCGCGTCGCGAAGAATCTGATTACACTTGAGTACCTATATAAACGCGAAACATTTGACTGGAGAGGAATTTTGATGAAGAGAATTATTTAAGAAGATTAGAAAGTGATAATAAGCAGAAGTGTTTGGAATATTTAGCTAGTTGTATTATTGTATAGATCTAAGTGTTTTATTAGTCAGTGAAGTATTGTATGTTTGTTTATAGTGAAGTTAGAAAATAAACAGTTGAGTAGTGTGCTCGGCCTTTTATTTAGAAAAATGTAACAGTGGTGTCCGAAGCGAGATATTAGTGAAAAACAGAAACAACCTATTTATAAACTATTTATGGTGAATACGAGGAGTACATCGTACGATACGATGGAGGACATTGTGAAATTTATCCAAAATCAGTTTGCGGATTTGGAAAGAAGGCGCCAGGAGGAAAAACAAGAAGAGGAAAAGCGTCGCCAGGAGGAAAAACAAGAAGAGGAAAAGCGGCGACAGGAGGAAAAGAAAGAACGAGAAGAGGAAATGCAGCGCCAGGAGGAAAAGAAAGAACGAGAAGATGAAAAACGAGAAGAGGAAATGCGACGGTTAGATGAAAAACAAGAACGAGATAAAGAAAAACAAGAACGAGAAGAGGCACTCCAGAAAATTCTCGAAGAACAGAGAAAAGAGCGAGAAGATGAAAAACAAGAACGAGAAAAGAAAAATCGAGAACGAGAATAACTCCAGAAAATTCTCGAACAACAAAAGAATGAATTGGAACGAATAGAAAAACAAAGGAAAACAGACTTCCAGAAGGTTCTAGAACATCAAGACAAGTTCTTTCAACATGTTCTACAGAAAAAGTACATATGGGGGAACTGAAAAGAAAAATGGAGGAAGACGTCAAGAAAATTGACGACGAGCTTAATAAGAAAGTGGAGACAGTGCGAGAGGAGCTGAAAGGACTCGAAAATCAGATAGCACTCCTCAAGAAGCAAGATCGTCGAGACATGGTTGTCACATCAGGAATTTCCTTAAAACCACCGACTTTTGATGGACAGTCCTCTTGGTCCATGTATCGCCGACAATTTGAAGCAGCAGTGGCAAATGGATGGGGCGAAGAAGGAAAAGCTACGGCCCTCATAGTAGCTTTGGGAGGACCAGCTTTGGGTAAGTTACAGACGATACCTATCCAACAGCAAAATAAATATAAAGACCTGATTACTGCATTAGAATTAAGGTATGGCGATCAACATCGAGAACAGCTGTATCGGGCTCAAATGAAAACGCGCACCCAGAAATCAAGTGAGAGTCTGCAGGAATTTGAATCGGATGTGAGACGCCTAATTCAGCTGGCTTACCCAGAAGCACCGGGAGATTTCAAAGAACACTTAGCGGTGCAGATATTCATAGATGGACTCAGATACACCGAAATCCAAAGGACTCTGCGATTGACACACTTTAAGAGGAGTAGCGATGCCTTGGTACATTCCTTAGAAGTGGAGGTGGCCTTCAACACCTCGAGGCCGAAAGTACGAGCGGTATCGATAGAAGAACCCGAACAATGATCAAGCGCAGCTTCTAGTTCATTCGAGAAGGTTCTGGAAAAGATTAAATCTTTGATAAGCGGTGCAGTTATTTATAGATGGACTCAGAGACACCGAAATCCAAAGGACTCTGCGATTGACACACTTCAAGAGGAGTAGCGATGCCATGGTATGTTCCTTAGAAGTGGAGGCGGCCTTCAACACCTCGAGGCCGAAAGTACGAGCGGTATCGATAGAAGAACCCGAACAACGATCAAGCGCAGCTACTAGTTCATTCGAGAAGGTTCTGGAAGAGATTAAATCTTTGATAAGCGGAATGAGCATCCAGAAGAACAGTGCGTGCTATAGATGTGGGAAATTGGGCCATCTTATTAGAGACTGCTGGGTAAGAATGCCACCACGTTCGCAATCACCTATGAGGATAAGATCTTCCAGCGAGTCCTCAAGTGGGCGGCAGGAAAACTAGAATTAGCCAGCATAATGGAGCCCCCAGGGTCATCCCTATCAACAGGCTAAGAAGAACAACTGATAGCCTTACCATTCCAGGAAAACGAAATAGACATTATATGCACCATAGACACCGGTGCTGCAGTTTCGTTGGTACGCAGTGACATTCTTCGGCCAGAACGCGCGAAACCTATCTCTTCAAGCCTTGTGCTTCGAACAGTCACTGGAGAAAATGCACCTATATGGGGAGAAGCTGAGATTACACTAATTCTTGGGCGACTCATCATCACAAATACAGTATACGTCGCGGATATAGAAGATGAATTTATACTTGGGATGTATTTGATCAGTGACTATGGGTTTTCGTTCGACAATGAAGAGAGGATCATGAAGTTTGGAGGAGAAGAATTTTTCCTCACAACTCCAACAGAGAGGACGATGTCTGTGAAACTGCGATTAGCGAAAACCGTGAAAATTCCTGGATTTTCGGAAAAAGTACGTTATGCTACATTAGATGGAGACCCTGGGTGTTGCGTTGGAATAGTACAGCCATGTGATGAATCACCCAGCAATTTGGTTCTTGCACGAGCCCTGGTGAAGACAAAACAAGCTATTCCTGTAAGAGTTGCCAACGTGTATCCCGAAGAAATAACAACTAAAGAAGGCGATATTATTGGAATCTGTGAACCTATTTCATGGGTAGCAAGCTATGATTCAGGTGACCACCAGGAGAGAAAAGAAGCCTCAAAGAGTGTTATGACAGTTCATGAAAAATCATTTGAACACTTGTCGACAGAAGAATTGAGAGCTGCTAAAGATTTCATCAGAAGTGAAAGCGACATCTTTTATTCAACAACAACAGGCAGAACTAACCTGGTCAAACACAGGATCGATACTGGTCAAGCCCATCCGATTCGACAACCACCAAGAAGAGTTCCATTTGCCAAACAACAAGAGGTGGAAGAGCTTGTTGACAAGATGATGAAAGATGGTGTGATTGAAGAATCATCGAGCCCTTGGTCTGCACCTGTTGTGTTAGTTTCTAAGAAGGATGGATCTACGAGATTCTGTGTGGATTATAGGAAATTGAATGATGTAACGAAGAAGGATAGCTACATTTTACCAAGAATTGACGACACATTAACAACTTTACAGGTTCACGTTGGTTCTCAACCCTAGATCTGAAGAGCGGGTATTGGCAAGTGGGCATACATGAAGAAGATAAGGAGAAGACAGCAATTTCGACTGGAAGCGGACTTTATCAGTTCACTGTCATGCCTTTTGGATTATGCAATGCTCCAGTAATATTTGAAAAGCTTATGGAGTTGGTCCTGCGAGGACTCACTTGGAAGACTTGTCTAGTATACCTCGACGACGTTTTAGTCATGGGAAAGACATTTGAAGAACATCTACAAAACTTGCGAGAAGTACTCCAACGATTCAGGAATGCCAACCTTAAACGGAATCCTCAGAAATGCTCATTGTTCCAGAAGGAAGTGGATTTTCTGGGCCACACAGTGTCATCAGACGGCATTCGAACAAACGAAAGGAAGATACAGACGATCCGAGACTGGCCGAGACCTAAAGACAAACATGAGGGCTCTGCACCTACTACCGTTGGTTTGTAGAAGGATTTACTGATATTGCGGTACCCCTACATAAGTTGACAGAAGACCGAGTCAAATTCGTCTGGTCCAACGAAAGTGAACGGGCATTTGGAAAACTGAAAGTTGCTCTATGTTCCAATCCGATTTCGAGTTTTCCACGTCAAAGAGGCCTTTTCGTTTTGGACATAGATGCCAGTAACAAGGGGGTTGGAGTCGTACTATCACAAGAGCAAGATGGCCAAGAAAAAGTAATTGAGTTTTACCAAACAAGAAAGAAATTATTGCGTAACAAGGAAGGAACTATTGGCAATAAACAAGGCTGTAGACCACTTCCACAAATATCTATATGGAAGAGAGTTCCTCATTAGAACAGATCATGCAGCTTTGAAGTGGCTACTCGAGATGAAGACTCCTGAAGGTCAAGTAGCAAGGTGGATCGAGAAGTTGAACCAGTATCAATTTAAGATAAAACATCGACCAGGACGATTGCACAACAACGCAGATGCCGTGTCCAGAAGACCTTGTTCGGATACCTGCGAGCATTGTGAGCGAATTGAACGTCGCGAAGGAATCAACCAAGTGAGATTAATGGTTGACGACAATTGGACCACAGCGAAAATGAGGAAGGACCAAGAAAGTGATCCAAACGTTGCTGATTTTCTACGATGGAAGAAAAGCGGAGCGAAAAGACTCACCTGGAAGGAAATCTCATTACGATCACCAGTTTTCAAGGCATTGTGGGCACAATGGGATTCCCTGATTGTTGAGAATGGCCTATTGAAGAGAACTTGGGAATCAGCCGACGGCAGAAAAGGGATTTCTCAATTGGTTGTGCCTAGGTCGAGGATAAGTGATGTCTTGTAGGAGATCCATGGCAGCAAATAAGGTGGACATTTTGGAATGAATAAGACCTTGGATAAAATACGGCAGAGATTTTACTGGGTCCAATGTCGTGAAGATGTAGAGAGATGGTGCCGAAGATGTCCGAAGTGTGAAGCAAGCAAACATCCCAAGACAAGATCGAGAGGAGAGATGAAGCAATACAATGTAGGCGCTCCCTTCGAACGAATCGTCATCGATGTAGCAGGACCGTTTCCGATGACAAATGATGGCAACAAATACATTCTCGTTGCCATGGACTACTTTAGCAAATGGGTTGAAGCTTATGCCTTGCCTAATTAAGAAGCATCCACAGTTGCAAGAGCTCTGGTGGATAACATGTTTTCAAGGTTTGGAGTCCCAATGGAGCTACATTCCGATCAAGGAAGAAATTTTGAATCAAATTTATTCAAGGAAGTTTGTGAATTGATGGGAATTAGCAAGACCAGAACAACGGCCCTCCACCCACAGTCTGATGGCATGGTTGAAAGGTTCAATAGGACTATGGAAGAACATCTTCCCAAAGTAGTAGAGGAGCACCAAAAGACCTGGGATCGACATCTTCCACTATTCTTGATGGCCTACAGGGCCTCTGTGCACGATTCCACAAAGCTCACTCCAGCCAGCATCATCTTCGGGAGAGAACTTCGGTTGCCCTGTGACTGTGTACAGGATTATGCAGACGAACTGCGAGAGCTTGAATGGGATACACGAATTTGCAAGAAAAAGATTGAAGATAACTAGTGACAGAATGAAGGCTCGATACGATCTTAAGGCCAATACTGGTGGATTGAAAGAAGGAGATCGAGTGTGACTGTACAATCCTCGTCGTAAGAAAGGATTTTCTCCTAAATTAACACCATCTTGGGAAGGACCATATACGATAATGAAAAGGATAAACGACGAAATTGATAAAAATCCCCTAGCTACGCCGCTGGATAGACTTGCTCACGTATCGTCAATATGGTTTCCGAGAAAAAGGCAGATAGCTGCCGGTAATGAATATTCGGGATAACCGAACCGTCGCGTCGGGAAGATTCTGGTTACACTTGAGTACCTATATAAACGCGAAACATTTGACTGGAGAGGAATTTTGATGAAGAGAATTATTTAAGAAGATTAGAAAGTGATAATAAGCAGAAGTGTTTGGAATATTTAGCTAGTTGTATTATTGTATAGATCTAAGTGTTTTATTAGTCAGTGAAGTATTGTATGTTTGTTTATAGTGAAGTTACAAAATAAACAGTTGAGTAGTGTGCTCGGCCTTTTATTTAGAAAAATGTAACAGTGGTGTCCGAAGCGAGATATTAGTGAAAAACAGAAACAACCTATTTATAAACTATTTATGGTGAATACGAGGAGTACATCGTACGATACGATGGAGGGCATTGTGAAATTTATCCAAAATCAGTTTGCGGATTTGGAAAGAAGGCGCCAGGAGGAAAAACAAGAAGAGGAAAAGCGTCGCCAGGAGGAAAAACAAGAAGAGGAAAAGCGGTGACAGGAGGAAAAGAAAGAACGAGAAGAGGAAATGCAGCGCCAGGAGGAAAAGAAAGAACGAGAAGATGAAAAACGAGAAGAGGAAATGCGACGGTTAGATGAAAAACAAGAACGAGAAGAGGCACTCCAGAAAATTCTCGAAGAACAGAGAAAAGAGCGAGAAGATGAAAAACAAGAACGAGAAAAGGAAAATCGAGAACGAGAAGAACTCCAGAAAATTCTCGAACAACAAAAGAATGAATTGGAACGAATAGAAAAACAAAGGAAAACAGACTTCCAGAAGGTTCTAGAACATCAAGACAAGTTCTTTCAACATGTTCTACAGAAAACCGAAGTACATATGGGGGAACTGAAAAGAAAAATGGAGGAAGACGTCAAGAAAATTGACGACGAGCTTAATAAGAAAGTGGAGACAGTGCGAGAGGAGCTGAAAGGACTCGAAAATCAGATAGCACTCCTCAAGAAGCAAGATCGTCGAGACAGGGTTGACACATCAGGAATTTCCTTAAAACCACCGACTTTTGATGGACAGTCCTCTTGGTCCATGTATCGCCGACAATTTGAAGCAGCAGTAGCTTTGGGAGGACCAGCTTTGGGTAAGTTACAGACGATACCTATCCAACAGCAAAATAAATATAAAGACCTGATTACTGCATTAGAGTTAAGGTATGGCGATCAACATCGAGAACAGCTGTATCGGGCTCAAATGAAAACGCGCACCCAGAAATCAAGTGAGAGTCTGCAGGAATTTGAATCGGATGTGAGACGCCTAATTCAGCTGGCTTACCCAGAAGCACCGGGAGATTTCAAAGAACACTTAGCGGTGCAGATATTCATAGATGGACTCAGATACACCGAAATCCAAAGGACTCTGCGATTGACACACTTTAAGAGGAGTAGCGATGCCTTGGTACATTCCTTAGAAGTGGAGGTGGCCTTCAACACCTCGAGGCCGAAAGTACGAGCGGTATCGATAGAAGAACCCGAACAATGATCAAGCGCAGCTTCTAGTTCATTCGAGAAGGTTCTGGAAAAGATTAAATCTTTGATAAGCGGTGCAGTTATTTATAGATGGACTCAGAGACACCGAAATCCAAAGGACTCTGCGATTGACACACTTCAAGAGGAGTAGCGATGCCATGGTATGTTCCTTAGAAGTGGAGGCGGCCTTCAACACCTCGAGGCCGAAAGTACGAGTGGTATCGATAGAAGAACCCGAACAACGATCAAGCGCAGCTACTAGTTCATTCGAGAAGGTTCTGGAAGAGATTAAATCTTTGATAAGCGGAATGAGCATCCAGAAGAACAGTGCGTGCTATAGATGTGGGAAATTGGGCCATCTTATTAGAGACTGCTGGGTAAGAATGCCACCACGTTCGCAATCACCTATGAGGATAAGATCTTCCAGCGAGTCCTCAAGTGGGCGGCAGGAAAACTAGAATTAGCCAGCATAATGGAGCCCCCAGGGTCATCCCTATCAACAGGCTAAGAAGAACAACTGATAGCCTTACCATTCCAGGAAAACGAAATAGACATTATATGCACCATAGACACCGGTGCTGCAGTTTCGTTGGTACGCAGTGACATTCTTCGGCCAGAACGCGCGAAACCTATCTCTTCAAGCCTTGTGCTTCGAACAGTCACTGGAGAAAATGCACCTATATGGGGAGAAGCTGAGATTACACTAATTCTTGGGCGACTCATCATCACAAATACAGTATACGTCGCGGATATAGAAGATGAATTTATACTTGGGATGTATTTGATCAGTGACTATGGGTTTTCGTTCGACAATGAAGAGAGGATCATGAAGTTTGGAGGAGAAGAATTTTTCCTCACAACTCCAACAGAGAGGACGATGTCTGTGAAACTGCGATTAGCGAAAACCGTGAAAATTCCTGGATTTTCGGAAAAAGTACGTTATGCTACATTAGATGGAGACCCTGGGTGTTGCGTTGGAATAGTACAGCCATGTGATGAATCACCCAGCAATTTGGTTCTTGCACGAGCCCAGGTGAAGACAAAACAAGCTATTCCTGTAAGAGTTGCCAACGTGTATCCCGAAGAAATAACAACTAAAGAAGGCGATATTATTGGAATCTGTGAACCTATTTCATGGGTAGCAAGCTATGATTCAGGTGACCACCAGGAGAGAAAAGAAGCCTCAAAGAGTGTTATGACAGTTCATGAAAAATCATTTGAACACTTGTCGACAGAAGAATTGAGAGCTGCTAAAGATTTCATCAGAAGTGAAAGCGACATCTTTTATTCAACAACAACAGGAAGAACTAACCTGGTCAAACACAGGATCGATACTGGTCAAGCCCATCCGATTCGACAACCACCAAGAAGAGTTCCATTTGCCAAACAACAAGAGGTGGAAGAGCTTGTTGACAAGATGATGAAAGATGGTGTGATTGAAGAATCATCGAGCCCTTGGTCTGCACCTGTTGTGTTAGTTTCTAAGAAGGATGGATCTACGAGATTCTGTGTGGATTATAGGAAATTGAATGATGTAACGAAGAAGGATAGCTACATTTCACCAAGAATTGACGACACATTAACAACTTTACAGGTTCACGTTGGTTCTCAACCCTAGATCTGAAGAGCGGGTATTGGCAAGTGGGCATACATGAAGAAGATAAGGAGAAGACAGCATTTTCGACTGGAAGCGGACTTTATCAGTTCACTGTCATGCCTTTTGGATTATGCAATGCTCCAGTAATATTTGCGAGGACTCACTTGGAAGACTTGTCTAGTATACCTCGACGACGTTTTAGTCATGGGAAAGACATTTGAAGAACATCTACAAAACTTGCGAGAAGTACTCCAACGATTCAGGAATGCCAACCTTAAACGGAATCCTCAGAAATGCTCATTGTTCCAGAAGGAAGTGGATTTTCTGGGCCACACAGTGTCATCAGACGGCATTCGAACAAACGAAAGGAAGATACAGACGATCCGAGACTGGCCGAGACCTAAAGACAAACATGAGGGCTCTGCACCTACTACCGTTGGTTTGTAGAAGGATTTACTGATATTGCGGTACCCCTACATAAGTTGACAGAAGACCGAGTCAAATTCGTCTGGTCCAACGAAAGTGAACGGGCATTTGGAAAACTTTTACAGCAAGGCACTTGCCAAACAAGAAAGAAATTATTGCGTAACAAGGAAGGAACTATTGGCAATAATCAAGGCTGTAGACCACTTCCACAAATATCTATATGGAAGAGAGTTCCTCATTAGAACAGATCATGCAGCTTTGAAGTGGCTACTCGAGATGAAGACTCCTGAAGGTCAAGTAGCAAGGTGGATCGAGAAGTTGAACCAGTATCAATTTAAGATAAAACATCGACCAGGACGATTGCACAGCAACGCAGATGCCGTGTCCAGAAGACCTTGTTCGGATACCTGCGAGCATTGTGAGCGAATTGAACGTCGCGAAGGAATCAACCAAGTGAGATTAATGGTTGACGACAATTGGACCACAGCGAAAATGAGGAAGGACCAAGAAAGTGATCCAAACGTTGCTGATTTTCTACGATGGAAGGAAAGCGGAGCAAAGACTCACCTGGAAGGAAATCTCATTACGATCACCAGTTTTCAAGGCATTGTGGGCACAATGGGATTCCCTGATTGTTGAGAATGGCCTATTGAAGAGAACTTGGGAATCAGCCGACGGCAGAAAAGGGATTTCTCAATTGGTTGTGCCTAGGTCGAGGATGAGTGATGTCTTGTAGGAGATCCATGGCAGCAAATAAGGTGGACATTTTGGAATGAATAAGACCTTGGATAAAATACGGCAGAGATTTTACTGGGTCCAATGTCGTGAAGATGTAGAGAGATGGTGCCGAAGATGTCCGAAGTGTGAAGCAAGCAAACATCCCAAGACAAGATCGAGAGGAGAGATGAAGCAATACAATGTAGGCGCTCCCTTCGAACGAATCGTCATCGATGTAGCAGGACCGTTTCCGATGACAAATGATGGCAACAAATACATTCTCGTTGCCATGGACTACTTTAGCAAATGGGTTGAAGCTTATGCCTTGCCTAATTAAGAAGCATCCACAGTTGCAAGAGCTCTGGTGGATAACATGTTTTCAAGGTTTGGAGTCCCAATGGAGCTACATTCCGATCAAGGAAGAAATTTTGAATCAAATTTATTCAAGGAAGTTTGTGAATTGATGGGAATTAGCAAGACCAGAACAACGGCCCTCCACCCACAGTCTGATGGCATGGTTGAAAGGTTCAATAGGACTATGGAAGAACATCTTCCCAAAGAAGTAGAGGAGCACCAAAAGAGCTGGGATCGATATCTTCCACTATTCTTGATGGCCTACAGGGCCTCTGTGCACGATTCCACAAAGCTCACTCCAGCCAGCATCATCTTCGGGAGAGAACTTCGGTTGCCCTGTGACTGTGTACAGGATTATGCAGACGAACTGCGAGAGCTTGAATGGGATACACGAATTTGCAAGAAAAAGATTGAAGATAACTAGTGACAGAATGAAGGCTCGATACGATCTTAAGGCCAATACTGGTGGATTGAAAGAAGGAGATCGAGTGTGACTGTACAATCCTCGTCGTAAGAAAGGATCTTCTCCTAAATTAACACCATCTTGGGAAGGACCATATACGATAATGAAAAGGATAAACGACGAAATTGATAAAAATCCCCTAGCTACGCCGCTGGATAGACTTGCTCACGTATCGTCAATATGGTTTCCGAGAAAAAGGCAGATAGCTGCCGGTAATGAATATTCGGGATAACCGAACCGTCGCGTCGGGAAGATTCTGGTTACACTTGAGTACCTATATAAACGCGAAACATTTGACTGGAGAGGAATTTTGATGAAGAGAATTATTTAAGGATTAGTAAGTGATAATAAGCACAAGTGCTTGGAATATTTAGCTAGTTGTATTGTTGTATAGATCTGAGTGTTTTATTAGTCAGTGCAGTGTTATTTGTTTGTTTATAGTGAAGTTAGAAAATAAACAGTTTAGTAGTGTGCTCGGCCTATTATTTAGCAAAACGTAACAATACAATTTGGAGTTGTTTTTGTATGTTCATTAACAGAAGTGTGAAGTGCAAGCCTCCAGCTTGAAATTGCATACTTTATTCATCATGCAGTATGTGTATAAGCGATTATTTCAAACATTTACTGGATAAGAACATGAGGCAGGAGTAAAACCCATTTTTTTTTGGCGTATGTTAGTGAGATCTGTAGTGATAGGTATTTGTGTTTAGTTCTTATATCATTTTGTATATAATGAGAGAGTTGTTAATCCAGTAGACATGTCGGGAATGAAGGCTTGTCAATGATTTCTTGAAATAAAGTTCATTTGCAATCTTCGAAAGTCTATTTATACATTAGTAAATTTAACATGGCGCAGTCGTGAACAGAATACACGTTTCCACAAAGAGAATTGAATTAAAATGGATTTCTTAAAGCAACCGAAACCTATGTGTATGGATGGTGATCAAGCGATCAATTGGAAAAAATTCAAAAGTAGTTTTGATTTATATTCAGTAGCTACTGGCTGTAGAGAAAAGTCAGAAGAAGTGCAGGCCGCAGTTTTATTACATTGCATTGGAGAGGAAGCATGTGAAATTTTAGAGATACTGGACTTGCCAGTGGATGACAGGAAGAAGGTGACAGCAATTATCAATAAATTTGATGAATATTTTTTACCGAAACGTAATACCAGCGTTGAGGCCCACAAATTCAACATGCGAAAACAACAATAGGTGAATCGTTTGATATGTTCTGGGCAGAATTGAAGAAACTTGCAGGCAATTGTGATTTTGGCAACTTGAAGGATAGATTAATAATGGATAAAATTGTCAGCGGTATACGAGATGAAGGTGTGAAGAACCGATTATTGCGAGAACCTGATTTAGATTTAACTAAAATTATTAGTATTTGCCGTGCTGCGGAGCGAACTGAGTTACACATCAAAGAGTTGACGGATAAAACCAAAACATTGGAAGTCGATGCGTTAGCTGAAGGAAGCAAAACTTATATGAGAAAAATTGAAGGTGTGAAAAGAAGGAACGATGATTCACGTAATACAAGAGTGTCAGAATGGAAAAATGACGTTGGAGCACCAGAAAGAGGAAATTCATCTGTAAGAAGTTTCAGAGGCAGGAATGAAAATCAGTCTTCTACCAAATGTCGTCATTGTGGATTTGTTCACTGGTATAACAAATGCCCTGCTGCTGTAAGAAGGTGTAACAAATGTAAAAAATTTGGATATTTTGCTCATTTGTGTCCATTGAATAATAATGATAATTATGTGCATTCTATGAATGCGAATGATGATGGGAACCATGTTTATGAATTGGGTTCTATCTCTCAGGTAAATTTGGTTCAAAAATCACATAATGATTGATATGAAAATTAATACATTAAGGATTGTAATGAGTATATAAAATTTAAACTTGATACGGGTGCACACATAAATGTTATCCTTGAGCATGTTTTCAAGGCTATGGGTTTGAATGATTTAGAAATCTCGAATATTGTTGTAACTAATTATGGTGGTCAAAAACTAGGTCTTATTGGTTCATGCAAATTACAGATAGTTTTCAATAGTAAAGACCACTTGTTAGAATTTATCGTTATCAAAACTGACTACAAATCCCCCCCACTTTTGGGAATTCAGACCATTCAAGAATTAGATTTGATTAAAAGGAATGTTTTTGAAATAAAAACTTATAATAATGATGAAATATTTTCCAGATTTTCACTTATAATACCACAAGAGCTTCAAAATTATCGGGTATTTCCCGATAGGTTCGTTGCAAACAAATGAAGGAGTCAAGTTTTTCAGGTTAAAAAATCACGAGCGCGAAGCGCGAGTGATTTTTCCTGAAAAACTTGACGACTTTATTTGTTTGCAGGGAACCTTGAGGGAAATGCCAGATAATTTTGAAGCTCGTGTGGTATTCGGGGGATTATTTTTCCGTCCCAAATGTCGGCCAATAGAATTGCACCATGAGACGAAATGTACAGTTAACAAATAAGAATTGTTTTTATTGTACCTTCTTTATAGTCTTCTCCATCCATTTTCTTCATATTGTAAGCGTAATCTTTCATAATGTTTGCCAATTGCGCTTCACTCGTTTCAGCACTCAATGAGTATTCCCTCTCAGTACAAAAAGTAGTAAATTGGTTCCAAACTGTGTTTTTTGCCTTCTCCGTATTAATGGGAACATTTCCTTTGACTTTTTTATCGATGGTGGACAGAGAACAAACTCCAAATCGACTCATTTTCATGCAAAATCTCCAATTTTCACAATTGAATTCAACTTGTCAGTTTGACGTGTGGTTAATTTGACTGGATCATGTTTTGTTTTTTATATATAGCAACTACCAGAGAAAATTTTCAAAAAATTATCAGTATAATACCATGTAGGTTGTACCACGTGACGTCGAATGGTGCAATTCTATTGGTCGATATTTGGGTCGGAAAAATAATCATATTTATTCACTGATATTGGAAAAATAAAGAATCATCCTGTCAATTTTAGATTGAAACCTGGATATGAACCAAAGGTTGTGCCATCTAGGCGGGTACCATTTCAATTGATGAACATTTTGAAGAAAGAATTGGACAAAATGTGTGATGATGATATTATCGCAAAAATCACTGATCCAACTGAATTCGTCAATCCGATTGTTATTGTTAAAAAGCCTGATAATAGTATTCGAATTTGTCTTGATCCTCAGAATTTGAACAAGTCTTTATTGCGAGAACACTATGCTCTCCCAACGTTCGAAGAAATTACCAGAGACATGTCAGGTTCAAAAATATTCTCAACTCTTGATGCTAATAAAGGTTTTTGGCAAATTGAATTGTCAGATGATGCTTCAAAGTTGACGACATTTGCTAGTCCTTTTGGAAGATTTCGTTTTCTTCGATTACCATATGGTTTATGTAACTCACCTGAAATTTTTCATAGAACATTTTCAGATATTTTTGGTAATATCGCAGGAGTTAAAATATATATAGATGATATAATAATTTATGCAAAAACAATGAGAGAACATGATGAAATTCTTGAGAAAGTTTTGATGAAAGCAGGAGAAAATGGGGTGAAATTCAATAAGAATAAATGTAAGTTCAGGTTAAGAGAAATAAAATATGTAGGACATATTTTAACAGATGAGGGAATCAGAGCTGATAGGGAATGATAACATATCTAGGGAAATTTATTCCCAATCTTTCAAAGTTAACAAATAATTTGAGAAGTCTCTTGAAGAAGAATGTAGTGTGGGAATGGTTATCTATACATCAGTCAGAGTTTGATAATTTGAAGAAAATGTTAATGTGTGAGCCTATTTTGCAATATTTTGATGAAAGCCAGCAACTTGTTCTATCAGTTGATAGCTCAAAAGATGGATTGGGAGCTGTTATATTACAAAATGGAAAACCAGTTGCATATGCATCTAAAAGTCTAACAGATTGTCAACAGAAATATGCGCAAATTGAAAAGGAGATGCTGGGAATAGTTTTTGGGTGTCAGAGATTTCACCAATATTTATATGGTAAGGAATTTCTGGTTGAAACTGATCACAAACCATTAGAGGCAATATTCAAAAATCTCTAGATAAATGCCCTCTTCGTCTCCAAAGATTAAGAATAACCCTTCAAAATTATGACTTTAGTGTCAAGTATAAACCTGGTGCGTTACTGTATGTTGCGGATACACTTTCACGTACTAGTTATGATGATCAATATTTTGACATTGAAACAGACATAGAAGCACAGGTGAACTTGATTGATGATTATGATGTTGTTAGTCCTCAGAAGTTTGGATATCTTCGTGAGGAAACCGAAAAAGACATTGAATTGATAAGAAAAAGAGAATGAAGTTGATAATTTAGTAAAATCTTATTGGAATGTAAGAGATGAATTAGTAGTACAGAAACGAGTTATTTACAAAGGGAGTCAAATAGTAATACCCGAAAGTATGAGAAAAGACATTATTCAAAGACTCCACTTTAACCATATGGGGATTGAGAAAACTTTACTGAGAGCAAAGGAACTGGTATATTGGCCTTTCATGACAAAAGAAATATCAGACATAGTGCAACTTTGTCGTACGTGCCTCAGATTTCAAAATAGTAATCAAAAAGAGACACTAATCCACAGAGAAATTCCTAAATATCCATGGCAGTATGTAGCTGCAGATTCATTTGATTTAAATGGAAAAGAATATTTACTCGTTATTGATGTGTATTAAAAATTTCCAGAAGTACATTGTTTAGAATCTACTACTAGTGATCACGTAATTAAAATTTTGAAAAGTATATTTTCAGTTCATGGAAAACCTGAAATGCTATTTACAGATAATGGTCCATGCTTTGCAAGTTATAAATTTAAAATGTTTTAAATATCTGGGAAATCATTCATAAAACAAGTTCGCCAAGATATGCATAATCGAATGGGTTCATTGAAAGGCACGTACAAACGATAAATAAATTAATGAAAAAAGCCCTATTTGATGGTAAAGATATATTTTTGACTCTTCTTGAATACAGGAATACACCAATCAATGATAATACACCTTCTCCAAAAACCTATAGTGAAAAATACCGGAAGGTTTATACTGATTCTCAACTCAAACAAAAAGGTACTATGATCAAAATGCAAAAGATTTATCTGTTTTAAGAATTGATGATGAAGTTATGGTACAATTCTGCAGAACTTGGGTGCCAGCAATAGTTGTTGATATAGATCATAAAAGACCCAGAGTATACATCGTTAAATTGTTGAGTAATGGTAAGTGTTATGTGAGAAATTGGAAAGTTTTAAAGAAAGTGAATACCAATAACGGTAGTTTCTTTGATTTTGATGGTGACCCGATTTTTAATCATAACACTGATTATTCTGACCTCAGTGATGGCGCTCGAATAATATTTTTGATAACGAAAATAGTGGGAGTGAGGAAATTAATAGGGATTATGAAAGGAAAAGAAATGATGGCAACATAGTTGAACAGAATTGCAAACAATTGATTTTATCGCATACTAATGAGGAAGGTTTAACGGATAATTGTTCTTAATCTAAATATGGTAGAATCATAAAAAAAAAAACTCATACCTTGAAAAATATGTTCAGTAATGATATTTGTGTTTAGTTCATGTATTATTCGTTTTCTTGATAAAAGGGGAAGATGTAGTGATAGGTATTTGTGTTTACTTCTTATATCATTCTGTATATAATGAGAGAGTTGTTAGTTAATCCAGTAGACATGTCGGGAATGAAGGCTTGTCAATGATTTCTTGAAATAAAGTTCATTTGCAATCTTCGAAAGTCTTTATATACATTAGTAAATGTAACAAGATCTATCTCACTACTCTTAAATTATTGCATAGTGTCTAAAGAGGGTAGTTGTTCCTGCTTCGGTGCAATTATTCCGGATTAACTGAAATATCTATGATTTTTGCAACCTCCGTAAACAACGCAGGAGGATAATGTGACGTGGTAAAAACAAATATTTAGGAAATCAGTTGGGTGGTCCATATTTTTCAAAGTGAAAAATATCAACGGGGCAACCTCTAATTATGTTCTCTGTGCTTTAATATGAGTACTGATTTTTTATTTGATTTTTTAAATGACGTTTAGGGGTCGCGACCGACATTTTTAAATTAAAAAAGAGCTTAAAATAAGATAAAGGTTTGAGTTTTGTTTGTTCATATGATACGTTAACGAGCACTTGATCTCAATTTGACTCCCCTCACCCCTCTCTTGCCTGATATTCTCAAGGGCACGCCCCGCAACTCGCTCAAGTTAGTTCCGTTTCGACCATAAGTGAGACCGCCCATCATCGGTTTTGTTTTAGTCGCTTGTTGTGTTGTTATGTTGTCAAAAAGTGGAAAAAGTGAATCTGTTTCCACAAGAAATAAAACAAACATTTGGTTAGTTGGTCAAATGACGCCTTATTTGAGTGCAACGTAGTTGCCAACAATCAAAGAAGTGTTGCAGTTGTTTTTTCACTACAAAAACGAAAACAATAAATGTACTTGTGAATCTGCTACTTTGACTGCTTGCGACGTTTTGGCAATATGGAAAAAGGCTAGAGTACCGACCAGGTTGAAGAAATATGTAATTACTGAAGTGAAACAATACTTCAAAGAGTGGCAAAATGTTAAAAAGAGTGAGGAAAAACGTTTGCAAGCAATAAGACAAAAAGAGAAGCAGTAGCAACAAAAAGTAGACGGATTGTTTGATATTGCACACGCTAATGCCTTAAATATTATGAAGTTTCATAAACAGTTTTTGCTTGCACAACGTGAGGAGGGCCGTAGGGGTCTAATTGGTGCAGTGGACACAGCAAGATTAATTAAAGAGGCAAACATTCAAAAGAAACAAGAATGGGAGAAGAGAATTCGCGAGTGTGAAGCTGAACGCATCAACTCATTAAAAACACAACCTTTGCTTTCATCGTCCACAACTACTAACACAGACTCAGACACAAATATTTCATCTGAAATTGTGATTGCCGGTCCTTCTATGGCTAAGCCACCAGCGCGTTAACTAGATCGAGAAAAGTTGGTGGATAGTCATTTAGCTTCAAGCCTTGACGCCGCAAAATTAAGTGACAGAAAAGCTACAATTGTAATCACATCTATACTGAAAAGTGCGGGCTCCGACCCCATGGAATTGACTGTCAACAGGGGCCCGATTCTCAAATGTCTATTACCCTTTGTCGCATGCGATAAAATATTTCCATTTCTTTTTAATGCACATTCGAGAAAAGCGATGGACATATTTTGTCGCATGCGATGGACGGAGTCGTTAAAACGGGAGTTCCAAACTATTTTACCTTTACTGGGATGGAAAGCTACTCGAAGATATCACTGGGTATGAAACCGTGGATCGTCTTCCTATTTTGCTGTCAGGGCAAGGAATTGATAGGCTACTATCGGTCCAAAAACTGGACCGTGGAAAAGGAGAGGCATATGCGTCAGCTGTCTATGGTACAATACTGCAATGGGGATTGAGCGATAAAGTAAAGTGCATTTGCTTTGATATGACGGCAGTCAACTCGGTACTAAGAAATGGAGCATGCATTCTACTGGAGCAGAAAATGGAGAAAGATATTCTTTGGCTTGCATGTCGCCATCATATACTAGAGATAATGTTAGCACAGCACTAGGTCCTTCAAGTGGGCCTGATATTTTAATTTTCAAAATATTTAAAAACTACTGAAGCAAAATTGACCAAACCGACTACAGTAACATCAGATCCTCATTCGCTGCATTATCCGAAGTTGCTTTGAAAAAAATTATGGGACATTTGTGGTAATGTCAGAGGAGCTCGTATCATTTGCATTTTTTGATGACGAAGTTGCTACAGACACCAAACAAAAAATTATACTGGCATGAATTAACGAAGGTCACAATTTCTCTCTGAAGCGAATGAGTCTGGGTCTGAGTACGAAAGATATTGCAAAAAAAAATATCAAAGACTTCGTGTCTAGTAATTCATTCCGTTTCTTTGAGATACTCGGAATATCATACAATTAAAAAAAATGTTGCTGACTGGCCAGCCGATGAAGAGTATAAAGCTGGAAGAGACATAGTGCGGTCAGGGAGAGTAGTCAGTGTGTTACAATTCAAAATTGTACTATTGTTATTTACCACCTCTACAAATAAATTCTATACAGGACTCACCGTATATACTAAATCCAGAGCATATAACATCTTGGAAGTTCACTCAAATAATTGGTCAACTCTAGTAGTTGTTTTGTTTGAACCAATTATTTGTATTCTGTATTGATATTTAGGGATATGAACCTAGGCAACCAACAATGTCTGTTAGTATGTGCTGGGTTGATAAAAGGTATCTGAGTTGGCCTGCAATGGCGTACAGATTACTTGGTATTATTTAGTAAAAAATATTTTTCATTTTGAGATAAAATCTGCAGGGGAGATAAATGAAAAACCACATAGGTTGTTTTGGTAGGGTCTCTGATTTAATCAAGAGACATTCAACCTTTACAAAGCATTGAGCAAGGTGAAACTTTTTCCCATATCGACGACTATGAGCAACCTATATCGTTTGTGAATCGTGATAGAACTATATGTGACACAAATGATATCTTTTCCTGTCGAGACAAATTGGTGAATTTTTTTTGTGAAAATAATCTTTTCCGGTCGTTTGTGGGAGCCATTTTGGAAGGAAGTTCTCCATGTGAATAGCAGTGTGCTGGTGGCATATTTTTTTAAATGAAATATGTATATTTCATTTACTCTGCACGAGGATTTAGTCATATGGTACACAATGATAATTTCTCTGGTTTTGTGCGAATTCGCGCGTTTTGGAATTGAGAAAGTTATCATTCCGTTTTAACGGGATTCAAAGCTATCACGAGTAAGTTATTTTTTTAAGTCCCTCATTTCTTCATCACGTTGGAAGAGTCGATTTCTAAGATGCTCGATATTTTTGTAGGAAGGACTTTTTTTATACCTGAAATCTGGAATCACTTTCCATCTCCAGATCAGGAAGAACCGATTACAAGACCTGATTAATTTTGTCTACCCTGGATTCGCATGCCAACAGTGAATCAAGCTAGCTTAGAATGATCATCATACTGAACCACTATTTCCAACTATATGGAAAACTCCTGCAGTGTTGAAGCCAGCCAGCGTTTTGAAAAGCGGTGTTTAAAAAAGCATTGTTTAGAAGCGGAGTTTCAAGGGTACAGTGTAGACCCATACCAAAGAATATCTACATTACTGAACCCCATACCTACATGGAAGCTTAGCAGAAGTTATCTAGAGGATATTCTATCATACTGAACCACTATTTCCAACTGTATGGAAAACCCTTACAGTGTTGGAGCCAGCCAGCGTTTTGAAAAGCGGTGTTTAAAAAGCATTGTTTAGAAGCGGAGTTTCAAGGGTACAGTGTAGACCCATAACGATAAGGAATCTTAGCAGAAGTTATCGGAACCAAATATACTCTCGTTCAACTTACCTCTAACAGATAAGCTATTACATTTTGAATTTTTTTGGCTTTGCAGTCAACATTCTATAACTGAATTTGCACTCTTTGTTTGAATTTACATCCTATATCTGAATTTACTTTCTATTTTAGCCTTCCTTATCTACTGGTAAATATTCGATATAATTTCTTGGGTCAGAACCTAAGTCATACCTACCATATTGTTGCGTTCATACAAATAATGTTATTATTTTACTAGTGATAAGAATAGAGTTTCTTCTCCCTCAGAGACATAGCAACCACGATCGTGCGTTTATTTCACTATACTGTTAAATATTGTTTTTCTAGTGATTTTGATGTTATTTGATATAATATGCTCTGAAGATCATTAGAAGTCCTATAGAAAACTTATAGTGGTTTTATTGCAAGCACTGTGTATCTACAAGAATCCATATTAGTTGTGAATGTTTTCAAAGCACATGCCTCCCCTAGGTAGTCCTTTACTGAACATTAACTTGGAGCTAGCCCAGCAAGTCTAATGTCAAAGGTCATATTGTTCTCTGCGAAGCCTTTGTCACAAGTGATATTGCAGAACGTGGTGTTGCAACAATGGAAGAATTTAATAAGTTGATCACCATGAATGAAGAGCAAAATATCACGTCGCTTCCCTTGAAGGAAATATCATGTTTCTTTCTAAGCCTATAGGTATATTACTTTCCAAGGGTGCCCCTACAACATTAAAATAAAATGTTTGTGAACAAATAAGGACCACCCTAGTAATCAGATACCCACATGTTATATTTGCATGGAAAAGTAGAAGTTTTCACGACCACGCACTTTAATTTTTCATTATTTTTTAATTTTTAGCAAAGTTATGACATATTTAACGTTCAGCACTGCCGGAACTTGTATAGACGGGTAAACACCAGCATGAAATTTCATGTCGGCGTACAATCACGTTTTCTGAGAAAACGGGCGCATTTTATAGAAAACTACTTAGAATCATTCTTGCAGGGAATTGAATGATCTTCAATCATAGTCAAACAATTTTTTTTATAAACCTAATTATTTCCAAGTTAACCAAAAAAAAACAACTAATTTTTTTGGGTTCTACCACCGATTTTTGGTAAAAAAAATTTCTTGTTTGACAATATTCCAACTACTATTATACCAAATTTGGTGTTGTTACAACCGATCCTCGTCATGAAACAGAGTGAACTGATGGACTAATACGTACCTGTCAATTTAGTAGTTCGAGATTCCCACATATCGAGGTCGCAGCAATAAGCTGTCAAATTCTGCGCATGCGATGATGAGCATATGACTCCAATGCATTATTACTGTAATTAACAATATTAGCAAATGTGAATCTGGCAAACTTAAAAGTGAACTCACGACTCATCATAGCTGGTGATTTCAACATCATTTATAATGAAAAGAATTCCACATCTACTCAATCGCTTTGCTCTTATCTTAGAATTCAAAAATGTTAGTAAAAGCTCCAACACGAATTTCATGATATTCAGCTGCTACAGTGGAATATATCTGCACAAACATAGAGGACAGAAATTTGAGTTTTTGTATTGTTACAGCAGCTTTTATTTTAAAATTTTTAAACAAGTGTTTTATCGCTATGGAAAAGTTCGTTCAAGCTGAGCAGGATATATAGTTAAAGAAACTTCAACAAATTAATTAAAAAATGTGATCTATTTCCATTGGCAGATGTATTTCGTTCAGGATATTCTCTATCGTTTTCAAAAATTGTTAACAAAAGTATTTGAAGATTGGTTTCCTGAACAAAAATGTAACAAAGGATAAATCCTGGATTGAAATTAGTAATTTCAATATATTTAAATTTTTTACTTTGAGACGCATGCGCATAGTACTGAATAATTTTTGTGTTTAGGGGATGTTTGGTCATTCGAATTTGTCTGACTGATGAAATATAACTTTGTAATAATTACTTTAATAACATATTTAAAACTCAGGCATAAAACAATAAGTAAAGTTCATTAATTTTTGTCGAGCTCTGAAGCGTCTGACAAAAGCTCTGGCCCATGAAAACTGTCTGACACTTTATGATACTAGTTTAGAATAATATTCTACAAAATATATATAAATATCAGCCATAAAAATTTAAGTTAGATAACTCATATTTTTAGTTACCTTTCTCACCTGGTACCTGCCCAGGTGTCACAGGGCAAGCTTCACAAAAACGCAGGTATTTGAAGTATACTAGACGCTACTGAGTCGTGAAGGTTTCATCATTGTGAAAATAAGTTATGTCAGAACGCTCTGGAATCTTACTCTATAAATCTGCCAGTAACTAAAGATCATTGCATACCATGAGAAAACAATATTCTTACGTGTTTTTTATAACTTATTTTAATAATGATCGCTAATTTTATAGATTTTCCGTCAAATGTGTTAAAGAAATATATTACAGAGATCAAGTTGAGAAGGAAAAAAATTAAGTGAAAGAAAATTCGGCTGAAGTTCAATAGGCAATTCAAATTCCTCATCAATGTATCAACTATTACCATACAATAGCTGAGAAGTAACATACATTATCAAATCTACATTGAAACCTATGACATTTTCAAAACAAGTTAACATCTCTAACGACTTCAACAAAGAAGTTACTATTTCAACTGAGTTAAAGATACTGTACAGGCAATTAAAAAAAATCGAGAGGTTTAGATGGAGTCTCAGTAAAAATTCTTATCAACATTCCCATCATCTCAGACTTGAATATACTAGTCGAAATTATATGTATATGAATCTTTTGCTGTCGGAGAATTTTGATCATATCTGAAAATAGGCCTAGTTGTCCCACTTTTCCTTGTTTCCTCATGTATTCAAATAATCTGGCACTTACTTCAATTCAAGGAAAATTCACAATATTTGATGATGATCCCACCATCCTTTGGCATGGAAAAGAATATCAAATTATGGAAAATTACTATCGTCAATGGTAGAAATGATAAAAATGGTGCGATTCTAATTATTTGAGCTTCAATACAAACAAAACAAACTTACTGTTATTTTGCTGCGATGTTGGTAATCTAAACCTATAGTGAACTGAGTTATAGCATTATCAGAAAACTGGCATCAAGATGTTTATCTACGGCGAAGATAGTTCATCATTCTCTGATCTAATGTCACTTGAGGTACCATACTTTTGGGTTCTCTGTACATATTTGTTTCAGTTATAATTTATTTTACATAAGCGAACAATTGGATATCTATGCAATGTTGGGAAACAAACGTCATGTAGACATTCATATGGGATGAAGTTTCAACTATTCCTTGTATTTTTATTCACAAATCTGATCGCCTGAATTAAAAAAAATACAACACAACTGAAACAAGCAAGCCATACCCGACAATAAAAATACTTCTTCCAATCCCAAAGTCGACCTTGACAACAGATTCTTTGATTTATGGAAGTAACAAAATATATAATCACTTACCCGCAACACTCATAGTGAGAAAACGTTGCAAAATCGAAATAGTGGCTAGTAGGCCCTAATAAAGAAAGGTTATTACAGTCGTGATGAACAACAAGACGACTGTATGCACAATTTGAAAAAAAATTATAATGGCGGACATACTGGCTGATACGTACATTTTGAGACTCTCAGTAAATTGAATGGATATTAACTTTTCATTCTCCTACAATCCACTATCTGTGCCTCGCATAATGCATTATCACAATTATTATCGCTTCCAGTGGAGAATGAGTAGAATGCTAGAAAATCCTCTGACTATCCCTTAGAGATGACATTCTTCTCATTTGATTAAATGCCACTCGGGCAAAAAGGGATTTAACTTAATACTCGTGGTTTTTATGCCAGCTTCTTTTTGTTTCGTTCCACGAAGTTACTTCAATTTACTGAGAATGTCACCAAAAAAAGGAATTCTGTGATTAAAAGCATTTCTTTTTATATATACTATTTGTTCAAAGAGTTGATGATGGAGTTCTGTGGAAAGGGTCAGCAAATATAAATGATTTTCCGTTTTATCGAATGAAGTTCCGGTTTTGCACTTGTTGATTGTACAAAGGGAAATTTTGCAAATTCGTTGGTTACGTGATGAACTAAGTGTACATTTTCGCTTCAGGGTGAACTTTTACAGTTGAACCTAATTGACATGTCCCAATATCCACCTCGGATCCAAATAATGAATGAGTAACGTCTATTATAACCCTTTATAGGGCAACTTTACTCATAAAGGGCAAGTCATATGAAAGGTCTAAATTTATTACATAAGAGTCATACGACAATAATTTTATTATTCTTTCAAATTCGTTTTTTATTATTAGGCACCCAACATTTCTCAGATTATTTCACAAAACGTTAATAATTGTATTGAAAACAAGTTAAAACAAAGCACGTTACGTCACAATCACAGTATATTTTATACTGTCGATATCTATACGGGAAACTGTTTGGAGTATTTTTCTGAAAATGTGTTTATGGTAGTCTTCCGAGGAGCTCGTTTCAGTTGAAATATTTTCAGTAGTCTACGACTGCCGGTTATACCGAAAGTGTACTCCTTTCTGCTTTGTTTTTCAAAATGGAACATCATGTTTTCAATTGCATTTCTAGAAGCGAGGATGAATTTTAATATAACTTTATTTTCAACATCATCATCAAGGGCTCCGCAGTTTTTAGTTAATTCTTAGAAACTTTTCATAAAAATTAAACGGGATGCGTCAAAATATTAATGAACTTTCTTTATAACATTTATGAACTTATGATTATGAAATATATTACTTTTGGCATGAACTGAACCATAGGTATATAACTGGTCTGTTGTGTAATCAAAGTTTGCAATCACATTTGACCTACTTTTCTAACCCGCAGTGTTCCTAATTGTCTGAATATTGAACCTGGAATGTAGTACGGTAGATCTGCTGATGAGGAAGCGTATTGCCTTCTATGACCTCAGCTTGACCTTTGGTAAAGATTGTACGATCTAGTCAGGGTGTAGTAAAAAAATTATTCTTGCCGAAATTGTCGAAGCTCCTGAGGTCAAAAATATTCGAAAACCTTCTCTGGATCCGGAGTGGCAATTAATTTCGGATTTCCCTCAAGAAACGTTGAAATAATTCGGATTTTGTGTGTGTAAGTTAAAATAAAAACTTGAAAGCTGCCACTGTGACAGTCTAGGGAACTGTAGCCATTCAAAAATATAGGAAGAAGAAGAAAAGTAGGTCCATAGCTGTGTACCCCATGCTGGTTCTAGAAATGAGCGCTTTGTGCGGTCAGAAATGATTTTATTCAAAACCCGTAAACAATGCTTGTTCATGTTATGGTGAAATCATCTATTGCAAAAAATGCTGGATCACATTTCCACGAAACATGTTGCATTTGAATTTGACCCAAACAAATAAACTACTGAAGTCCCCAATTGTTTTCAAGATGATGTCATACATTTCTCGTTGAATGAATATTTCGTTTTAGTATTTTTGTAATAAGCCTGACATAGTCCTCCTCGACCATCAAAGTAGGACCATTTTCGTCATTGGGTTTTCAGCTCCTGGCGAAACGAACATCGTCCAAAAAGAGAAAGAAAAACGAACCAAATATCGAGATCAACTCTTTGAACTCCGCAGGCTTTACCAAAACCATTCTATAAAAAAGGTGGTTCTGATAATAGGGGTACTTGGTGGAACGATGGACACTCTGCTCTCGAACTTTCAATATAGCAGAAACATTTGCCGAACGAATGCAAAAAGCCGCCATCCTTGCTTCACCTCGCCTGCTCAGGGCACATGATTCTCGGACCCAATAGTCATTTACCCCACGGTGTGGAGAGTGGTTACTGGGCCTGACTGAGAAATTCTCAACGGATGAAAATAGAATAAATAAATTGGCTTTCATCAATATAAATCATTGGGGAAAACAAAAGTGACAGGATGCTCAATTATTTTTTACTTACTTCTACTCAACCAAATTAGGACCGCAGTTTCACAAATAGACACTATTCATATATAATACACACATTGTTCTATTGAAAACGAAACAGCGGCTCTGTAGGTTGGCATAACCTAAAAATGCTCGGACAAGTCAACTAAATTTTTGAGGAAGACATCGTACGCGATCAAATTCACACGAAATACAACAACAAAATTCTATCGATTCGTTTTCGAAATATAGGAATTGAAGTTAAAAAAATTACTTTTTATTCACTCAATCAATATGTGATGAAGGAACTGTCGCAATGATTATTATTGTCAATGAACTATCTGTTCAAAATGAGACCTCACATTTTGTAGCAATTCTGGCGTTATTCGACGGCATTCTTGAATCATTTTACTTCGTCAATCTTTCAGAGATTCTGGTTTGGTTGCATATATTTTGTTTTTCAATTGACCCCACAGGGAAAAGTCAAGTGAGGTAGAATCTGGAGTTCTGGCTGTCCACTCTAGATAACCTCTTCTTCCAATCCAACTTCCAGGAAACATTCTATCCAAACGCCCCAACAGGCTTTGCATAACGTGAAGGTGCCCTGTCTTGTCGAAATATCAAGTGGTCTTCATGGTAACGATCGTCATTTTCAATGATGTCTACTAATTTGGAAAATACCGGCCCAGTCATTGAGTTTTTGAGGAGTTTGAGAATGGACTCCCTGGAAAATATGTGGATTGACATCTGACCAATAACGACAATTATGATGATTCAAATATTGGTAACACCAGCCCATTTCCTCGTGCTCAATGTTGGGTCTGCATAAACTGCAAAACTGCAACTTCAACAGGTTTATTTCTCAACGGAAATTCACGATCTGGGTCTCGTTTCTTGTTAGCAACTGATCCAGTTTGACAAAATATTTGCGCTAATCCTATAGGACGTATTTTCGCAGCAGAGTTTATCTGGATGCGTTTCATTGAACACATTGGCGTACGGTTACCGTACTCATCATTCTTATCGTTCATGTCTTCGAACTAAACAAATGAATATATATTTTTTTGAGTAACTGACGTTGTGCATTTGAGTATTTCATATAATAGAACTGATTCTATCAATTCTAAATTGACCAAATTATTCATTTGGCTCCAAAGAGCAATATCCTCCATTCAATATAATACATTTTCAGATGTAATAAATAAAAAACAACAACAATGCATTTCATCTTAATTCTGAGGCACTGTGGTTTTTGCATGAAAATGGGTTAAAAAAATAGAACCACGTCCATTGATTTTTGTATCAAACAAGTATTTATTTGTATTTTAAATGAATTTACGATTCCTTTGATATGATAGGTTCATTTAGCCACATTGAAACGACGAATTTGTTCCAATGAAAAGAATTTTGAATGATTCTTCACAATTTTTTTTGTGTATTTACACAGTGACTGCAAAAGCTATCAGAAAAGAAACAATGTAACAGCGGGGGTCCTAGCGAAAATATTTTTTTTTTCAATTTAGTGCCATCAAGTGCAGAAGAATAGAATTGGAGATTGGATACTACTCAAAAAAAATAGCTATTTTCACTTTCCCCAAATTTCAACTTGAAATATGGTAAATATGAGAATGAACTTCAATTCCGATCAACTTTTGTAACTGACTTTTTTTGATATCTTTCTATTTTATCCTGTTTTGGGCCACTTTATTTTTTTTTCGATTTGCCTCCATAACAATGATCACGTGACATACGACAAAATTAATTTCTAGTTTGTCGGACATGTTCAATTGATTATCCATATTTTATCAATTCTCCAATGAAAAACTTTTTTCTCATATGGAACACACTTTTTGGTGGCAATGTGATTTCATATTCCATTAGTGTTGAGAAATTTGAGATGTTTGAATTGATAGGTGACTCTCATAGTGTAGAGTTGAAAATACACCAGCTTCGGGGTTTTTCCAATTTTTTCTACTGTTGATATAGTGAATTTGTTTCCAAAAATCATTGTACCAAGAAGGGTTACAAACAAATTTGAAAATGCAGGATGGATATCATTATAATTTTAATCACTAGAGGCCATCCTTAAATGATGTGTGTGAGAGGAGTAATATTTTACAATCTCAAAACAAAAACTGATACTAATACACTAGAAAATTTAGGAATTGAGACAGAATTAGCTTTGATGAATACATCTAACAGTAAAAGTAATAAGTACAGAGCAGCAGATATTTTAAAAACAAGCCTGAATCACAAATGGTATAATAATACAGAATTGTTACTAGTTAAATCTATCAAACAAAAAACAAGTGAAAATGATATAGTCTTTACTAGAGCAGACAAAGGAAAAACTGTCATTGCAATAGATAGATTGGATTATGTCCAAAAAACGCATACATTTCTCAATTCAGGCACATATGAAATACTCCAGAAAGACCCCACATATCTGTATCAACAACAATTAAAAACAACACTAAAGTCGATCCAATGTATTTTCAATGATAGAGAAAAATCGAATTTAATTATCATGAATCCCCAAGCTCCAAAACTGTATTTACTTCTGAAATTGCATAAGGAAAATTGCCCTATAAGACCGGTAGTATCTTTTGTAACTGCTCCTACAATTAAAGTTTCCGAAAAACTGATCTCTTTGATACAAGAATATAGTGGTTTCAATTCCAAATACAGCATAAGAAATTTGTATGACCTGATTGATAATATAAAGGATATTCACCTACCAGACAACGCAAAATTAATCTCGTTTGATGTTAAAAACCCAAGGAAACGATTTCATTGGTAGAACAACTGTTAGATAAAAAACATATCAACCCAGTTGTAAAACAAGAAATATTGGATTTACTTAGTGTTGTTTTAAGCCAAAATTACTTCCAGTTCAATGGCCAATTTTATTGCGCTAATGATGGACTTATTATGGGCAACCCTCTGAGTCCATTATTGGCCGAAATTTTCATGGACGCTATAGAAACACAAATACACAATAATAGAATGACTAACAACTTTTTATATTGGTACAGATATGTGGATGATATTTTGGCGTGTTTTATAGGCACAAATAGACAACTCAACACCTTTCTCGATTTTATAAATTCTCTTCACCCAGCAATTAATTTCACAATGGAATTAGAAACGAATAATGCCATAAATTTTCTACATTTTACCATAAAGACATCTAATAATAAACACGAATTTTCAATTTTCCATAAACCTTCACAAACAGATACCACAATACACAACAGCTCATCCCACCCCTACCAACACAAAATAGCAGCTTATAATAAATAGTATGATCCACAGGTTAATCAACATTCCTATGAATACAACAAACTATAATAAAGAATTAAACATTATATAACAAATTGCAGTTAACAATGGTTTTAAAAGCTCGTTAATAGACAGTATTCTAGCGAAGAAATTATATAGAAAAGCAATTCAAGAAGTTTATCCTAGTATTAAAGATCACAAGAAGTTTAATTGTAATTAGAACTTAGTATACTTCTGCTTGAAGAAGCCATTGTATTGGCGAAACATATGTCGCAGTTTTGTAAACTCAAATAGTGAAAATCAAAATTAAAGTTTTATCTAAACTTCAACACTAGAGGTCATCCCTAAATTATGTCACCCGAATTCAATCATTTTTGGAGTCCCTGTCACAGGTGGTCACTTTTATTTTGAAATTTGAAAATAATTGAAATAAAACAACACTTTCCTCTACTGTGTGCTCTATACAGGGGGTCTCTCCGGGAACTGCATCGATTAATATATAGAGTTCACTATTGTTGATAAATGCTATCCGGCTGAAATATTTTGAATATTGTGGAACTTCCGGTTGTCCGGAAGTGGACCCCAACTTCGTTATTTTAAATGGAACATCCTGTATATTATCAAAGTTTTAGATTTTACGCATGATTCTGAACATGTTTCATGTATAATGTCCTATACTCAAGTCTAACCGTTTTCGAAATATTTCAAATTATAAGTTGAAAATTGCGTTTGCAGACCGAAAACTATTTCTATTTTATTTCCGGACATGATGATTTATTTTCGATTGTGTATCGATTTATTCGTGAAAGAGGACCCAGTTCAGCTGAATTTTGATATCAATGCGATTAGAGTACAGGGCGTTCAGACGGATAGCACTCATCAACAATATTCAACTCCTAAATTTTCAAATTCGGCTCACCTATGGTTTTCTATATATTAATCGATGCAGTTCCCGGAGGGACCCCCTGTATAGAATGCGGTAAAGAATACCTAATTTATTACTTAAGTGTCGAATGAATGATGTAAACAATTCAACATAGACATAGTCAAAGCCTCAAAGTTAGTATTGGCCCATAGGTACAGCGAGCACGAACTATGATAGAAACAAATCTAAACCTTATAATGATATTGGCAGAGTTGGTAATATTTTGAAGTGTTGTGTTGGAGTTGAAATTTGAAATTGTATTCGATACTTTGAATTTATACGTGCATTACGAAACTTATGATTTGTCCCACTTTCCCGTTGTCACACCATGCTATATTTTGTTGACCCGTTTTCTCCCTCTGTACATTTGCGTGATTGTTGATATTTAGTCATGAAGAAATAGTTTTGTATTTGATGCTAGGTGCGAAATACAGCTCTCTTATACAATTCGTATTATCAATATAGTAGTAATGCTTCTACATACCGTTTCACAAAATATTTTTTTGGTTGTTGCACCTCGAGAAAACACTTGATCAGCCCAGCCTATATATGTTCATGATAATATTTTTGAGGATTTTGATTGAATGTCAGCTCAATTTGTGTGATGTAAGAGTTGGTTGATACCGTCAAACATGATAAAAATAACCATACTTATGTCAATACCTAGAGTGAGTTTCAGCATGAAAAATTCTTCAGGAAGCCTAGCGTCGCCAAGAATGCCGTCCATAAATTTCCACCGGCTATTCATCATGCTTTTGTTGCGCATGTAAAAAGGAATTATTTATCTCGAGTGTTTTCTCGTGTACCACTTTAATACCCATGGAAATTTCCTCGAGCTTTAATAGCAAGATATTCAGACCTATAGTAGAGTCACTTTGACTATAATGAAGGCGGCTGAGAGAGTTTGTACTTGAACAACTATCATTTATCAGTATTCAACTTTGAGTTCGGCTATTAATTTAATCAACGGTACTGAGCTTCGCTCCATTCAGGAGAACAAAGAAATGATTTATCGGATAATTATTATTTTCAATTCACTATTCTATCGAAATCCAATGACCTCATGAATAAAAACGGGCAAGCAGTTCTTTCCAGAAATGTTGATCTCGGACTCACAGATCTGATTCGTCTCATGGACGTATAAATGATTAATGGACCCAGTTATTTACATCTCCAAGTCGCTGAAAGGCACCATCCTGAGGTTCTGCTGTTGAGTTGGGTGTTGCCACATCAAGTCTGTGATAATTCTTCATCAACCATCAACACTAGCTTAAACTCAATTGCCAGCGAATTTCAGTCAGTAACTCAACATTCCGATCCGTTTATGAAATTATCTCGGCATAATACATTCCAGATTCAAAACTAGTGAAATTACTTTGAAAAATCTGTGCCAACTTCCAAAAAATTCTGTACTGTCCTTTGAAATGCTGCACGTGCGGCAACGCTGTTGAAGTACCCTTTGTTTCTCATTAATTGTTGGTTGTTTACAAATTTCACCACTTTATGTTGACATTGTCTGTCATATAAGGTATTTGTTGTTTTGTTGCGTTTGGATTAAAATAGTGAAAGAAAAATAGATAGAGACTAATAATGGTGCTTTACTGTTGGGTTTGCAAGCAATCTAATTGTTCTAACAACCAGAATCTCAGCTTTGATAAGTAAGTACATAGATAAAAGTAAATATATAATAATTGAAAATAAACAATAACAATAATAAAATGTATAAAATAAAACTAAATATAATCTCAAAAGAGTGATTAACTACCATCCTGCTCATAGAAGAGTACATATGTTCTTCCGCTCATCAAGGACTCTGGAAGAATCGGGGAAACGTGTGAATCGTTATACTCGTGCCACGTGCCTGAATATGGATGCTTACAGTAAGCAGTATAGTGTCCGCTATAGGAAGACCCGCTGTGATTCAATAAAGCGTGTAAGTTATAACGACAAGGCGCTTCATTGTCTGCTGTTAGATTGTTCTCAAATGTTAGATTGACGTTCGTATTATTCATTGGTGTCACAGTGGGTATCAATTTTCTATACATACAAAATGAAAGAGTACTGAAATCTTCTTACTTTATATGAAGGAAGGCACATATGGGTATTTTAGGAACACATCAGATCGTATCTAACAAGTTTTGCTGAAATTTTCATAATTATATATGAAATTCCACATATTTTTGTTATTATCAATACCTATATCAGTTAAATTGCGTGCGCCACTGTTGTTGGAGGGTAGGTTACAGTCTATCGCAGGTCTCCTCTTTCCCTGCAACCCGCATGCCTACGAACCAAGCGGCTTCAAAACAAACTGTATTGCAAGTATGGGATTGCTGAGTCCATTATTAATTTATTCGTCCATGATTCGTCTCCAAAAGCTGTTCTGGATCTTCTAGATCCTTCGAAAAGGCAAATCTTGTAATATTATTGAGGAAACACTCAGGAACCAAGGAAACTGAAGTATGAATTCGTGTTTTTCTTGGAGTTCCCACATATTCCGAAGCTTCGCATCTTGTGTTTAAACGAGGGCCGAGGGAGTAGTATACTCTGCAATAAGGTTAGAATGAAAAATGTTAGATGTGAATGGAAAGTTACCATGAGCATCACGAATTTCCAGTATTACCAAGTAACTGTCTATACTTTTTCCACGATCAAAAATTGTATATATTATCGAATGGAAACATAACAAGCCATGAATTCATGACACTCTAATTCAATTTTCGTCACTACTACTACGACAGTCAGGGATATCGTTATTATTGCTACACCAAGGTGAGACCCATTTTTTATCAGAAGAGCATTTGCCATATTCGCAAATCACTTGGATTATACATGTGTAATACATTTTTACGAGTGTACAAAAAATACTGATATTTATATTTCCTCTATCAACAAATAGTGATAAAATTAAAATTATAATTGGGAGAAATTGAAATTTCTCTTATCAAAATTGTTTCGATAAATATCTGATCAACAATTTCCAAGAAATATAAATGAAGCAACCAATCCGATGGGATCCTCGCCACTGCCGACAATATCATCCGTTTGGTGTATCTCTCACTATGTTTCTCAGATTTTAAATAAATTCAAGCCTTAATGGAATTCCACTGCATTTCTAAGATCTAGATATCCGTTTTGAGGACTACAATCTCAGCTAACTGTTTCTCAGTTGATATAAGCTGCAACAGTTTCGAATAATTGGATGACCAGTTCGTCAGATCAAATATCTCGGCTGCAAATAATTAAACTGATCCTCTGTGAAGACGGCGAGCTTCATTTCCTTTCCTCGAAACCTGGTCGTCTATGTACATATCTCTAGGCACCACCTCCACTTCTAAGGGATACTTACCACCTCCATCCCTTATCTTCTGTTAAAATAAGAAACGAAAGCACTTTAACAACTTTTTTCAGAAATCAAATAACTTCAGTAGGTCTGCTTGGAAAATAATTGAGAATGAAAAATCACAGTCCGGACACAAAGGTATCCATTTTTTATAGATATCAGGGGAAAAATATATCTGATCCTCAGGGTGTAGCTGAAGGTTTCAATTATTATTTTATTGAATCTGTGAATCTACTGGCTGAATCAGCGAAAGACAAATTCATTAATTAACTTTGTTTTTCTATTAAAGAATCTTTCTTCTTGACTTCAGTCACTGAGACTGAGGTTTTAGAAATAACGAAGTTAGTTACCAAGAAAAAATCTGCAGGTGGTTTCTACTGTTGCTACTGACCTGGTACCTATACTAACCTACTTGGTTAACGAATCTTTTAAGGAAGGAATATGTGAAAAACTAATTTAAATTCGTCTGGTGAATTTTTTTACTTCATTTAATTTGGTTTTAGGACAGGAATGAATACAAGAGGACGCAATTGCTCACTTTCTGAACACTGTGATCTTGTGAAGCATAAATTGTTATTGAAAAAATTATACTTCAATGGAATAAGAGGACAACCCTAAAACTGGTTGGAGTCATACCTAGCCAATAGGACACAGAGGGTGCAACTTAAGGTTCAAGATGCAAACTACCTCTAAACTACCAAAAATATACGGACAGGAGTCCCACAGGGAAGCATCCTGGGACCGCTTCTTTACTATTTTCGTGAATGAATTACCAAACTCTTTTATAAATAATCAAAGTTCTCTATTTGCCGATGATCTCTCAGTGGTTGCATCTGGTACCTCTATGAGCAACCTGACAGGTTTCTACTGAGTAAGTGAGAACTACAAATGAATATAGTATGAAAATCACCTTGTGCTGAACGTTTTGAAAACTGACTTATTGCAGTTTTCTGCCTCAAATCTGGACTACAGTATACCTATAAATCCTTTATTTAGTCCATTTGGCTAATTTACAATAAATAATTACAATTAGAATAATAAATATACTCATAGTCTCAGGTAAATAAAAATGTTCTCACACATAAGGCCTTTGTACCCTTGTCGCAAAAAATATGTATATACACATATACACAAATACACATACAACATCTATTCATATACATCCACCCTACACCTATTTGAACACACACATCTATTTATAAAATAGTGGATGAATACGAAAAATACTAGTGAGATCTGAAAATTCCACTATCTGCCAATCAAATGTAGTCAAATTCCTTGGAGTGAATATGGATTCACATTTAAGCTGGTACACTCATATTGATTATGTAGCCAAAATAGTTTCATCCTACTGCTTTGTACTATAGAGACTGAGACAATTTGTAGACAGAAATATTCTATTAATTTATTACCACTCATATATAAATTATACATTATCCTATGCAATAACCATATGGGATAACTCTAAAAAAATTGAGTCACTACTAATATTACGAAAGAAAGTATTGATAACAATGACTTTCAAACCTCGAAGCTTCTCATGCAGACACTTATTTAAGGAGTTAGGTATTCTTACAGTCATATCACTATATATTTTGAAATGTATAGTTTTTGTGAAAAAAAATATACCAAATTATAATGTATCTGGGCATGTTGAAAATTGTGATATGAGAACTAAGTCAATAATTAGATCACCCTCACATAGACTTATCTTGACGGCAGAAGGCTGTACCATAATGCCTTTAAAATTATATAACCACTTGCCAAATGTTCTCAAAAACACTGCGGATGAAAAAATCTTCAAACTTGAAATAAAAAAAAATACTACTGCAGCACTCGCTCTACTCCCTAGAAGATTACTTCAATATTAAATTTTAATCATAAATTTTAAAATTATATACATGCAAATTTCTATTCACGCATATGTATTTACTGTAGATGCAAATGTAATTGTAATCGTTTTCTCTTATTTTTAAGATTTAATAAATATTTTTGACCCTATTGGAATGAATAAATAAATGAATAAATAAATCGTTCCTAAAGCGGTGGGTCGATGACCTAACTCCAATCGTAACTCTGTTCAATTCATACACCTGTACTTAATCTTTGAGCTTCAAACGTAAAGGTATTCATTGAAACCGTCAATGATCCTTGAATACATTGATTCAAAATAAAATTCACCAACAAAGAAAAAATATCTCTGTTACTTTGGAGTTTCGTACAAACATATCATTTCACAAAATTCCTGTGTTGGAAATAGCACCAGTATTCAAAACCACTCTGATAGGTGTACTCATAATCTCAGGCATAGACACTGCATGGTGAGCCTTTTTCGGATCTGGCAATACCCTGGAAGGAACTATTTATATTTTCAAAAACTTGCCTCCCATTTGTTCGAGTGATAACTCATCATTTAATGTCAGAAAAACATTCATCGATGAGACCTGTTCCAGAACAGGCACCTTACCCATCACCATAAAACCAAAAGCAGCTTAAAATGCTTACAGGTGAACCATGTGAACCATCTGAACCAAAGATGCGATTATGTCCTAAGATCTGAGCGAATTATTCCGCAACCAAAATGCCGTCAATGTCGCCGGATCTATTAAACTTTTTCTCCGCTAAACATTTTGGTATCAACCATCATTCTTGGGCATTTCATCTGTGAACCCCTTACCGAATTGGAAAATCTTCCTGAACCTTGAAGGGAGGTAAAGCATTATGATTCATCCAACCGTTTGGAACATCTGATTGTTATCAAATGAGCCTGACTTTCGCTGTCAAGAACAAACCAAGCCCTATTATCTGATGAACCATTATCAGTATTTATTACTATCGTTGACATTACACCGTCACTTTATCTGAGCCTGACGTGGCACACGAACTATTACCCAAAATTTCAATACTTTTAAATGGGAAATATTCTCAATTGAAAACTGATTCTTTTTCCATTTTTTTTTTCAAGGAAAACCTACCATAAATTGGAGATTTTTTTAATATCTAACAGAAAACTACCTCCACATCGGACCTTATGAACATCATGTTCATATTTTCATTCAAATCAAAATAAAATTTTTTGATTTGCTGCCTTGTCCAAATACCATTTCTGATGTATTTGCAGGAGAACATCTTGGACCACATGCTTGTGAGATGAACTCTATCCGTATTTTTCTTCGTGAGGTAAACCTTGATGTTACTTACTAAAATCAGAACAAGTGCGTTGCAGAGGACACACCCAGATCTCATGGTTAGGAGAATAGCAGTTATAACATCCATTCCTATCGCCCACCGTTTCATATCTTTTTAATTGTATTGAGTTTATTATATCAATATGAATCATGCCAAATTTTTATGACAAATTATACAACCAAATTATGAAAGAAATGTAATTTTTGAGAATTATAAACGCTAGATAATTTTGGTAATTTTTGTATTGCATATTTCTTAATTGATCAAATTATCCTAATTTGTTCCTTGACAAATTTTAAAAGATCTTCATTCCTAGGAATATTTTTCGGAAAGAGCATAAGATTCATCAAAATAAAATCGGATAAATCTGTAAGTCCCACCTCTTCTAAAGTCTGTGCCGAGCAATCAATATTTTCTAAAAATTAATTAATTTGTTTGGCCGATTCCCTTGGTATAGTGTTAAAATATACTATTCAATTGAGGCAACAGAACTATACATGCTAGAGAACGCTCATCCTGATATTTATCAATAAAACCCTGCAAAAAAAATCGAACCAGTTGGCGTCAACCCCGTTCAAACGCTCAACGCGGAAACCTTCAAACATTCTATAAAATAATTCACTTTATCAACGTATTTTAATGCCCTATTTTGATGAAATAAACTCTTGAAAACTGAATAAAAGGTTTCCCATTCCCTCGTGTCTCCAGAAAATTCGGGCAATTCAATTATCGGGAGAGACCGGAGAGTACGTGATACAGTATTTGAAGTAATTGAAGCTTGCTGGCTCTCTGTATCCCTTTCAAGTGATAACCCCAACGAATGAATGGGACAGCACAATTCATCAATATCGTGCAGAGTAGCGATATCTTGTTTGAAATCAGTTTTTATTTCCCAACTGAGATCGATATCATCAATCACTTTCAATAAGTCATCCCGAATTGCCTCTACCGATTTGTATTTAACAAGAAAGTTTTGTTTTTCTACTGTTTTGAGTGACCTTGACACGTCGAGAAGACCTTGCGAAAACAAATATAAAGTTTGTCTTTTAGTACCTTCAATTTGTGTTCCGTCCCCGCAGTTATCAAATTATTCAACGGCAAAAACAACTAAATTTCGTTTTACTTGTACATTTTAACTCTTGTATGAAATTGTCCATAAGACACGTCAGTTTAGGCAGTTTGGTATCGGATAAATGAAAAAGTAAATTTTTGCAAGAGGAAAATATTTTTTCTGCGACCGTGCGTTTTTACCCACTTGTCTGCACGCAGTTACTTTCCTGCACTCGTACGAGAAAATACCCTTTCCCGCACTAGTGCCAAAAATGTGACGCAAATTTTTATGTATCAAATTCAAAGCATATAAAATAAAATATTTTTGAGCATGAAAAATTAGAAATATTTCAAAGTATGAAAAGTTTGCTGAGTGCAAAATAGTACCGAGAAGCAAAGCGTCGAGGTTAGCTATGATCTCGAGACAGGAATGAAACTTCCTACCGATGGTTGTATACTATTTTATTTACAACCATCATATTTCGATCAAAATTAATAAATCTCTGTTTCGTTCTGAACATACCTAAAATGTTACATTTAATGACAAATTACCAAGATCGTGGTTTACTGAGAATAATCGATATATTATTACCGTGACTAAGGGGAATACAATTGTCACCAATATAAATAAATGTCAGATAAAGTCAATAAATGTCAGATAAACTGGGATATTAAATTCGCGGATAATAAATTGAAAAACATGTCTTCCGACGAAGAACTTATAGATTCTACCCCGCCAGGTATAGGTATTATGAAATTTGTCAAAAAAATGTGTTAAGTCTTTGAATATAGAAAATGTTCATCTAGAATAGATGAAATGAGGGCAGGAAGTGAGTGCGGGAAGTGAGGTCGGGAGGTGGAGGTGTGTAATGTGACACTTCCCAACCTTCAATGACGTAAGTAATGACAGCATTACATACCGGGTGACCACGAGGTGAGGTACGCCCCCCAATTTTTCTATAGTTTTGAAGATACCGGTTTCAGATTTGGTACGTCAATATATTACTCAAATACGCATATTTTGACTCCATTACCAAAAATTCACCACTTCCGGTTTAACCGGAAGTGACCCCAAACTTTTTTTTTCAAATGACAGGCTGTACAATTTTTTTCATTTTCCGGAAGAACACGCAATTTGTAATAACACTGTTCTTCAAAATTGAAAATCGGTTGAAAAATGGCGGAGATACAGTTGATTGTTCAATCGAACAAAGTTGGTCATGAACATCAAACTCAAATCATCACAACTGACGAACGGCGTCAACATTTACGAGAGGAAGGTTCGAGGTAAGACACAGCAGAAAATTGGGCTTCTCATGTAATTGCAGCAACCATATTTTCTAACAAATATCAAAAATTTCCTCAAAACGGAGAAGTACCCATAAAGAAATGCTCACAACTGCCATTTGCGGTCACTTCCGGTTAAACAGGAATTGGTGAATTTTCGTACCAAATTTGAAACCTGTATCTTTAAAACTAAAGAAAAATTGGGGGGCGTACCTCACCTCGTGGTCACCCGGTATATGGTTGTAAAATATCAACATTTGAGAAATATTTCCAAGTTGAAAAATATTTCAAAGTATGAAAAATTGGGAAAGTGCAGAAATATTTGAAAGTATCAAAATTCGAAAAATATTTATAAGTCGAAAATACTTCAAAGTTCGACAGACTTGCCAAGTGCAAATATATTTCTAAGTATTAAAATTTGGGAAATAATTACAAGTCAAGAAATATTCCAAACTCCGACGATTTGCTGCAGTCGGGAAATATTTTCAAGTCGAAAAATATTTCCAAGTTCAGAAATATTTGAAAGTATCAAAATTCGCTGGACTTGGGAGGTCTACCCCCTTTCCGAATTGAGTTCGGATCATAATCCAGTCGTTTTATGGCTGGGCGATGATCCTATTCCCCAGGGAAGTTGGCTGCGGAAGTCGGTGAACTAGGATGAGGTACTCCAAGATTCAGCTGAGTTGGAAGATGCAGTAGCGCACTTCGAGCGCACTATGAAGGACGCACTTGAGGCTGCCACAACCAGTGAGCGGGGTCCTCTGAGATCGTATAACGAGTTTCCAGAGAGGATCAAAATCCTCATCCGGGAGCGGAATCGGTTAAGACCTCTCAGAGGACACTGTTCCCTGGTGACCGGGTAAGAGCCAGCCACAAGGCTAATGAGGTTAAAAACGCGATCCTAGATTATAGGAATGAGAGGTGGAGCAAAACGCTTTCCGCTCTTGAGCCTGGAGACAAGGAGCTTTGGCGAATTGTCAAAAGGTGAAAAGATCGGAAGGCGGAGCTACCGCCCCTTCATGGTGCGCGCGGAATGTGTTAATCGTTGATCGACAAAGCCATGGCCTTTGCCGACACGATGGAACGCCAGTTTGAACTTAATATCGACGAGGATGATGACGACGATCGGGACATCTTCGTGGAACGGAGGGCCAGACAAATCCTTCAAGAGGACGACAACGATGTCATACGACCAGCTTCTGAGGAGGAGCTTAAGGCGCAGATACGCGGCCTGCCGAAGAGAAAGGCTCCGGGAGCGGATTCGATCACTAACGTGATGCTGAAAAAACTCCCGGACAGCCAGATCACTTCCTTGCGGAATGTGATCAACAACTCTTTGCGTCTTAGGCACTTCCCCAGCAGGTGGAAACATGCCATCGTGGTCATGATCCCGAAGGCTTGTCAAAACCCGATGTTTCCGCAGAACCGTCGTCCCATCAGCCTCCTTAGCTCGGTGGCGAAACTGGCGGAGCGCGTCGTGTTGGAAAGACTCCAGGATGAAATCATTGACCGGAATGTTCTCTCCAACGAACAATTCGGATTCCGACCAGGTCACTCTACAGAGCTCCAGGCCCTGAGGATGGTCGAGGAGACCATCACCGAGCTGAACAGAAGACATTTCGTCTTTCTTCTTCTCCTCGATGTAGCGAAGACCTTCGACCGTGTGTGGCACGAAGGTCTTCTCTACAAGATGGCTCTCCTGGGCTTTCCTCGGGGGCTGGTGAGATGGATTGGCTCCTTTTTAAAAGGGAGAACATTTCAGGTCAAGGCGGAAAATGAGCTCTCGGACACGAGGGCCATTGAAGCCGGAGGTCCTCAGGGCGCCGTGTTATCTCCGGTGCTCTACTCGGTGTACACGAGTGACCTGCCGAGAACAGCACACGTGAAAGCTTCCCTGTACGCTGACGACACCGCGTTGCTCACCAGTTCAGCGAATCCGGAGCAAGGGATCGTCTATTTGCAGTCTGCAATTGACGGTCTTGAGCAATGGTTCCTGGACTGGAAAATCCGAGTCAACTCTGCGAAGACGCAGCTAATCTTCTTGGGGAGGAGACGGACCTATCCGGAAGGGAGAGTGACTATCTTGGGAAGGGAGATTGACTGGTCACCGCGGGTCAAGTACCTTGGCCTGACTTTCGATCGTGGACTTACCTGGAGTTCACACAAAACCGAGTTGAGAGCAAAATTGCACTCCAGGATGGGCATACTTTACCCGCTCCTTAACAGGAGGAGTAAACTCAGTCTGAAGAACAAAGTGCTTCTTTATAACTCGATGGTCAAATCTGTCATGATGTATGCTTCAGCCGCCTGGGGTCAAGCCGCCCCTACCCATATATCAGCTCTGGAACGGGTCCAGAGCAAATATCTGCGGATGATAACCGATGCTCCGTGGTTCGTGCGCAACGTGCGAATCCGTGACGATCTGGGGCTGCCTTCCATTAAGCAGTCCATCCAAGAGCGTAATCAGCGTGTATTGGATTGTGCGGAAGTACATGAAAATCCGCTTGTCAGGGCGGCAGTAGATTATACTATTGACGACCCTACCCGTCATAAACGACCACGTCTATCCGTGGTCTAATCCAACAACACTCCGACGGAATTGTGTGAAATGTTCTTTTCATCACAAATCGCATCCCCCCGCCACCAAGGGAAAAACATCGCGCGAGGGCGGCCCGGAGCACTTAGTGCCCTGAAACCGTCCTGAACACACTTCATGAAATTCCGACACAACAATCCTCTCGCAGATGACGAGAGTTGAGGTGAAAGAGTAAGGGAGCCAGGCTCCAACTCGAACCAGTAGTGAAGATCCCAATGCGTCTCGACACAGTGTTCCTCACTTACGCCTGTTAACGAACACAAACCGACGTATACTCAGCTGAGTGATATATTAGTATTTTTGAAATAGCTTTTCAAAGTATTGAAAAGTAAAATAATAACGAGGTTCCAGAAAAGTCTAAGAAGATTTTCCTGAGATTAATTGTTGAAATATTGGAGATTGAGAAATCGAGAAAAGTCCTTCAACCTGGGAAGGTGAAGAATAGAAATTTGAAAGAAAATTCGAGAAGTCCAAATATTGGGAATTCAAGAAAGAAGATTCCAGAAGGTGACGAGGCTCAAGAGGAGATTTACGGCCAACATTTTTGTGTCAGTGAAACTTGTGTTTCTTGGAGGGATATCAAGAAAACCACAGATCCCTCCAAAAAGAATTCGTTTTGACTGCAAGTCAGCTAACACACTTTGTTCTTTTCAGAACAAAAATTAAGTGTAAAATACTTTGGAACTCAGTGCGAGCCCACAACAAGAGAATTCGTTACTGATTTATATTGTGAATTTACTAATAATATTTTTCTCTTTCAGCCTAGCCTGGCCTCCACCGCTGGTGGAAGCAGCGGCTCCGTATTGCCTGGATTAGATTGCGTGGTCCCGGAATCTATGCCAGGTGATGCCTACCGGATCACTGTGGTGAGTCTTACGCAATAGACAAACCATTGCACTAAGGTGAGACGTAAATCGTAACTTCTCTCCCGGAAGAGACACGGGTAAACTTCCTGTGTTAGGCGCATTAAAAGACATTATTTTATTTGTATTAGATTTTCGTAGATTTCCACTAATCTACTTCTCTTTCAGCTATCTGGTAAGTTCTGTTAGGGACATTAGGAATTGCTAGGTGTAGGCTATTTTTATAGATAAAATCATTAATATTTTCCATATCAATAAAATTTCTCTTTGTTAAAAATGGAGAGACTCTGGGCGGCGAGAATGCGGTCGAACCCGGAGCTGGCCGAGGCACCAGAAAATAATCAAACTATTTTTTTTTTGAAAATTTCACATATCCACATTCTCGACATGGAAATGAATTTCTTTTAAATGACACGCGCCTCAGGTTGCTCCTCCCACATGGTCGGTGAGGAAAAGAGAGAGTATTATGAAGTCAGTGTGAATTTAAGCACAGGGTCGGATCGGGAAATGGTAAAACTCATTGGTCGAATGGAACTTTGAAATACTTTCATTTTCACCATTACCAGTTTTTATCCAACTTCATCTGTTTGTATATATGTGTTTTTGTGAGCAGGTGTACACTATGTCAAATCTCGCAAGTCTGTCGACTCAAAATTTGGCAGGTGTTCATCACTTGGGGGATAATATCATAACATTTTTGTATTAGGAAAAAAACAGAATGTTGGACGGGATTGTGAAGAGCGTTTGGGTTAGGAAATATCATGATTTTATTGCCAACATTTCAAAATTGAAGGTGCTTCAAAATAGCTGATGAAATTTCTGAATTATGGCTTGATTTTATTCTAAATTGGCAAGGTATACGGATTTTTGTAGTCGGAGATCATGATTTTTTGTCAGAAATTGATTATTTGAAATGGCTCCGGACAAGTTTAGGGGTTTTTAGGGTAGGAGAATGATCTAAAATATTTAAAAAAGAAAATCTTGGATTATATTTACTTACATTTATCAGCAAATATAGTCTCCACTTCGTGAGGGCTATTTAGGGAGAATCTCGCATATGTGGCAAATTTTTACCAGAAATTATTTATATACCCTACTCTTCATTGCTTTCTAATAAAACTTTTTGGGTGGCGTCTTTGATGTTCCGTTGAATTGGAAAAGCTTCACTTGATTTTTCATGAGTGTTTCGATGGGGCACTGCGGCAAGGTAGACATACGAAACATTGACTTTTACAATGGAAACCGAATACCATGCAGAGGATTGTTACGGCTTTCATTGTTCAGTTTGGGGTATTATTTTTCCTAGTCTGTCTGTTTTTATCATCAAGACTTAATAGTTACTATTTCTGTGTTCAATAGTATTAAGTTTTGTTAAATTTGTTTTGATAAAAATTGATTGGTTGTCAAATTCTCTGGGGGTGAGAGGATCAACTATACAAAACATGTTTCGTTTTATACCAGAGCTCACGGGGCTGCATTATCCCATTTAGCAGGGTCAAGTTGGCAAACCAAAATTTGGAAAACTGGAACCCAGAGATGGCGCTGAATTCATACTTAGTATTTGTCTCAGGTATTTCCAATTAGGCTGAAAGGAGTTTTTGAATCAATTGGGTCGAACTAGCCTTCGCTGATGATTGGAAAGGACCATGAAACCGGTATTGAGGTGTTCCCCCCATTGAATCGAAAAGTAATTTAAGCTTTAATATTTAAAATGCATTCCGAAGTAGTTATTGTAGGAAACTTTGCCAAGTATTAAACAGACGGTCGTAGGGGGCAGTAACTGTTTTCTGTTAAATACTTGCCGACGACCATACCTATTTTATAGGATTTTTTGAGGAAGTTTCGGATTACGTAATCCACCATTTTTCATGATTAGGGTATTAAATTTGAGAAAAAATCTAATTTACCCCGAAAAGTTCTAGATAAGATATATTCTTTTTAGAATTATATTATAAATCACAAAAGCTTTCCTTCTTTCTGAATTAATGCAGAAAAATTATATAGTGAAAGGACTCTAGCTTGAAAGAAAATATATGAAAGATGCATTTCAATTCAGATACTTGACATCTCAATTTTTTATTATTCTGAATAACACATCTTATTTTCTGACCCTGTTTTTAAAACAATTTAAATTCAACACCTATGTGACAATTTTGAATAGGAATACGACCTTAGATCACAAAACCTATAGTTATATTGGTGCTGCCATTTTGAATTGATGAAAATTCGTTTTCTACAACCCCAAAATACCAATCATCTATAAAACACGCCCGTCATCTTGAATTCCCAAATTTTTTAAGAAAAATTATTATCTTCTACTTCAAAAACTGCTAATTTTGAACTCGTCCACCAACAACTCTCAACACTGAATTTGAATCGAATCGGACACATTCGCAAAACTTTTCCGCCACCTTGAATTCATCAATTTTGTCAGAATATTCATAATCTCAGACCCCGAAAAACCCCACATACCAATTTTGAATCGAATCGGACCATAACCGCACATCTCTTCTGCAATTCATTTTCCTAAACAATGTTTATCTCTCAAATCCGAAATATTTTCGACCGGCGGCTCTTCAAACTAGTTATATTATTTTGAACGGTTCATCTTCTAGACATTCTCAAATTTTGCATTTTTCTTGTATATTTTTTCAATTCTAGATATAATAATGATCTGAAATGTACGTGCAAACTTTCAGATTCCTACCACGAAAATCTAAAATTGAACAAGTTTGAACCTCTGTTCTGTTTGTAATTTTGAGGAACGAGCACGGAATCATTAAATACGGCCTGTACTGTACCGCACCGCAATCGTCATGTTATAAATAGGGCGGAGTTTGGATTTATTTTATCGTGCGAACTCGCACTTGCCATCTGGCGATTTACGTTTCCTATTTCGAAGGCTAAAGACTCTTAAGGCAACAGGACACTGGCATGGACCGTCCTCACTCAACTAACTGAGAAAGGATATAAGGTAATATGTTAGCTGAGCAAATCTCTGGCCAGACAAGAAAATAGTTATTCGACGACTGAGAGAGAATGCTGCAGTCCTGTGGGCCATTGAGAAGTTGCGGCCATAATATTGAAGGCGTGTCATTCAAGGTTATTACTGACCACTATAGCCTTAACTGGCTGCAATCGTTGAAATATTAGAATGGAAGATTGGCCAGTTTGATTTACGGATAGTGCATAGGAAGTGTGAGGATAAAGTGTTCTTGGATATGATGAGCAGATTAGTTCCAGTTTGAGAATCGTTAATGGTCCCAAGTTATAAAAGATACTTGATATAACGGGATGTGTGATAGCGTCCAACGATTTCCTCTCAGGTTTAGTCCGTGGAGAGTCACAGAAGGAAATCTTTTTAAGTTTGTTAGAGAACGCTTCCAGGGATTGTGCATGCCAACAGATCAATGGAAGTTGGCGATCCCAGAATCGGACAGACGTGGGGTGATATCAACCGCTCATGACCCTCCGACTGCAGGTCATTTGGGAATATATAAAACATTTCTCAAGGTTGGCCGAGAAGTATTATTGGCCCAAAATGCATCATGATGTGTCACAGTTCGTGAAGAATTGTCAGTTATGCGCCGCTTATAAGCCTGATCTTTTCCCGAAGAACATGATGGTCTCACTTCCGAAAGTGGCCCGTCCGTGGGAGATGGTATCAACAGACCTTATCGAACCTTTTTCGCGTTCCTCCAGGGGCAATATGTTTATCCTTGTTGTGACAGGCTACTTAAGTGAAGTTTTATCTAGTTTTTGCCTTGAGGAAGACCACTATTCGTATTTATTTATTATATGTGAATAAAGCTATTAGTATAATTATTATTATTTCCAAGTATCAATGTTTGGGAAAAATTTGAAGTCGAAAAATATTTCAAAGTCCGACAGATTTGCTAAGTGTGGAAATATTTCAAAGTATCAAAATTCGGGAAATATTTCCAAGTTTGGGAAATATTTTGAAGACGAAAAATATTTCAACGCTTGAAAAATTTTCAAAGTGCAGAAATATTTCAAAGTATAAAAATTCGAGAAATATTTCCAAGTCGAACAATATTTCAATTTATGAAAAATTTGTAAAGTGCAGATGTATTTCAAAGTATCAAAATTCGGAAAATAATTCTGTCCCAGAAGGGTATCGTTAGTTATATCCTTGAAGGCGACAGGACACTGTCATGGGCCGTCCTCACTCAACCAATTGAGAGGGGGAGATAAGCTGATTAAATCTCTGACCTGACAAGAAAAAAATTATTTGACGATTGAAAGAGAATGCCATCGAGATGTTGCGGCCATATATTGAAGGCGTGTCAGTCACCTTCATTACTGAGCACTATAGCCTCAAATGGCTGCAAGAGATTAAAATGAAAGATTGGCTAGATGGGCTGTTGGTCCCAGGTGAGGTTATGAAAGATACTTGGTATAACAGGATGTGTGATAACGTCCAACGATTTCCTCCCAGGTTCAGTCAGTGGAGAGTCATAGATGGAAAGCTTTAAGGGTATGTTAGAGACCGCTTCCAGGGATTGTGTAGTCCAACAGATCAATGGAATGGAATAAAAAACATTTTCAAGGTTAGCCGAGAAGTATTACTGGCCCAAAATGCACCACAATGTGTCCCAGTTCGTGAAGCATTGTCAGTTGTGCGAGGCTTATGAACCTGATCAAACAACACCGAAGGACAATATTGTCTCACACTCAAAAGTGGACCGCCCGTGGGGTATGGCATCATCAGACCTTATCGGAACTTCACCGCGTTCCTCCAGGGGCAACAATATGTTTATCCTTGTTGTCACAGACTACTCAATTGAATTTTGTCTAGTTTTTACCCTGAGAAAGGCCACTATATAAAGTATGAAAAATTGGCAAAGTGCAGAAATATTTCAACTTTGCAATTTTTCACCTCAAAATATTCCATTTCATCTGCTTTGAATTAGATATCTGAACATTTGCATCACATATGATATGTACATTTCATTGATTTTACCAGTATGTCAATATTATAATAAATTAATATATGTTTTAATATTCAATCTAACTCAGATTTTTTTTCTTGTTTTCGCAATCTTGGATTCAATGAAATGAAATAAATATTGGGACACTTTCATATCTACCCTTTATATTTCTCAAAATCATTCTATATAATAATCAAAGTAAGCTGAGTCAAGTGGTTTGGTGTGGTAACCAAATATTTGCCATGAAAACTAAGTTGTCATCAAGACGTCAAAGTTTCAAATCGAAGCGTTGTCGAAATGACGGATTCTTTACTTTTCAAATTATTCTCAATGAAAGCAATATTTTAATGGATTCGTCAGGCAAAGAGCATCCGGAAGCAATTTTAAAGGCCACAAATGATGTGAGTTTAGATCTGTTACCTAGTAAATCACGAGAGAGATACGAATAGCAATACAACCAATTTTCAAACTGATGTAAGGAGAAGGGAGTGAATAAATTCGGAAAAGGTACACTGAGGAAAATTCTGCTATTGAAGTTTTTGTTGGGATATTTCCTGCTACTGTAATAAGAAATACTATTACTATAACAAATTATAGAATAGAAGTAGCACATTCAAATTCTATGGCAGCAAAAACGATTTTGCTGAAGGTGGTTTTTCTGCCACAGGTAGGTATAATGCTGTCGCTATTAGGCAGTCAGTCTAGGAAAGTAAGTTTTTAAATCACAAAATCATAATTTCACAGGTGAATAATCACTAATGAATTACATGCTTATGGCCGTACGGTTTTCGCTTACGATAAGTGGATCATCGCATAGAAGTTCATCCACTTACGGTAATACAGTTGTCACCCTGATACTAAAATATTACTCGAGGAACCTACTTACGACTACTTTGTTCCATGCTGTGGTTATTCGATGTTTTGCTGAAATGCTGACAGAAACTACCCCCTCCACGAACGCAACAAACATTTGAAGGTTGTTACGTTTAAAAATGAGAAAACGAAGAACTGTTGTTTCACTGATACCGGCTGTTCTATTCCAGCCATAGTGCCGAATAGTGCTCCTTGCAAACAAGCAACTTAGGAATTATGTGATAATGGGTGAAGTAAAAGAATATAATCAAATGCTATTGAGTACCTAGACATACATATTCGTGTTAATGAAGTATGCAGAGTATGAATCAAGAGTGAGAGCTTGTGCTGAAATTTATTCACCTGACCCATTGTCTCACATGTTTCATTCCGAAACTTCTTTCCTGTTTGTAGCTGTTAGAACAAATTCCGACAAACTTTTTGCAATAATTTTTCATTGAAAACTATACGATTACAGAAATAGATATATGTGCTACCATAGCATACCTACAACATGAATAATGCCCTATGGGTAATTGCACACACCAGCGGTAGCCAAGTCAGATTCCTACAACTTTAGTCATAAGTAGGTGCACTCTCGCTGGCGGTAGCAAAGTTTACCAGCTACTACAAAAACATTGTCTACTAGCCATAGATAAATGCACTCCATAGCGTTAGCAAAGTTCGAGAAGCTATAAGTTATTCGGCAATTTCTATTTATCCCAAGTGAGTTATAATCAGCAAAGTCGGCTTCATAACCACAGGTGATAGTTCGCTTGTCCCTTATGCTATTAGAGTTTCTTGCAAGGGTTATTGGATTTCTAGCTACGGTTAATAAAAATTTTCCTCAGTTTATTTTTTTGGCGTATTTTTCGAGCTGGGTAAGGTACTGAAATCTAATTCCCTATGGTCGCGTTAGTGGATGGTGAAATGTTTTGTTAAAATAAAACGGAACCTGGAAATATGCAAGTTTTATAAGTTGACATCATTCCTAAAAAAGCATAATGTTGGTTTTCGACCACATAAAGCGCGGGTTTTCACCAAAAAAGATATATCCAAGTTTATGCAAGCCCCTGATGGGATATATCTCATGATTGAAGTAGCACCATTATTGTTCTAGCCGGTGGTCTTCGCAGAGTGGAGCTTGTGAACATTTTGATTGACGATATTCAAGATGAAGGAAACCTAGTTACTGTGAAAATTTCTGATTTGAAAAACCATACTTCAAAATCCATTATTATATCTGAAGACATAAATTATGAAACATTTTTGAAGATGTATGGAAAGTATGCCCTTAGGGCCGGTTTTTCAATGTTCAGTTAAAAGTCCCTGTTAGCTGGCTGAAGGCTAAGCTTAACCAACAGCTCAACTGACGGTTACACCAACTTTTGCGTTTCTTCTTCTGATATTTAGCTCTAGGCTTGCTAGCTTTCAGAATGTCACTTGTCATTCGTTATTTAAATGAAATATGTTGCTTATAAATACGTCGAACAAAGTGAATATTTTTATTGTGTTTATTTCGCGTTTCGCCTGTAGCTTTGATATTTTTGGTTTCGACTTATGCGCATTATATAAACATGGAAAACGACAATCAAGACCTGGACTTGGAGAGACAAGCTGGAGACATAGAAAAAAATTGAAGTGAAATTCAATTCTTGTATTACTGAGGCGGTAAGTATTTTTGCTAAGAGATAAACTTTTTCCGGTAGAAATATTCATTTATATAAAGAGATTCTATTGTTCATTCTGTACATAATTGATTTCCTTATTTTTAGCCTCGTAGTTACAAACAACTAAAGAATAAATACGAAGCCATAAAAAAAGAACTGAAAAAGCGACATTCCAACCATAGGAATTATATAATTTTTTTGTTATTTGCATTAATATTTCTCTGATACCGTCCGCACTTGTAATTGTATAAAGAACTTTTTTCGGGGACGGATCGAATATTATCAACATAGGCCTATTTATCAGATATGTTTTAAATTCCTATAACATTTCTCTGTGCCTAATATGTTTTCGTATGTTCATCCCAATTATAACAGATGCAAAATCTTTATAATTTTCAGGCATTCACTCACTATATCAGTTCTTAGATCAAAGATACCTAAATCTGTACGTTCATGAAATTCAGTAGCTGTACTCACTTCTGTATTCACAGAATTTGGTCTATTGTGTTTCGTCACTCTCTTTGATCCTTTAGTTCGAACTGCTTAGTATGCCGGCTACTGCTAGATGAAGTACTACTTGATCTTCAATTCTGGAAATTTGTCTCCTGATGTTGGGTAGGTTAGGTTTAAATGAAAGTTTAAGTAATGCACTGAATGCCCCACAAACTGATTTATTTTAAGTACCACTTCCGACAATGTTACTGGTTTCAAATATTCTCATTCACTAACTTATTATTTCATCTGTTCCTATTCGTTTAGTCTCACTATTGCTCGCTCATCTATACCTCTTTCCTAACCAACTTTCACTTACACATTCAAAGAGTATAAATGATGACCAATAAACACGGTGATAATATACTCTAAATAAAACTTATAATCATACACTGTAGATCCTAACACGAGTATTCATAACACAGTTTTACTAATAAATTGTTTCTCTCTATCCTTACCGAAGATTGAATATCCACGAAATGTAGAACATACCACTCAATGTACTTTTTTCCAAGGCCTGAAATTAATTGGTCCGTAATAGGCTCCCGTAACTTGATCAATACATAAAAAGTCGATAAAGAAGGCTCAACCTCTAGTAAACTCAATTTCAAATGTGAACACAGCTTGTTTATATGGTAAGACGCCCTCTTCCAAATGACGAAAATGAGATATTTATAATGTATGTGCTCTGTGATTATGTTTTTATTTGGTAATTAGTGAGAGACTTGAGCCTAGAAAATAGTATTTGCAGATCAGCGTCTATTTCAACTATCACTTCAGTTCAGTGTTTTCTTTCTTGGTCTACAGCCAGGTATTCCCAACTATGATTTCGTCCATTTAACAGAATATCCTTCTATTTTGAGTTGTATCATATTGTGGAGAATTTTTTTTTTCTGTTACAAGTACAACTCCAATGACCACAAATAAGCAGTTCTTCTCTTTTACAAAAACTAATCTTTGAGACCCGTTGTAATTATTTTCATTCGAGCCATCAATTTCCAGGAGATTTTAGCGTGGCATCCAGCTGGAAAAGTTCCAGGAACATTTTATCGGAAAAACGTTTTTAATTTATAGCCGCGTGTTGGTTTACTTTTAATATGAGGTCCGACTATTTAGTTCTGAGAATAATTAAAGTGTTGGATTAAATTGCGAAATCAAATTACCCACGGTATACTGTCTCTGACTACAAATATATGGGGTAGCTTGAGTTTGCGTGAAGGAGAAAATTAAGGCAAGTGATATATGGGAGCAACTTAGGTCGGTGAGTTTTGGTTTTTCGGGTGAATTAACATCGTAAATGGATGGAAACGTTATTATATGGGACACTTCCACCGCAGCATTCTGCGAAATTCAATTGTTACATGAAATATACCTGGCAGAAGTGGAGTAAATTAGTGGAAAACAAATTCAATTATATTGAAGAAGAGTGTACTTGATAACTTTATGACGAAATTCTTCATAATTTTTCTCTGAAAGAGTCGATGAATTGATAACGAATTATGAAGTTTGTTGAAGCCTGGATAATCGACAAATAGAACATCTGAAGTGAACTACCAAGGATTTAGGATTCTGAGATTCTTTTAATTTTTCATTTAACGATGATTTTTTCAAAGAAAATTTCTATGAGGAACTCAATCAAGTTTACGATGGAAAAGGAACGCAATAGTACCTTGCCGTTTCTTGATGTGAACGTCGAAAGAATAGACACTGGCATCCGCACATCTGTCTAGAGAAAAAAAAAAAACACACAGGACCATATTTCAGCTTCTGCTTCAATCACCCAAATTCTAGAAAGTAGGAGATTGTATGAACAAAGGACCTTTGCCAAATACGATACTCTGAGGAAATCCTAGAAGTACAAGAGCAGCTCGATAGGACCAAGACGATCGGAGAGCGACCACATAATCAAGCTATCATCCTTCTATACCTCAGAGGTATATCCGAGAAAATCAGGAAGATCGGAAGCAACATTAGGAGCTGCTTTCAAACCGGCAGTACCTAACGGAGCTTTCTCATCAAGACAAAACCTGAAATTATAGCAGAATCCAGTAAACAGTGTTTAGGAAGCCTCATGTGAGAGAGAAGGTTCTGATATCAGAGAGACCAAGAGACTGTTGTCTGCAAGAATAATCGAACACAAAAATTGAACCTTTACAAGAATTTTCATTCAATAACCTCAATGAAGAACTCCAGAATCCAAACGCAAAGACAGACCGACACCAAACTATACAACAACAATTACGCCTTGAACACTTAAACGAAGAAAAAACCGAAATTATTTCAAACCTTTGTTTCTATTTAAATGACAATTTGACATTTACTAATGAAATCAAACATTCAATCAGTTTTCACCAAATCATAACATTACCCCCAAATTTACAAGGAGGAAGTGAAACATCAAATATCCAATATGCCCGATCAAGGTATCATCATCTTCTTGGTCATCTCCCGTATGGGTCGTGCCCAAAAAAATAGATGCCTCAGGGAAGCAAAAATAGCGTGTAGTAAATAGGCGACAAATATCCTCTCCCTAATATTTCCGATCTTTTGGACCAATTTGGAAAGTGCCAATACTTCACCACACTTGACCTGGCATCTGGGTTCCACCAGATCGAAATTGACCCAAAAGACATTAGGAAAACAGCTTTTTCTGTGAAAAATGGCCATTACGTATTCGTTCATATGCCATTGGGTTTGAAAAATGTCCCGTCCACCATCCAACGCGTCATAAACAACATTCTGATGGGTATTCAGAACGAAGTCGCTTATCTAGGACATCTTATAACCCAAGATGGTGTAAAATCAAATCCCATCAAAATTGAATTTATCAAAAACTTTCCAGAACCCAAAAATCCCAAGGACAATAAATCTTTTCTGGGACTTTCTGGATATTACACAAGGTTCATCCCAAACTTTGCCAAAATTTCAAAACCACTAACGAGACTCCTACAAAAGGATATCACCTTCGATTTCAGTCAAGAATGCAGAAATTCCTTTGAAAATCTCAAACAAGCACTAATCACCTTTCCAATTTTGATATACACGAATTTTGACGAACCCTTTCTTCTCACCACAGATGCAAGTGCATTCGCCATTGGCTCTGTCCTTTCTCAGAGACCTATCGGAAAAGACCTTCCCATTGGATATGCCTCTCGAACCTCTGCTGAAACTCGCCACTCGACGATTGAAACAGAGTTACTTGCAATCGTTTGGACAGTGAAACACTTCCGTCCCTACCTCTTTGGACGAAGGTTCAAACTAGTAACTGACCATCGACCGACATGGCTTTTAAAGCTTGAAGAGTACGACTACAAAATCGTGTATAAGCCCAGAAAAAAAAAACGTGGACGCACTTTCACGAATCAAGATCAATCCTTCATTTGGAAGAAGAATATTCAAATCAAAACCATAACACAGACAATCAGACAGACGAGCCAGATGTGGAACAAATTGCCGATGAATTTGGAACATTCGTCAATCTTTATAAAACAAAATCGATTATTGACTACTCAAAAATCGAATTTGTCAGTACTCAATTATTGGACAAATTAAATAAAAATATCATTACGTTCTTTTGGCAAAACAAATTTTCTCTATGAAATCATCGAAGACCTTTTTAAAGAACAGGCAGACTTCACTGACGACAAAATCAATATTCTAAGTAGCAAATCAGTAAAAGACAGAAAATACTATATCATCGCGCTACCTTACAATCCCGAAGTTAACGAACATTTGTTTTACGTTCTTTATAAAAACCAGAATAAACTTGACCTCTCAAAGACATACTTTGTTGAAAACAATTTAGAACTCCCTATCCACAATTACAAAGACATTTAATTAAAAATTTGTCAAAACATAATATGAACACCTATTCCGGATGAAATTCCCGTAATTTTTGGTCTTTACCACTCAGGAAAAGCGAATCTTCATCGTGGCATAAATGAATCAATAAGACGAATTAAAGGAAAATTCAATTGCCAAGGCTTAACCAAAGATGTAGAATACTATATAAAAAATTGTGAAATTTTTCGAAAAGTAAATGTATGCAGGAAAATTTTTAACAGTCCTCTAGTTATCACAGAAACAATAAAAACCCCTTTCGAAAGAATCAACATTGACATATGTGAAATTTCCACAAAAAAATACGCCCTCACCATCAGGAACGAACTGACGAAATTTACGCAGGCCTACCCACTACAAGTCAAGACAGCAAAATCCGTTGTCAATACACTTCTGCTATACTTTCAACACCACGGAACTCCACTTCGAATCCACTGTGATTCAGGTCGAGAATTAACCATAGGCTCATAAACCTTTGTACGACATAAAACTGACATACTCAAGTGTAAACCATCCTCAATCTAATGGATCAATAGAAAAATTCCACGCAAAAGACAAAAAACCCCGACGAACACCCCTTCAACATACTACCCTATACAGTCATCTGTTACAACAACACTAAGAATAATACCCACGGTTTTACTCCATACGAACTCGTATTTGGACACACCTCTCTCTAGTAGACCACCAGAGACACTATACAATCAAAAAGACCTCATATCCAAACACATGCGAGATCTCAACAACAGAGTATCTCACTACAATAAATTTGCACGCGAAAGAATTCAGGCTCCAAAAGAAAAAGCAAAAACTCGATTTGATAAACACGCTTCAGACAGTTTCAATATTTTATATATGTTAATATTTCATTTTTGACATATTTGATACCAGGCAATTATACTTTTATTAAGTCAATATAGATAACCACCAAAAAAGATTCTCAGCTGTTATTCTAACCTACACTCTAAGTAGACGAAGGCGATATCATTACACGCTTCCAATTTTACATAAATCAGTATATATGAGGAGAAATGGGTATTACGACTTTCATCGAAATTAATTGTTTCATTTATTTGAAACTCTCCGACTTCCTAATTTTTCTGAATCCGATTTTCAGTAAAAGTTCTGGAAATGACGTGGTGTCTTCATTAAATGGAATTAGGACAACTATTGTTCAATATTTACATAAACGGATTGATCATACCTCGGAGTAGTGGAGAAATGATTGGATTTGCGGATGACACCCCTTATTCATTCCATTGAGTAAACGACTGGGATGTTTTAAAAAATGAAAGCACAAGATGACTACGGTATAATTAAAATATGACAAGAAATCAACATCAACTTTCGAAAAAACAAATTATCTGCCATTCACATAGCAGACACGCATCTCAAATATGACTGTCATATAGACTATGTGATGAAGAAGGTGTGGTATTCTGTATGTATTCAAATATCTGAAAAATATATTGCCAACACAGTACCTTTATTATCTACGCGCACGTGGATATGTACGGTATAGGAAGGGCATGAGGCGGAGCTGTGATAATTCACATCAATGCACGCAAAATTATTCAAGAAATATTTCTGGAACTAATAGTGCAAAAGTCACACAAATAGGTATGATTAAAATAGTCAAGTCAAATATTTGAAAAAAATAACAAAGTCGCCAGAAGAACATGAAAACATAATAAAAAAACAACGTTAATCCCCTATAGACTTACAGATGTCACTTAAATACACATTTATTATAAATAAATAATCTAAAAAAATTCGTCAAGTAAATTTCGTAGAGAATGAGGTAAAACTCTTTGACTTTGACAAGTATTTTGTTTCCTGAGAATACAGTAGGCATCAGTACATTGATTTGGTTCAGGCAAGTGGTTATACATTTTCAATTCATTATAAATAACAATTTTCTTAACAACAGTTAAAGTTGAATGGCATTCGAATGTTATCCTTTCGAGTGTTATAAACATGAACTCTAGTAGACTATAAATCTTCATATTTATAGATGATGCAGACAGTTTCAATATTTTATATATGTTAATATTTCATTTTTGACAGAAACTAAGATATTTGATACCAGGCAATTATATTTTTATTAAGTCAATATAGATAACCACTAAAAAAGATACTCAGCTGTTATTCTTACCTATACTCTAAGTAGACGAAGGCGATATCATTACACGCTTCCGATTTTACATAAATCAGTATAACAAACTCGTTACCTGATGATAGTCAAATCATGGAATGGCTTACTACCATTTCAAAAAGAATTGAGAAAACAAACACTCAATCAATCCAGAGCAATGATGAAACAATTAACAGAGTAGACAAAATAATTATTCTGTGTTTCGAACATATATTTAACTATCTTATCAATACTATCAATTTTCTTCTAATGATCTTGCTGTGAACTGAAAATATCGAACCTCTCAAATGTATGAACTCGTATTTTGTCTTTATGATCATTGTAAATATTATAGTATCTATGTTTATATTCTACGTATATGTATTTTTTAAATAATTTTCGTATTGAGTATCAACTAATGTTGTTAATTCCTAGAATAGACATAATCCAGTTTCAAATGATACAATAAGAAAAATAATTTATTACTGATTTATTTCCACCTTTTTATTTATAAATGAGATTGATTTCAAATCTGAAAGTTCGATTTTCTTCATTTCGTAAGTAGTGCTGTGTTACTGATAAATTGAACAAAAAATTTGTTCTTTCATTTCAATTTCAATCTGAAATAATATCACAGAACAAGAAAAATGTTTTCTACTTCCTTTTCTGAAATGGTTAATCAAGAGGTAGTATAAAAAACACGTGAACAACACATAAAAAAAGATAATGATTCAATTTATCATGAAAAATCTATTCTCTGCAATTATTATCAATTTATTGGAAACTTTTTAAAAAGTCGGATTGAATATCCGTTGGATCAACTGTATGTAGCTTTTAACAGTTCTGATGCTGCAGATTTTCATTGATTTCGTGAATAACAATAATTTCAGGAGTAATTAGCAGAGATGTTCATCATTGCCATTCTCATTTTATAATTTCGAATATTTCCGTCTTGAGTAATATTAGTACAAAAAAGTCGTTTCTTCTACCACTTATTTCTGCAGAATATATTTTCTTTGGAACGGTGTCTTTTGACATTTATGATCAAAAGAAATTAATGGCTTATTGTTCCATTCAGAAAGGTTTTTATTCATTTATGTTTGAAGTAAGTTCCTACCATTCTGACAAAAAAGGAGATGGAGTATTTTCGTAAGATTCTCAAGATTATAACCAACGATTTATTGCATAATATTTCAATGGACTGAATGGCGTCCTTACTACAAAATACAGATTCTGAAATTTCAATGTGACACTGATCGTAATGTGATTATGCTTATCATGTTCCATTCTTCTTCTTTAAACACAAACTTGACTAAACATACAACTTGCAAGACAATCATCTGAACCAGTTTTTGGCATCACCAAAATTTTATGAGAAAACCTAATGAATAAGCGTAAGAAAACTACATGATGGGACTAAATTGAAGGATATCTGAAATATTGACCATTCTTGGGTATAATTGAAAATTGAATGAAACACTACAATTAATAAAAAACAAAATATTTCGTAAAACCGAAAAATGCCTGTCTCTCGACACAATTCCACATAGTGGATATGAAGGCAAATATGTGACAGAAAACAACTACTTCCCCCTACAGATATTGAATTATATCTGTTTTCTATTTGTGCAACCGTTCCTCACGGACATATAATTGCAAGTGCTACTTGTGATAAAGCCATTGAACATTGATCCTTCAATTTTGTTGTAAATGACCACCTGCATACATGCATGTTTTGAAGTTATTTTCCTCTCATCAGTGCAAGGATAGGTCAGACGACATGTAGTCGTCTTGTTCCACAAATATGAATGATAATATTCAAAAGCCTTATAGTATCTGTCTACGAATGGGGCTGCGACTCACAATAAAGTAATTCGCAGCGCCATCTGCCAACAGATCAAGTAACCCTCCTGGTAGCACTGTCTCCAGGCAGAGATCAAAAGTACATGAAACGAACAAAGTTCGAGAATACAATTCAATATCCGCAGGGGGAAGTAGTTGTTTTCTGTCAGAAATTTGCCTTAATATCCACTATGTGGAATTGTGTGGAGAGACAGGCATTTTTCGGTTTTACGAAATATTTTGTTTCTTAGAATTGAACTCTCCTATACACACTCTCAAACTTTGTTCGTTTTATGTACTTTTGATCTCTGCCTGGAGACAGTGCTACCAGGAGGGTTACTTGATCTGTTGGCAGATGGCGCTGCGAATTACTTCATTGTGAGTCGCAGCCCCATTCGTACATGGATACTATAAGGCTTTTGAATATTACTATTCATATTTGTGGAACAAGACGACTACATGTCGTCTGATCTATCCTTGCACTTATGAGAGGAAAATAACCTCGAAACATGCATGTATCCAGGTGGTCATTTCCAACAAAAATGAAGGATTAATGTTCAATGGCTTTATAACAAGTAGCACTAGAAATTATATGTCCGTGAGGAACGGTTGCACAAATAGAAGACAGATATAATTCAATATCCGTAGGGGAAAGTAGTTGTTTTCTGTCAGATATTTGCCTTAATATCCACTATGTGGAATTGTGTGCGGAGACAGGCATTTTGTTTCTTAGAATGGAACTCTCCTAGAGGACTCTCGAAATTTGTTCGATTTATTAACTACAATTAATATTTTTAAAAAATTATTTATTTTTCTAATCATAAAATAGTTTCATGTTACTCTCTATAATAAAACTTCGCGAGTGCTTATGTCAAGGATTCAACGAAGACGGGTAAGCCAAAACCAACCCGTCCTGAAGACATAAGCTCGCAAGAGAGGAGGAAATTCTTTTAGAATATTATCAACAAGCCGTCCGGGATCGAGAACAGACCCGAGCACCAGACACCCCTGAAAAAGGTGAAAACGAAAATCTTTGCCGTACAGTTCCGATAGTGAGGGCAATAGAACAGTGAAGGACTGGGACCTAGAAGCTCAAGTCAAAAGCGGCAAAAATAGCTCACTCGATCCCGGAGAGAAAGCCGAGGTATCCAGCAGTGAGTCTGAAGATTCCAACGATTTCCAGGACTCCCGATCCAGGGAGAGCGATGGAGAGACTAGCTCACTAGACAGGGCTAGGCTCAAAATCCGAAGAGAACTGGAAAGCTACTCCGAAACGTTGGCAGACTCACTCTCGGCTGAGGCACTACTGCAACAGGAGATCCAGGCGGGGCTAGAGGCCCTAAATCAGGGAGAAAACCGGAAGGAGGGTAACCACATACCCCCACCAAGTAACGATGAAGCGACTCCTGCCAGCGAGGAGATGATGGAGGTCGATCCCCCGAAGAAAAGTCCCAAAGAAATGACCAAACTCTGCATGGACATCAGGTAGCAGCAACTTCGGGATAAGCAGGCCAGAATCCAGAGACAAATGGAAAAGGAGGAGGAAGCGAAAACCGAAAATAGGCTACTGGGGAAGCAAAAATCCCTGACGCCACCGACAACGCCTATAATAAGAAAGTCCCCTGATTCAGGGCACACCTCCCCGATGTCCGGACCGAGCGGCGGGACCCTGCAGGCCGGAGACTTGGACAAATACACAAAAATCACTGATCAGTTGAAAGCCCTGTGAGGGCCAGAGTAAACGGAAAGGTATCGCAGTTCTGTAGGGTACTTAAAATCCCTGAAGAGCTCAAACACTTCCAGTGGCTCGAGATAAGGGAGCGGGACATCAGCGAGGTGAACGCCCACTACAGAAAGCCGTACACTAAGGATATCAGGGAGCAGAAAGAACGACTAGAGGTGATGAGCGATCCAGGGAACGCGGAGATGTTCAGGGAATATTTCCGGAGCGCTTTCTGGGCGGGAGCGGATGTATCCCCGGAACACGCTGAAGTAACTAGGGGAGCTAAGGACTTCAGGGACACACCCAAAGTCCCAATGGATAACCGAACCTTCTCGAAGCTCATGACGAACTTCGCGTAGGTAAGGGAAACTATAAAGATGCTCTCCAGGAACAATGCGCCTGGGATCGATAAGATCGACGCGACTCTACTACAGAATCTCCCGAAGTCTCTCGTCCAGCTTATATACATTATCAACAGTGTAATAAGGTGGCAGCACTACCCGACGTGCCTGAAGCAGGCAGAGATCATCCCGATCCTCAAATCGGGGAAACAGGATATGAGAATCGACAGCTACCGCCCCATCTCGCTGCTCAGTGTAGTAGCCAAGGTAGTGGACAGGATCCTGTTGAAGAGATTCAGCGATCTCGAGGAAGAGCTGTAACTCATCCCGGAGGAACAGTTCGGCTTCGTGACCTCAACGACCTCTCAGGTATCCCGTATTGTCCAAGAGGTGAAGGAAGGCTTCAATCGGGATCGCAACAGTAATGGTCTTTCTGGATATCAAGAAAGCGTTCGACACAGTCTGGATCGAAAGCCTCGTCATGAAGATGTTATGGACAGGCATGCCTGGCATCATGGTGAAAATACTAGACTCATACCTCGTCGGCAGGGCCTTCAGGGTTAAAGCTCTTCAATGAGGCAAGCTGAAGCAGAAGTACCGCATGGGTAGTATTTGTCACCACCCCTCTGTATACATACAATTTCCCAATGCATAAGAATATCAAGATGGCAGTATATGCAGACGATACCGCGGTATACGCGCAGGAAGCCACCTCGAACGAGGCGGCCCTGCGGGTAAGAGACCACCTGCAAAGAGAAATCGTCCCGTATAAGGGGAAAAATAAGATAGTGGTAAATTCAACGAAAACAGAGCTCATGAATTTCACCAACAAAATGAAACGTGAAAACGTTTAAATTCAAGGGGGATTCAGGGCTCTGGGGACCGAGATTGACGAATCCGTCTCGGCGCGGTACCTGGGAGTGCAACTGGACCGTAGAATGACCTTTACCAAACATGTCATTCTGGCAATCAAACGCGTTGTAGCAAAGAGGAACTAGCCTCTGATAGCGAGAGATTCCAGACTGTCTCTGGAGACTAAAGTGATGATCTATAAGCAGGTCAAATGACCAACAATGACATATGCATGCCCAGTGTTCTGTAGCGTTCCCAAATCAACAATGTTGCGTTTGGAAACGATGCAGAAGGAGATACTCCGTATCGTCACGAACAGTGACAGATACATTCGGCTGGGCACACTGAGAGAGCTAGCCGATACTCCAAAAATCGAAGAATTTATCAAACAATAGTCTGATGAATTCTTTCGGCACATTATTCTTGGAAGCAGGTTGACCAGAGATATGACGACGATAAGAGCCCGTGATAACCTGAGGTTGAAGCACGGGCTCATTTACCAGGCACTGGTTATTTCCCATGAAGCCCCAGAAGATGAGTAGACACTCATAACACCATGTCCAAACCTGGTTTTTTCATAATTTTTCCAGGAGCATAAGGAAACCTCGATAGTACATGGCCCCGATAATCCTATGCCTTACACATAATGTAACGATACCCCTGTATAATTTAAAGGAGACAGGGCTGCATAAACCACAGACAGATGACTCACTCACAGCATTATGATGGCCTACAAAACAACGTAGGGCTTGCCTCGGCAAGCGAGAGAAGGTTTTGCCCGCCCCCTGTAGCAACAGGAGGGCGAGGTGGAAAAACCCCGTTCCCCCCACAAAACCCCACTCTATAAGTCATTTCCCGACTGCGGCTAGTGATGGTTTTAGGAAGGTTTTATTTATTTATATGTTGTGCCGCAATGATTCTATTTATTGTAAATTAAGTTAAAAATAAACTTTTTGGATTTTGGATTTGGATTTTGGTCTTGAAATGGCCGTTGATACCCAGGATATACCAAAGTGTGAATGTGGGCAGACTGTCACCACTCCGTATTTTATTGGATGATAAAGCAAGTTGATCTGGCTACGGAGGTATCAGTTAGTATAATAATATTTATTTCGCTAGTTACTATATCTTTGCTCTAGAATTTTAGATTGTTGCAGAAATTAGAAATTATTATACTCTACCCTTCGAAAACTCGATTTATTTAAATAATTAAAATGACTAAAATAGGTAAAAAATTATTTGAATTATATCTTAAAACAAATGATTTTTTTTTCTGTTTATCGTGGTTTAGAGTTTTCCTGAAAAAATTCAGATAGTAAATGAAAGGAATAAATGCGACTAACGACGAAATTATCCTCCTCTTCACTTACAATATGGAAAAATGTGGCAAATATGTTGTCCACGAAACCAACAATAACATTCAAAAGTATCATTGTATCCTACGAATCATGCAGCGACAATAAGTCAGTCACAGAGCCAACCGGGAGGGAAAAACAAAACAGCATTTCTCAGTCGTATACTCCAGTTCATATTGTTACATTTTTGCTAAATAATGAGACGAGCACACTACTAAATTGTTTATTTTCTAACTTCACTAAAAACATACAATAACGTCACTGACTAATTAAACACTTTAGATCTATACAACAATACAACTAAATATTCCAAACACTTATTTACCTGTTCAAAAACTTCTAATCACTTCTTCATAAAAACTTCATGATCTTCTTAATCCTCATCCCAGGGATATCTCTCGCTTATATAGGTACATTTGTGCCGACTGGATCTTTCGCGAAATTTCCTAGAATGCTCGAGATAGAAGGCCGTCCAAATAATCACTTCTTAGAACTGCTCGATTACCTAAATACCTGTGGCGCTTCGTCAATACATTTGTTTGCGAATTGTTTTTATGGATCTCTCAGCGGCGTAGATAGGGGAATTTTTATCAATCTCGTAACATTCTCCCCCTTTCAATTTTGATCGTCCCGATCAAACAAGATGTCATTGTCTCCATTATAACTTTTGAGTCTTTCTAGGTGAACGACCTTCATTTTCGCTCTCGGGCTACGTTGAATTCTATAGACCACGTCGTTTATTCTTTTCCCTATCATATATGGTCTTTTCCAAGATGGTATTAATTTGGGAGAAAATCCTTTCTTACGACGAGGATTGTACAGCCACACTCGATCTCCTTCTTTGAATCCATCATTATTGGCCTTGAGATCGTATCGAGCCTTCATTCTGTCACTAGTTATCTTCAATCTTTTTCTTGCAAATTCGTGTATCACATTCAAGCTATCTCGCAGTTCGTCTGCATATCCTGTACCTCTTTTTTTTCAAAACTTGGTGATCCGAACACCAAGTCACAGGGCAAACGAAGTTCTCTCCCGAATATAATGCTGGCTGGGGTGAGCTTTGTGGAATCGTGCACAGAGGCCCTATAAGCCATCAAGAATAGTGGAAAATGTCGATCCCAGGTCTTTTGGTGCTACTCTATCACTTTGGAAAGATGTTCTTCTATAGTCCTGTTGAACCTTTCAACCATGCCACCAGACTGTGGGTGGAGGGCCGTTGTTCTGGTCTTGCTAATTCCTATCAATTCACAAACTTCCTTGAATAGGTTCGATTCAAAATTCTTTCCCTGATCGGAATATAGCTCCATTGGCACTCCAAACCTTGAAAACATGTCATCCACCAAAGCTCTTGCAACTGTGGATGCTTCTTGATTAGGCAAGACATAAGCTTCAACCCATTTGCTAAAGTAATCCATGGCAACGAGGATGTATTTGTTGCCATCATTCGTCATCGGAAACGGTCCTGCTACATCGATGGCGATTCGTTCGAAGGGAGCGCCTACATTGTATTGTTTCATCTCTCCTCTCGATCTTGTCTTGGGACCTTTGCTTGCTTCACACTTCGGACATCTTCGGCACCATCTCTCTACATCTTCACGACATTGGACCCAGTAAAATCTCTGCCGTATTTTATCCAAGGTCTTATTCACTCCAAAATGTCCACCTGATTCTCTGCCATGAATCTCCTCCAAGACATCACTTATTCTCGACCTAGGCACAACCAATTGAGAAATCACTTTTCTGCCGTCGGCCGATTCCCAAGCTCTCTTCAACAGACCATTCTCAACAATCAAGGAATACCATTGTGCCCACAATGCCTTGACATCTGGTGATCGTAAGGAGATTTCCTTCCAGGTGGGTCTTTCCGCTCCGATTTTCTTCCATCGTAGAAAATCTGCAATGTTTGGATCACTTTCTTGGTCCTGCTTCATTTTCGTTGTGGTCCAATTGTCGTCAACCATTAATATCACTTGGTTGATTCCTTCGCGACGTTCAATTTGCTCACAATGCTTACAGGTATCCGAACAAGGTCTTCTGGACAAGGCATCTGCGTTGTTGTGTAATCGTCCTGGTCGATGTTTTATCTTGAAGTGATACTGGTTCAACTGCCCAATTCACCTTGCTACTTGTCCTTCAGGGGTCTTCCTCTCGAGTAGCCACTTCACAGCTGCATGATCTGTTCTAATGAGGAACACCCTTCCATATAGATATTTATGGAAGTGGTCTACAGCCTTGATAATTGCCAGTAGTTCCTTCCTTGTTACGCAATAATTTCTTTCTGGTTTGGTCAGTGCCTTGATGTAAAACTCAATTACTTTTTCCTGGCCATCTTGCTCTTGTGATAGTACGGCTCCAATCGCATTGTTACTGGCATCTGTGTCCAAAATAAAAAGGCCTCTTTGATGTGGAAAACTTAAAATCGGATTGGAACATAAAGCAACTTTCAACTATCCAAATGCCCGTTCACTTTCGTTGGACCAGACGAATTTGACTCGGTCTTCTGTCAACTTATGTAGGGGTGCCGCAATATCAGCAAATCCTTTTACAAATAGACGGTAGTAGATGCAAATACCTAGGAAGCTCCTCACTTCATGTTTGTCTTTAGGTCTTGGCCAGTCTCGGATCGTCTGTATCTTCCTTTGTCTGTTCGGATGCCGTCTGATGACAATGTGTGGCCCAGAAAATCCACTTCTTTCTGGAACAATTAGCATATCTAAGGATTCAGTTTAAGGTTGGCATTCCTGAATCGCTGGAGTACTTCTCACAAATTGTGCAGATGTTCTTCAGATGTCTATATCATGACTAAAACGTCGTCGAGGTATACTAGGCAAGTCTTCCAAGTGAGCCCACGCAGGACCAGCTCCATAAGTCTTTCGAATGTTGCTGGAGCATTGCACAATACGAAAGGCATAACAGTAAACTGATAAAGTCCGCTTCCTATTGAAAATGCTGTCTTCTCCTTATCGTCTTCATGTATGCCCACTTGCCAATATCCGCTCTTCAGATCTACGGTTGAGAACTAACGTGAACCTGCTAAAGTTGTTAATGTGTCGTCAATCCTTGGCAAATCCTTCTTCGTAACATCATTCAATCTTCTATAATCCACACAGAATCTCGTGGATTCATCCTTCTTAGAAACTAACACAACAGGTGCAGACCAAGGGCTCGATGATTCTTCAATCACAACATCTTTCATCATCTTGTCAACAAGCTCTTCCACCTCTTGTTGTTTGGCAAATGGAACTCTTCTTGGTGGTTGCCGAAGCGGATGGGCTTGGCCAGTATCGATCCTGTGTTTGACCAGGTCAGTTCTTCCTGTTGTTGTTGAATCAAAGATGTCGCTTTCACTTCTGATGAAATTTTTATCAGCTCTCCATTCTTCTGTCGACAAGTGTTCAAATAATTTTTCAAGAATTGTCATAACACTCTTTGAGGCTTCCTTTCTTTCCTGGTGGTCACTTGAATCATAGTTTGCTACCCATGAAATAGGTTCACAGATTCCAATGATATCGCCTTCTTTAGTTGTTATTTCTTCGGGATACATGTTGGCATCTCTCACAGGAATTGCATGTTCCTCTTTACTAGGGCTCGTGCAAGAACCAAATCGCGTGGTGATTCAACACATGGCTGTACTAACGCAGCACCCAGGGTCTCCATCTAATGTAGCATAAACTACTCTCTGCGAAAATCCCGGAATTTTCACGGTTTTCACTCATCGTAGTTTCACAGACATTGTCCTTTCTGTTGGAGTTGTGAGGACAAATTCATCTCCTCCAAACATCATGATCCTCTCTTCATTGTCAAATGAAAACCCGTAGTCACTGATCAAGTCCATCTTAAGTATAAATTCATCTTCTATATCTGCGACGTACACTGAATTTGTGATGGTGAGTCGCCCCAGAATCAGTGTAATCTCAGCTTATCCTTGAATAGGTGCGTATTTACCAGTGACTGTTCGCAGCACAAGGTTTGAAGATATAGGTTTCACGCTTTCTGGCCGAAGAATGTCACTGCGTACCAACGAAACTGCAGCACCGGTGTCTATGGTGCATATACGTCTATTTCGTTCAATTTTCCTGAAATGGTAAGGCTATCGGTTGTTCTTCTTAGCCTGTTGATAGGGATGACCCTGGGGGCTCCATCATTGCTAACCAGCATGCGCCCCGATATGCTGGCTAATTCTAGTTTTCCTGCCGCCCACTTGAGGACTCGCTGGAAGATCTTGTCCTCATAGGTGATTGCGATCGTGGCAGCATTCTTACCCTGCAGTCTCTAATAAGATTGCCCAATTTCCCACATCTATAGCACACCCTGTTCTTCTTGGTGCTCATTCCGCTTATCAAAGATTTAATCTCTTCCAGAACCTTCTCGAAAGAACTAGTAGCTGCGCTTGAGCGTTGTTCGGGTTCTTCTATCAGTACCGCTCGTACTTTCGGCCTCGAAGTGTTGAAGGCATCGCTACTCCTCTTGAAGTGTGTCAATCGCAGAGTCCTCTGGATTTCGGTGTCTCTCAGTCCATCTATGAATAACTGCACCGCTAGCTGTTCCTTGAATTCTTCTGAGTAAGCCAGCTGAATTAGGCGTCTCACATCCGCTTCAAATTCATGCAAACCTGATTTTTGAGTGCGCGTTTTCATTTGAGCCCGATTTAGTTGTTCTCGATGTTGATCGCCATACCGCAACTCTAATGCAGTAATCAGGTCTTTATATTTATTTTGCTGTTCGAAGGGTATCGTCTGCAACATACTCAAAGCTGACCCTCTCAAAGATACTATAAGTGCCGTAGCTTTTTCTTCTTCGCCCCATCCATTAGCCACTGCTGCGGCTTCAAATTGTCGACGATACATTGACCAAGACGACTGTCCATCAAATGTCGGTGGTTTTACGGAAACTCCTGTTGCGGCAACCCTGTCTCGACGATCTTGGTTCTTGAGGAGAGCTATCTGGTTTTCGAGTCTTTTCACCTCCTCTTGCACTGTATCATCCACTTTCTTATTAACTCTTTCAGGTACGGTGGATCACAGATTGAACCACATTTATTAGCACTTCAGAGGTACGGTGATGTCAAAATAGAAATATATTTCATACAGACACACCGGTTCAAACAGCGTACCGTCTTTGCTGGTGCGTGATTGGAGCATGAAGAGTCTGCTGACATGATTTGTTTCGATAGTTATGGTCGCGATCTGGACTGAACACCATTTATCTGTCTTCTGTCACTACGTTAATTTTGGACAAGTTACTACTGGCGCAAACAGGTACTTTTCATTAACTTTCAGTGTGGGTATTGCATAAAAGTGATAAACTGTGGCAATTGAAAGTAGGAGAGCACAATTTTCTTATCTACATATAGATCACATATAAATTTTGTGTGTTTATTTCCAGTGTTCATGAATTGTACCACCGTACCATTGATACAATGAGTCGCCGACGACAGATACAGTTCAACTTAGTTGGAATGACAAATGATGAATTTTATTGTATGATGTAATAGACAGAATAGAAATTGATTCTGCTTCAATTCCTTCTGAAAGTGGTTCCAACAATGACGGTGATATTGAAGAAGATAATGACAATTCACTGCAAGATATACATACAGATCTGGAAGACAATCATAGCGATTTTGATATGGTGTTATTCAATAGTGATGATGAATCATCTGACGTATGGGATGCAGACGATACGGTACCTTTAGCAATTTTTTTTACGTAAATATAAGAATCAAAATACCATAGCGTGGGATAATTTTGTAACCAATATCAAATCCCCAGAGCAGTTTGTCAGTGATGTTGGTTCACCCCCCTACATTAAAGATCGTGATAATCTAAGTCCCTACGTAGCAGTCAATTTAGTTTTCACTGAAGAAATTCTGAATCACATTGAGTTTCATACGAATCTATATGCAGAGCAGCAATTTCAAGTAATAGGAAAACCATACATCAAAACAAATAGTACAGAAATCAAAACTTTCCTAGGTATCAATCTACTTATGAGTACAAAAAATTACCCAAGTTACAGATACCATTGAAGTAGTTCTCCAGATCTTCACGATCCGTATATAAGCAAATGAATGACTCTACATAGGTTTGGCTGGCTTCTTACGCATATCCACCTGAATGATAACAGCATAATGCCAGAACGTGGCGGTGAGAATTATGACAAGCTGTATAAAGTTCGACCATTTCTTGTATTTTTGAAAAATAATTTTCAATCCTGTCTACAACCCCATGAGAACGTTGCGTTGGGATTTTGAAATTTATACAGGAAAGGTTGGAAATGAGACAGAAAAAAATTTAGGAGCCAGGGTTGTCAAAACTTTAGCTGCCCCACCCATAAATAAAAATCATAAAATATTCTTCGACAATTTTTTTCGTTTCTGTGAAGCTCATGCAAGATCTTCTTCAGCTGAAGTTATTTGGTGTTGGTACACTGAACGCAAATCGTAAAAATTTGCCCAAGTTCAAACCCGACAAGCATATAAAAAGGGGAGAATACGAGTGGCACACGAGTAATATTGGAGTTACTGCAGTGAAATGGCGCGATAAGAGATCCGTCCATCTTTTATCAAATTATCATGATCCTACAATTTTGACAGAAGTAAAACGGAAAAAAAAAGATGGGTCCATTGTCCACATACCATGCCCCGTGTTACTCACCGACTATAATAAAAACATGAACTTCGTCGATAAATTTGACCTATTATGGGATTGATCGAAAGAGCCATAAATGGTAGCACAGAATTTTCATTTTCATCTTCTCGCTCTTTTCTCTGTTCTTCGAGAATTTTCTGGAGTTCATTTCTCGTTCTTTTTTTTTTTCTCGTTCTTGTTTTTCATCTAACCGTCGCATTTCCTCTTCTCGTTTTTTATCTTCTCGTTCATTTCTCTGTTCTTCGAGAATTTTCTGAAGTTCTTCTTCTCGATCTAGTTTTTCCTTTTCTCGTTCCTGTTTTTCATCTTCTCGCTCTTTTCTCTGTTCTTCGAGAATTTTCTGGAGTTCTTCTTCTCGTTCTTTCTTTTCCATTTCTCGTTCTTGTTTTTCATCTAACCGTCGCATTTCCTCTTCTCGTTTTTCATCTTCTCGTTCATTTCTCTGTTCGTCGAGAATTTTCTGGAGTGCCTCTTCTGGTTCTTTCTTTTCCTCCTGGCGCCGCTTTTCCTCTTCTTGTTTTTCCTCCTGGCGCCTTCTTTTCAAATCCGCAAATTGAATTTGGATAAATTTCACAATGTCCTCCATTGTTTCGTACGATGTACTCCTCGTATTCACCATAAATAGTTTATAAATATAGTTTCTGTTTTTCAAAATATCCCGCTTCGGACACCACTGTTACGTTTTTGCTAAATAATGAGCCGAGCACACTACTAAACTGAACTAAACTAAACTAAAAATGAAAAGAGGTTAAAACCACCATTAACCTTTCATCGTTACAGAAATAGAAAATCAGTTGAATATTAGCGGAAATAGGAACCTGAATGAAAAGTGAATACATTTTCAGCAAGATGCAGCAACACCCTATCTCGTTTTTCCACGAATGGCCAGCGAGATTTTCTGATCTGATACTTCTCGACTATCTTTTCCAGGGACTTTCGAATTCCATTCTATTTGAAAAAAACCTTGATCAAAGGAAGATGTTAGAAAACGAATTTTTGCAGAATGTAGGTCAATTCCTAGAGAAGTGTACCAAAATATTAGAATGGAATTTGAAAATGGATAATATTTTCCCTTACAACAGAACAGACTTCATATTTACCATCTGACCAAATTAAATTTCATTTCAACACAAAACAATTTAATTAATTTATTAATTTATTTTTTCTTTAGTTGTTTATATTCGAATTTATGTTTTTGTTTTGTATTGGATGGAAGAAAAATTCTTATACAGGTGAATACTACTAAATGGGACCTTTTATTTGAGGTATCGCAAGAGAGGAACTGCTATTTGACATTTTGAAGCTGGGGGAGTGTCGCCGCGCCAACGGGATGACCCCTTCACTGAAATATGGAGGTACTAGTTCCCCCTAATTCTTCAGCAGTTGTGCTGAATGCATTTTTCTTTTTCATTTCGCAAGATATTCGCATTGAAAGTTTTCAATAGTTTTCAAATTCACACCCTGTATGATAATAAATTGATCTATATATAAGATTCCAACTGTATCTAACAAATATTTGTGCAATTTTCCTGGAGAAGAAAGTGCTTCATGAAATAAAAATGAATACAAAATGAAACTGGTTAAAAAGTAATGCTCCTGCTTGACTTATTGGTGACCGTCTGCAGATCGGTTTCAAGGAATTTGCAGGGGAAAATCTTTGTCCCACTAAAATTAGTTACGATATGAACGAAAAAATTAAAAACTTCATTTCAATGCAATATTAGTGCTAAGTACGGTACTGCTAATAAAACAAGCAAATATATTAAGAAAACTATCTGGAATTGGATTGTATTGGATTGGCATCGAGGTTATGGTTGGTAGTTTCTCTGCCAATTCTTTTATGCAGGATTATAGCTTTTAATGATGATCCCATTGATGCAGGAGTATGATGATTATTTGTAGAATAGCCCAGAAAATGGTAGTCACTGATGCTTGATTTGACATTTCTAACTCTGGGCGTTCATTATTTTGGAAAGATAGTCCTCTAATGGCGAGATTTTAGGGTGAGCTGTAATACTGGAGATGTCCCTGGTTTGAGGAAATCAATAATAAAATAATTGTAGAACTCATAGAATAGGTATTTTGTTAATTGAGTGTTGGATGGTCTCAAGTCGTGCCTTGTTAGGCAAGTTTCATCCACCCATCACTGTTAGTTAGAATGCGGAGTACTTTCATGGGTTTGCTACAGAATATGAGAAGTTATTAAAGAAGAAATTGAAATATCATCATGTATTGAACAAGGTCAATTGGCCACGAGAAGATACCGTCAATATTCAACCATCCATTCACCAGTACGATTCCCTCTTCTTAGTGTAATCATCGATAGTTCCAAATTTATTCAACAATAAATTTAGTTCATTCATTCAACAAATGCCCATTGAGTCGTATTATTTAAATCACTGCTAGTCAGTAATAATCTATTTTTCATGAACTAATAGCATTGTAGTATCCACATCTGACTGAGAATTACCATTTCAAGAAACAACTTTCCAAAAAAATACGTACATAGTATCCTCATCGAATGATTGAATGCGGTACTGTTTTCATTTTGAACTGCATGGTACATGTTTGTAATATTCAAATTATTCGATTTCAACACAACACTTTTTTCTTGAATACGCTGCGAAGATCTGAATGAAAATTTGTATTCATCCCTTTTAGACAGCTCTTTCAAACCATCTTTCAAAAGAGCTCCCGTTGCATCGTTACACGTAATGATTGGAACTCTAATAAGAAATTACTCTATTTTTATTTTTGGTCTCGGTTTATCGGTTTTTTGTGGATAACAAAATGGCCATCGTTTCTTGAAAAGAGAACATCAAAACCCCTTTAATATATTGAAGCGGAACTGGAGAGATTTTCTTTGAAATCAGATAGGAGTTTAGAATTTAAGGTCGGTGTATTATTATTCAAAGGAGCAGTTAATTTTTTTTTAGTGCCTACCGCTAACGAATTCTTGTTCCTCCATGAGTTTACTATAATTCTATGCTTTTATGTTATAAAGTGAAATTACTGGAAAGTTATTTTCAAATTATTTCGATTTGATATCTGATCGTAGGTCAGCTAGATCCATTATATTTCTGTACAACAGTAGATGATGAATTTGCAATATTATGAAATTATCACTTACATCAATTATGAAAATTTAGGGTTTATCAGTAGAATTGTGATTCGACTTGGAATTTGGAAATCGTTCATCATAATGTTTTTTTGCATATTTTATCAATTATCAAATATACAACATATTATGTTAAAATGGAATTGATTTTTTTTAATGAATGGCTACAAATTGGCGATTTGTTATAATTTTGACAACTTTATCCATGCATGGCACTTATTGGAACCTTTGGCGTAGTAATAAATAAACTGGAGTTTTAACCCAATACCAAAAAGCTCCTTTGAACACATCGACAAGTGTTTCAATCGTCTGGAGACAGAATTAAACCTGTTTTAGAAATCAGATGTTCTCGTAATCAAATTGTTTATTTTCTAAAATATTTTAGCAAATACAATGAACTCAAATATAAAGTTGAACAGATATGTATCAAGGAGTCAGTCAAACCAGAGTTCTGGTCTTCTACCGAGTGAATCAAGTTATTCTTTTGTTTTGAAGATAAAACTCTATATAAATAAAAAAAAAAATATAGGTTAGTAGTTAAGGACTGGATACCATTCTGGACCCAGTCCAAGAGAATTGAGGGTGACAATAATATCGAAAACAAAGATTAATGATTTCAATACTGGTTTCGAACTTCAATTCTAAATTTTCGTGTCCGACAGCTGCTTCCCAGTTTTTTTCCCAATGCAAAAACTATGAAAAAGTAATTGAAAGTTCAAAATTGATTTTTGGAAAGAAATAGGTACTAGTACAATTCTGTGATAGAGCTTTCAAAACTAGTTTTGAGCAATCTGAAAATCGATTCTAGTAATAGGTGCACTTCATGACAAACTTGAATGTCAATTGCTGTCTCTGGAAACTTTTAGAGCAACTTCCGACAGCTATGCTATAATACTGTTTTCATTCGTTGATTCCTGTTACCTGAATAAAAAAATACCGATTGATGAATTTCCAGGAGTTTCTCATGAAAGGAGTGAAAGATGACGGGAAAATTTCTTCCTCACATTATTCGACCCAAGAACGAAAAAGAATAAACGATTGAAAAAATCAGTCATTCCAACTGATTCTAACATGATCAATAATCATAGACCTCCGAGTTGCGTATTCTAAAAAGGTTGCCATTCCAGTGAAAATTGTTTCCATGTAATTTGGACCTATTATATCTACGTATTAGTGATTTTCAAAATGTCAGTCCTTTCGAGTGGATATGGAGATCTAAATGAGTCTTTCGATATAATTATAAGTAACAATTCTATGAACAAAATTTCTTACTGAATATCCCTCGGCTATTGATAAATTCTCAAAATTTGTCTTAACCCTTTCAAACCTCACGTCCATTACAATGGACATACATTTGTTTTCCTGTTCTTCAAAATTATAGTATAGAATTGTGCCATCTAGAGTTTTATTTCTCAACCTAACTAATGAACGAGTTAATATTTGTTCATGTGGCGCCATCTGTGGAATTTCTTTGTAAATATGCGTTCATAAAATAAGTGCAGTGATGGAGTAAACAGGTGCTGATAAACATAAATTAAATAATATGCTTTTTACATGTTCGTTATAAATATTTTCATCAATAAATCACTTATATTATTTTCAAAAACGTTCAGAAAACGTACTGTGGATATAATATAGTCTAACAATAAACATTAGTTTGCTAGAACCTCTTTTTGTTTATATGTTTATTGAAATGGACATCTGGTCTGAAATTATGAATTATTTCAAGATTCTACGACCCACAAAATCCAATTAACGCGGAAACACTTTTGTCATTTTTGGATGATGATGAGCTAGAACAAGAATGTGAAAGGGTTCTAGAACACCTCAAGGAATTTTCTAAAGGAGAGGATGACAGTGATGAGGAAACTAGTGCAGAATGTAAGGATATTACTATGATTCCAAGAGTTTTGGGTAGCGAAGAAGTAGCAACTACGCATGAAACCAATAAAGTACAAGATGTTACAGATAGGTCAAATGTATCTAAAATTATTGAAAAGCAAAATAAATCTGGTGAAGGTGTGGAAGTAGTCACCAAAAAATCTGAAATAAAATGGCTGAAAGGATCATTTTTGAAGTAACGAATTGTTGATGAAAATGAAGATCACCTAATCGCATATACCACTAATGCCAAGATGTCGCATCCAATTGACTATTTTTTTCGATATTTGCCGAATGAAACAACCAAAATGACTAATATTTATGCCCTTTAACAAGGGAAAAACTTTAGGCCTTTCAATACTGAAGATATAAAAAGCTTTTTTGGCCTTCATATGATGATGTCATGCCTAAGATATCCAAGGGTCCGCATGTACTGGGATAAATAAATCACTTCGTCAAAGTCTATTTTATGATACTATGAGCAGGGATCGTTTTTTTTTTCAACTACGCAATAATTTGCACGTTGTTAATAATTTAGAAAACCCAGCTGACAATATTGACAAATTGTTCATAGTTAGGCCGTTGTATGACTGCATTAGGAAGAGATTCGATATGGAAAAAAATCTTTGTGTAGATGCGCAAATGGTTCCATTTACTGGAAAGACTTCCATTATTCAGTATGTAAAAGGCAAGCCAAGTCCCTGGGGCATAAAAATATTTGTACTATGTGGCAGCAGTGGTATGGCCTATGATTTTATAATCTACCAGGGATCAAAAACGGAACTTAACAAGCAATTATTACCAAAATTCGGTCTTGGAGCGACAGTTGTTCTAAAATTGTCTGAACGTTTACAAAGGTACAGTTTTCTTTATTTCGATAACTATAATACATCCTATATTCTTCGCCTGAAACAAATTCATGCTGCTGAAATTATTTGGGTGAATCGTTCTGGTAATCCGCCCCTTCCACCAGACAAAGATATAATGTAGGATAACAGAGGATACTGTGAAGAACTTATCAGTGAAGATGGTATTGTCTTGTGTAAATGGCTGGATAATAGATGTGTTACTTTGGCTTCTAATTTTGTAGAAAAGGGGAATGTGGACACGGTAAAAAAATGGAATAAGGAAAGTAAAAAATACGACGAAATAAGGAGACCAGAGGTAATAAAACTGTACAATGGTTATATGGGAGGAGTTGATAAATTGGATCAAATGATTGGGTACTATAGAATCTTCATAAGATCTAGTAACAGTCGGTTAGAGTATGCAGCAGACGCTAAAGCCATAGGATTATCCGAAGCAGATATTCTAGACTCATTGCATTTCAAAATTCGGGTTGCAGAATGCCTAATAAGGAAAAATCGACCGACTGAGTTAAAACGGAAGGCTGGAAGACCTAGTTCTAGTTCTCCAAGTGCCCATATACAATCCAAAAGAGCTTATATTGAAGTAAGACAATTACGAGGAATCCAAATTGATCATGTAGATCATATGCCAGAAATGGATGACGACAAAGAAGCTCGCGGCCGTAAGGAAAAAACTCATGTATTTTGTACAAAATTTGCGATTCATCTTTGTTTTGTTAAGGGTAGAAAATATTTTGAAAGATATCATCAATAAAGTTATTCAATCATTGAGTCTGTAATTTGATATTGATTTCCTTATTTGAGTCCATAAAATATGTCCATTATGTTGCGTCTCGTTCCAGTTATTATTTAATTATTATTATTACAATTATCGCAATACAGAACATCAAAACGTCTTCTTTCGAAGTGCGCCCCTGGACCCTTTTTTGTGTCGCATTTTTATGGAAATAAGAATCGTTTTTTTTTATAACTGAAACGAACGACAATCGAGAAAGCATACCTACGGCCGCTACCGGCAATTTTCATGGAAAACCCAAGAGTTTCCATTTTTCTCAATATTAGTGAAAATTAATCGCTGTGTCCATTTTTTGATCATTTAATTCAAGTGTGTATGTATATACGCTGAACATTGGAAGAAACCCCTCCCCGGCTATCGTCTCTTGCATGCCGGCTTTCCATCTACGCCTCCCAAACTTCCACCAAATGGGCCCTTTTAGGAAGAGGATCATCAAATGTACGTTTCCAGACACGTTGCGGGATTCCTTTACACTGGTAAGTCGTTTTGATGATTCTCGAAGACGGGCTCACTGATTTTGACTCTTATATATTTATAATTAGTACGTCGATTTTTCTCTCAAAAACTGAGCTATCGAACGCAAATATATTATAATGGACATATTTGTTTTTGTCAAATTGGAACTAAAAAAAAGTGTACCTAATTTTTGACATTATGTAGCATTATTTTGTACCAATAAACAATCAAACCATTTTTTTTCTTTCTTATAAAAAAAATGCGTTTGAGAGGGTTAACTTTTCTCAAGCGATGTCTTCCAAGTGGTGTTGTCACATACTTATATTTTAAAATTTGTATAATGAACTATTACCGTGGATTTGTAACAACTCACGTTAATTTTCCGCCAAAAACTGTGCTCTCCACGCGACTTTGGTTACTTTTATTTTATCGGAAAGTTTTTGACAGACATTTGACACATTTCCGGCGAGAAAAATGAAGTTGTGGACACATTGTCACGCATGAAGAGCTGGAAATTGCCCTGGACTTCGAAGCCCTTGACGCCTCGCAGTCTATCAAGTTCAAATAGCAACAGTTGTAATACCAACACGAATGAATTACCATTCCAAACAACATTAAAGGCACGAGTAATCCATATAAATTCAAAAAATTACTGAAAGCATATATATTTGAATTGGGACGAGAAAACCTCAATAAATTAATGGAACAAACTAATTAAAATAGACTGGAAACAAAAAATATTCCAATATACTTACCCTTAACGTGAATAGAGATTATTATTTCATTCCAATAAACAGTACAATTTTCCAATAATCACCTATTCTTTCTTATACAATGAAATTATCAATTGATTTTTTTTTCTTATGTGACTAGCAAATGTTATTACCTTATATATTCTTTTATATTATTAATTATATTAAACCACAAGCAGACACGGTTTGCTTTCGCAAACTTACATATTTTAATTATTAGTAATGATTGAACATTTTTATTATTATCAATTGTTATTATGCATATAAATGTTGATTCGGATGTGTTTGTGTCTTAAATTGATTCTATTTTTATTCATGGAAATACTTACCCACGCACAAGGTTTCCTTTTGTGGGTTTTTTTCTGTTTATTCAGAAAAATAATTTTATCATGCTATAATAACTGTTATACATTTATACTTTTATACATTTATACTTTTATTGAATTCCTGAATAAACTTGTTATTATTATTATTAACGATCCGTCAACCATCAACACAATTGTTTTTTTAGGTATACGAAAGATAAAGGTTTATCCGGTAACTAACCCTTATATACAACAAAAACATTTAGAATTACTACGAACTCATTTTATGAGATTATTGTATTGCTCAATCTTTATCACTATCAAAAATCTCCAACTTATTAGTTTCATGAGTAATTCATAATAGAACTTGTTTATCACGTACCAAGAACACAGATGCATAGATTAAGGGTTTCGCAGCAAAAATTTGAACTGTACCTATCCCTTTCAGGGTTTAAATGTCATCGTTTCTTGGAATTGCTTCCTAACGTTTTGCTAGCGTGGGTAGGTTCGTCCATCTTTGATGTTGGTCGAAAACTGACTTATACTTCATCATCATGCAACCCCTAAGATTGGAGCCCAGAAGGAACAGCTCCCCAGCACATTTCTTCGTGCTCAAACGTTATCCCTTTCTTCCACCAACTCCGTAGAGACGATCTTCTATTCTTTGATTGGCGGTCAGCGGTAAGAAATATGACAGTGTATTGGAAGGTGCCTAGCCTTTATGCGACTTAGAGCTGCCTTATTGACATGAGTTTAATTTCCAACTAGCAATGACTGAGTAAGAGTTGAAAGCAAGGTCGTGTCAGTTGTGTGCGTTGGGTCGCCGAAGCTCCTGCCGTTGCCTTACGATTTCCGGTGTGGTGTTGTTAAATTGGTACACTGGCCAGTGGTTCTGGTCCCGGTCTCGGTCGTCCTGTTCGCACTTGGGGCTGTATTCTCGAGAAGTGAGCTTTTCTGCGTATACGCATACCAACACAAATGGTTCATTTGCGAATACTTGATTGACATGTTATTCTTGACTATCATTCATGTGATACAACGTATACGTCCCTACAAGTGCGAATGGAACATCTGACAACACTGTTATAATTCACGAACTACCACAAAAAGATCGGTGAAGTCATCGTTCTGTGGATGTTCCGGCGATTTGAATTTTTAAATTCGAGATGTATGGTGTATGATTCATTTTGAAATTATTAGATAAGAATTAACCGAAAATGTCGCTAATAAAATCGCAAATTTCTCAAAGCCAGAAAAACGTTCTTACGGAAAAAAACACTGATCTGCAATCTGGGAAATTCCCCAATAGATTAAGTTTTAATGATGCCAAAAAAAAAATGGTTCGAAATTGGAAAAATTTTTAATAGTATGCCTGGTGATGATGATGATGATGATGATGATGAATATATGTTTATTGTACATAAGAATAAATTCTTGTCGACAAACACAGGTAAAAATATAAAAAAAACATGTATATACAAACTCTTACAATTTAAAATTTAAAACATAGCAAAATAATAGCAAGCATGAAATATGTCAAATATAAAGTTCATTGTTTCACAATTATAAATGTAAACATTAAAATGTATCGTCATAAAACTCCGATAAATTATAATATGCCTTATCACTAAGAAGTTTTTTTGTCATATTTCTAAAAATATTGTACCTTTTTTCCCTAATTTCCCAAGGTAATTTATTATACATTTTCACCCCATTATAGATCAGAGAATCTTTTATTAGATTTGTTGCGGGAATGGGGATCTTTAAACTATTTTCATCACTGAAATCATCAAATGGGTCTCCGCGCTGTCGGTAATTTCACCTCTCTCTTTGCTCTGCATCTTCCAGAGCATTAATTAATAACAATTGCACCACTTCATCAGCTATGATGACTTCATTTTCAATTTTAAATTCGAGTTGACAAGTTTGATGAGTTTAGTATTTCAGAGTCTACCTGTCTACTGAAACTAGCTCTACTGTAACAAGTCACAACAACACGACTACTAAATAGTGCTCGCAGTAAGCACTCGCTTTCAAAACATATACGTGCCAATCTTCACGTGTCAAAAATATCAAAATGGACGCAAATCTCGAAATGCGCATACGTATGAAAAGTTTACTTGTCAAGAAAACGCGCCCTGGCCTCGTGGAGGTCTGCCATGATCGGGTTTAAGTGATTGCTCACTCTACCCAGGGTGGCACCTGCGTGAGCGAATCATGTACTAGTCCGGAGGGATTTCCTTAGACTAATGTTCAAGAAAGCCTGCATCTGATATCTATATGTGTAACCGCATTGAATCCATACGGTTGATGTGTACAGCATGATAGATATATGCCTTTAGGGCTCGGATGGGTAGTCCCCCTGGACCTGGGGCTTTCTTGTGACTCCTATTCGATCTGAGTCTAAATTTATATACAGCCGGTGGAACTGTTTTTGGCTGGCGGTTGATCGATTATCTATGGGTCTCTTGTAGCATTTTGGAGAATCAGGTTCGAGATTTGATTTACTTTCAGGATATCCTTTTTTCCATTGAAATTATTCGTGTGTTTATGGATTTTTATTGCTTCTCGTACGAGTTGGTTGTGATACCCTTGAGTGGGAGAAAGAAGTTTCACGTCCTCAAGAAGTATTCCGTAGTCTTCCTCGCTGACCGCATGTTCAACTACTGCCAATTTGTCTATTTGACTCAACCTGCAGTGTTCTTTCTCCTCGTAGTAGATTATAGAGTGGTACCAATGTACCACTTTCCACATGTGCAAGGTATTCGATACACTCTGGCAGTTGATGAAAACATACTTTTCGAGCACGTTATGTAAGAGTGGTAATAATTTTTCACTTCTGACTCTGAAGATGGCTCGATAATGCATGCAGATACCTACCATGTGTGACGGTTTTTGTTATATTTTGTGGGTCAGTCTTGAATAGGCCCCAATATTATAGCGCCGGAGACTTATGAAATAATTACGGGAGTGGATTCTTGGTGGGGTCGATAATTGAAGGTAGAGATCACGACCAGTTGTTTAAATGTATATACACAATAATACGTCGTAACTTTCATAGAATGAGAACAGTTACATCAAAACTATCTATCACGTCGTGTTTCTTGCTTGACAGATCGTCCACTACTGCCTCGTCCAATACCCGAATTCACTTCACTCCCCTCCATTGTTCTACATCTTTCAATAAGCACATCTTAGAAGACTATCTGTTTTTGCCGTCTCCGTGGTGAACCTTTCATGGCAACCGACACTGAATTCAAGCAGACCATATGATACAAATACCTGGATGACACGTAGATACACGAAATAAACAGACTGAATCGTTTCCCAGACCACCCAAATTCCCAACGTCCCAGCAAAGGAATAGTAATCGAATACAGTAAAAGATTCAGCAACTTTTCGAGTGAAGTATTAAATAGAAAATGTATTGTGGCACATGGTACATTTGTTGTAAAACTGTCAGGCGCTGCAGAATTTCTGAAGATTTCTTGAAGGTACCAATCATTTTTTATTTAATTTTTGTTGTTTGAAATTTGTGATTTATTTGTATAACGTTCGTATATTCCAAAAGGATAAACTCTCCACAACATCAGTTCCTCATTATAAATTTAAATGAGAGAAATTTTGTTTCAATGTTTGCATTCAAAACGGCCGTCATCAATATGCGACTCAATATGGCTTCATAAAATACTTTCATCACAAAAACCATCAATATATGATTGATGAAATGAAATATTCACAATGTTTCAGGTATTCTGAATTCAGACATACGTATTAGAATCGATGAAATAATAATAATGATGTGAAATTCTGGACTTTTGAGTACCTACTGGATACTCGATGGATCATGTAAAATCATCAGGAGTTCAGATCCCCTTCTGTGCCTTATCTTTGACCATGAAAAAGCAGGGATTAGAGCATTTATTTTCAACCCATGTATAGCAGATAAACTCAGTCTTGTATTCGACACTGAACGGACGAACCCAAACTCACTCACCGAGCTGGAACCCGTTCAGCAGAAAACCCACTTCAAAACTGGAAGGTCTTCCACAGCTGATTGAGGATATGCCAATGCATGGGGTCTTCTTTAAGAAAACTGACGACCTCAAGTTTATCCAGAAACATGACCTTCGCATTTCAGTACAAGTGGGCTGAAGTCAGAAACCAAGAGATTCCTAATGGCTTGCCAGGATGGTGTCTTCAACACCTTCGTCTATCGTAGTCACGTGATGGAAATAGACACTAGATGCAGAGCATGTCGTGGCGCAGCTGAGACCAAAAGATATTTGCTCCCTGCATGTCAAGCTCATGCGGTCTCAGTCTATATCCACATGTATAACGCGGTGCTACGAGTGTTGTACTACAATGTACTACAACACTTGAAAAGTATAGAGGAGATACCACTGATGCTATATACTCCAGGAGATATTGAGTCTGTCATGGAGAATGAAAAGTGTCAAATCTATTGGAACTACTCATTTCCCACCCAAAAACAAATACAAGCCAATGAGCCTGATGTAGTCCTTCTCGACCATCAGACTGAGACAATTTTTGTCATTGAGTTTTCAGCTACTGGTAAAACGAACATTGTTCGAAAAAAGAAATAAAAATTGATTGACTATTGAGATCTACTCTTTGAACTCCGCACGCTTCACCCAAACCATTCTGTGAAAATGGTGAATATGATGATGAGGGTCTTTAGTGGAATGAGGAACACACTGCACTCGAACCTAAAAATTATACTGGCTTGCCACATATTGGCTGAAATTTAAGCCGAACGAATGCAGAATGATTCACTCCGACTGCTCGGGGCACATGAGGCTCGGGGACCCAATAGTCACTCCCTCACGGCGTAGGGAGTGGTTAATGGGACAGAGCGCCCACCGGAAATATCGGAGCTTTAGAGACAGGGCATGACTGGTGAATTCCATACGGAACAAAATTATTTCAGTACAATACAATTTGAACAATTGAATTCAATTTTGAATAAATGAATACTTGATAAAAGTGTTTACACTTATTGAGTGAAATGAATAAAAATTCTGAGTTCGTGTTTTGTCATTTATTACTCTGAATATTCTACTTTCGAGCAGCCGGATATAATTAGTTCACTTGAGTATCTGTAATGCTAATTTCTTATCAGTAGTGATACCACGAGTGATTGAATTTTCAGTAGTAAGTCTGTCGATTTATTTCTGAACGAAACTGAGTTGCTTCGAGAAAACACCACAGGTTCGCAGGACCTTGAATCAATTAATTCAGTTATGTTCATAAGAGACTCACTCATGAGATAAATAGGACCACGAGTGAAATTTTATTGAGACTATTTTACAAACATCTGAAATTCGTCAGAATTGAAGGATATTATCAAAAATGTTAAGAAGTTCAATAAACAGGAAACATTTCCATTGTTCTAAATACATAATTAATTAAACCAGTAATATGTTCGTTTTGAAATTCATGCATCGCGTGATTGACTTGGGATCCTGATTGGTTAATTTGATGAGTGCGTGAAATCACCGCACATAAGTAAACAGAAGTAAATGCACTCGCCGCCATATTTGTGTCGACATCCCCAACACGAATTTTGCGTTTAGCCGATGTATTATGTGCTATCGTGCAACCAAAATTAATCCGAGCTAGAATATCGTACGTGAGACCAAAACAGACAGGAAAACTGTCAGCTGACCTCTCGTACCCCACCGCATAGCAGAAAAAAACTAAATCTGAATCCGATACATCAAAGACTTCGACTGGGAGTGAATCTACTTCAGTTTACTTCTGTACGATGGTGAAATAGTCTCTGAAGTTTAACCTTCCAGTGTTCACGTCCTTGTCTATGAGACCGGATTTTTCCTTTCTTGGACAAAACTTTATTGTCTCTATCAGTAGCTGCAACGAATGGCGGATCTATCTATCGATAATACAAATTAGACTGGTGTGGGTTGTTTCCTTACTATTTCACAAAATAAACCGGTGCGAGAGATCGGCGCGACTAATCATGTTATAGTTTTTTCTTGTGGTGTGGTAAATAAATAATAAGACAGAGTAGTAGACAACACGATAACTAAATGGATGTCGCAAATACTATCTACCAGAATAGCAGAGACTGAAATAAGACAAGACACTGTCTATATCTAAACAAGCAGAGGATATCCGCAAGGGGAGTGGCGTTTCAGCTTAGGTGGAGCATATCGAATCCTGTGTGGTTTGACCGAGATCAGTATATCGTGTCAAGACTATATGAAGATGGCATAATCATGATCGTAAAAGGCAAGTTTGAAAGTATTCCCCCTGCAGGCACGTGCCGGAAAACACAAGGATTTGCTTTTAACCACATATAATTGTTTGGAGCTGATAAATGCATTTATTTATTTATTTATTTATTTATTTATTTATTTATTTATTTATTTATTTATTTATCTATCCATCCATCCATCCATCCATCCATCCATCCATCCATCCATCCATCCATCCATCCATCCATCCATCCATCCATCCATCCATCCATCCATCCATCCATCCATCCATCCATCCATCCATCCATCCATCCATCCATCCATCCATCCATCCATCCATCCATCCATCCATCCATCCATCCATCCATCCATCCATCCATCCATCCATCCATCCATCCATCCATCCATCCATCCATCCATCCATCCATCCATCCATCCATCCATCCATCCATCCATCCATCCATCCATCCATCCATCCATCCATCCATCCATCCATCCATCCATCCATCCATCCATCCATCCATCCATCCATCCATCCATCCATCCATCCATCCATCCATCCATCCATCCATCCATCCATCCATCCATCCATCCATCCATCCATCCATCCATCCATCCATCCATCCATCCATCCATCCATCCATCCATCCATCCATCCATCCATCCATCCATCCATCCATCCATCCATCCATCCATCCATCCATCCATCCATCCATCCATCCATCCATCCATCCATCCATCCATCCATCCATCCATCCATCCATCCATCCATCCATCCATCCATCCATCCATCCATCCATCCATCCATCCATCCATCCATCCATCCATCCATCCATCCATCCATCCATCCATCCATCCATCCATCCATCCATCCATCCATCCATCCATCCATCCATCCATCCATCCATCCATCCATCCATCCATCCATCCATCCATCCATCCATCCATCCATCCATCCATCCATCCATCCATCCATCCATCCATCCATCCATCCATCCATCCATCCATCCATCCATCCATCCATCCATCCATCCATCCATCCATCCATCCATCCATCCATCCATCCATCCATCCATCCATCCATCCATCCATCCATCCATCCATCCATCCATCCATCCATCCATCCATCCATCCATCCATCCATCCATCCATCCATCCATCCATCCATCCATCCATCCATCCATCCATCCATCCATCCATCCATCCATCCATCCATCCATCCATCCATCCATCCATCCATCCATCCATCCATCCATCCATCCATCCATCCATCCATCCATCCATCCATCCATCCATCCATCCATCCATCCATCCATCCATCCATCCATCCATCCATCCACCCACCCACCCACCCCTTTTTTTAATTGTATCTGATTTCTACAGTTTCATGAGAAGGATGATAGGTGTCTCCTTTATCAAACGGAATTAAATCCTTTTTTACTGAACATACATTCATATCATTTTCGGAGCTCAATACTAAGTCCAATAGTTTCCTTTGTAAATTCTTTATATTCTCATTGTATATTCCTAAACGATTTATATCTAAAAAGTCATTCAGTAAATCACGTTTATCGTTGTTTTTCGTCAAATACCCATGGGCAATATCCTGAATATTGAAGTCCCCAAATACATATGTATTCTCAGGGTTTTCAATTTGTTCTTGTATGGAATTAATTTCCAATTCATATGTTTCAATAGAGCTATTTGGAGGAATATAGAGCACCAAAAATGCATATTTTTGTTTGCTCACTTTAAAATGAATAGATAATGCTTCAAAATACAAACTCCGATGGAAACAGAATAACTGGAAGATTTCCTGCCAAAGTTGTTCAGTATAATATTTAAAATAATTTTTTGTTTTATAGTGGAAGGATTTTATTTTTTGTTTAATTTGTTCTTTAAATGAAATTTTACATTTTAAATGATTTTCTTCAACTATCTTTTTACAGTAAAAATAAACTGAGTTCAACATTGAAAATTCTTGAAGATATTTAATAATCATCAGTTGAATAAGTTGATGTTTTATTAGAAACAGTGCACGACGAAACTTGTTACTGAATTTTAGGCGACTACTGAAAAGTTAATGTTAAACAAATGATTGGCTTTATTCACATGAGTAAATACATTGCAATTAGAAAAAATAAATGAAACCATTCGTTTATGAACAATTGAAATTAAAACTGAAGGAAGGAAATGCAAATTACAAAAGTTTCATAAATAACCTCGAGATACTTTCTTGCACTGACACCGTATGAATAGAAGTATTATTCCGGGAATAAGTTTTCGAGTATTTTCATGGCTCGCAAGTACCTACTCCTGAAGTTTGAACTATTTTATCCTCTTTTCGAGTTGAGATCTGCACTCCAGTTGATAAAGGACAATTACTTCGAGCCAATTCAGCTAATTGAAATATTATTCTGGAAAATTAGTTTTGGAAATTTCATACCACTCAATGTTATGGGTAGAGTTTTAATTTCATTAAGGATAACTGACTTATTCTAACAAAGAGTTTCGAACCCTAATTTAATTTGTTCACAAAAGAGGCGGTAAAATTAAATATCGACAAAGTTGTCCTAAATTACTGATTGCAAGAAATGTAATTGAGAAAAATGTGATGTTCAGTCGTGTTTTTGATATAATCAACGATAGAATTGGGAAAAACAAAATTTGTCTTAATGAAGTAGCAAGCTGATTCATTTGTGATAGTTCTGAAATGTTCAGAGAACATCGCACATGAGAACAAAGAAATATAAATTAGATATAAATGGGTGCTTTTCTAGAATTCCTGGATACTGTATGCCCAGGAAAACAGATTCTTAGTTATAACATGCAAATATACCAAGTAGTGATAATCAAAAGCATAAGGGAAAAGAATGACTCTACAGACTCTCACAGAAAAATCCAGGAAATGAAATCCTAAAAAGCAGATTTTCGAATTACAGGAACAAAATGAGGATTCTACTCAGAACTACAATAAAAAAATTTGCGATAAAATTGTTAATTGTGAAGGTGAATAAAAATAGCTATGGAATGTTATAAATGAAATAAGTAATAAAGAAGATAAACAAACAATAACTAATGAAATAAAACTAGACGATAATAATAATAATAATAAACGGCTTTATTATTTTCAATATTATAACAAAGAATTAAAATAGTTTACTTGAAGAAATATCCTGAAAATAAAAGGCGGAATTCAATTTTTGTGGAGACAAATTGCCACAAAACTTGTTCTTCCATTCAACCTTACCGTAGTAACAGATCGTCTCTGTATCAGTAACGAGTTCAACAAATATTACAGGGATGTGGGAAAGAATCTTGCCAGCAAAAGCACCCTACCATCAATTCGTCCATCGAGACATATTGAAGGAAATACTATATTTATGGTACCAACGAATAAAAATGAAGTTGAAAAAATAATAAAAACTTTAAAAAATAACAAATCTCCTGGAATAGACGAACTGAGGGTAGAAAGCTTGAAAGAGATAGCTTGTTATATATCAGAACCACTCTCTCAACTCACCAATCAGAGCGTAACGACAGAAAAATGGCCTTCAATACTGAAAAAAGCTATCAAAAAACCCCTTTACAAACAAGGAGACAAAACTCAAATGGTGAATCACAGGCCGGTCTCAGTTATTACGAACGTTACAAAGATATTCGAAAAAATAATCAAACTGAAACTAGATATATATCTAAGTGAAAAAAATATTTCGTGCAGGCAACATGGATTTCAACCGAATAAAAGTACTGAAGATGCAATGTCGTTTCTTTTTATTTTAATATTTATAAAGCTCTAGAGGACAGTAAACCGACAATGTGTGTTTTCCTAGATTTAGCGAAAGCCTTCGATATGGTAAGCCATACGAAGTTATTGGAAGCCTTAGAGGATATCGGTGTGAGAGGAAACGTGCTAGGTTTAATGAGAAGCTACTTATCTAATAGACAACAATATGTCAGAATCGAAAATTGTCTGAGCGATGCAGTAGAGGTAGAATATGGAGTACCTCAAGGGACCTTACTGGGACATACGTTAATCAGTATCATTATGAATACCTTATTTTAAACAAATAGTTGTGGCCAGATAATAAGTTTTGCTGATGATACAGCCATTATTTATTAAGGTAATAGTTCGAACTGAAAGATTTAGCGGAAGCTGTCCTGAAAATCATAAAAAATTGGATGGACCATCATTTACTAACAATCAACTTCTAGAAAACAAAGTTCATTACATTCACATGCATGAATAGAAACTTGCCACATTACGACACTTTGAAAATCAATAGACAAACACTTGAAATGGAATAAACATTTAAAAAATATTAGCAAAAATCTCAGATATTTAATCTACAAATTCAAACTTTTGAGGGACATTTTTGGTAAAGATAAACTCAAGATGGTCTATCATGCGCTGGTTGGCTCTCGACTGAATTATGTTATAATACGATGGGGTGGGGCAATGAATACACATCTGCGAAAAATCAATAAAATGAAAAAAAAAATTGAAAATAATAATGAGAAACCCTTATACATATCCATCTGATGATATCTACATGAAAGCACACGTTTTCGATATAAATCGATTATTTTACCGCTCCATCGTGATACACCAATTCAAAAATAAATCAGAACTTGAACACATTGACACACACATATAATACGAGGAAATAAAATACACGTTACCAAACTCCGTTTTCATCTAAAACAATTGGGCAACGAAGCTTTACATATCTTGTACCAAGAATGTATCAAATTCTGCCAGAATATCTGACAGAAACACATATTCTTTATCAATTCAAGAAAAAATTAAACAAATTTATTGCCTAATATCGAAGAATTGAACTCAGCAAAATGATTGATATGCTGACATGAATATTAACAAATTCAAAACTAGTCCGTTCCATTTATTGATTCATTAAAAAAAATATATATAATTCCCACATTTTATCTGAAAAATTATTTTATACCTAATATTATAAGAAATTGTTTTTTATTTTCAATTTATCAACAAATGTATAGATATATACCTCTAACTTTACTGTACAAATATGTCCTTATACATTTATCTATGATTTTATTTATACTTTCAAAGTGACAATGTTCTACCTATATTTTATCTACACTTGTAACTATAACTTTATCTATACTTTTGATTTTGACACAATAATTCCATCTAAAATATTAACAAATATACATTTATTTATATTATTTACTTTTGGTTCTTCTTTAATTAACTGATATTATGTATATTTCACATATTTAATTCTCATTTTTATTCCACAAATTTTATATATTAGATACTCTAAATAAGAATATACAAAAAAAATTTAACTGAATAAATCATAAATCTCACGCACAGGCTAAATGCCTTAGTGAGAATCTCGGTTTATTGAATGTTTACAATTTACAATTTATATGTATCATTATTTATAATTTTGATTATTATTACTCAATTTGAACAGAAGCCTTAATAACAATAATTGAATAATTCTGATTATTTTTTTTCTTCTATCATCAGATTCAAAGTTCTGACGTCACCGTAACGTGAGCCAATTTTGAATGAGGGCAAGCTTGTACTAATAGTTATTTATGTATCAAGGGCGTAAAGTAGGCGTTTATGGTCTGCGGCGTGGATAATGCCATTACACGCCATTAACGCATTTTACGCACGTGATACATACAAAATTGTATACACTAGCGGTTTATACAGTGTCCACCAAAATCTTGGAACAGCATGGGATACTAACTTTTATGAAGAATGACATTTTCTGAGAAACTATTAATGAAAAAGTTTTCCATATGGTTCCAAGATTTTGGCGGACACTGTATATATATTTATATCGCAATTATCGTGTCAATAATCATCTCTGTATACTGAAATAGATTCATTTATTCAAATTGTACACAGAATACCCATTATATACCCACCTAATTATGACGTTCTTAAGCAAGCTGGTTATTTGTCTAGCAACAAATTCAATAAACAAGGTAAACGGTCATCTTCATGTTTATCTGAAAAAGTGCGTGAGTGAACTCAACACGAAAATTATGGAATCATCAGATGAAGAACATAATATATACATACCAATGGAAATTTTGGATTAGGTTGAGAGTGCCAAACTCGAACTGCTACCAACAAAGTCAAAGAAACTTTACGAAAAGACGTATAATGAGTTCATAAAATGGCGCAATGAAAATAATGTGAAGGTGATTACAGAAGATATATTACTGGGATATTTTTTTGAGAAGTCCAAGAATCGAAAACCATCTTCTTTGTGGTCATACTATTCGATGTTAAAGTCTACTTTGAATTTGTATAATAATATAAACATAAGCAAATTTCCAAAATTGATAGCATTTTTGAGACTGAAGGATGATGGATATAAGCTGAAGAAATCCAAAATATTGAATAGGGATGAAATCGAACTTTTTCTAAAAGAAGCTCCAGATAATGTAAATCTGATGATGAAGGTATGTTATACCTACCTATATTTATTAAGTAATTAAAAAACTTATTGATTCTTTTATAGGTTGCATTAATATTTGGGGTACATGGTGCTTGTCGTAGAGAAGAATTAACAAATCTCAAGCTTGATGACATTCAAGACCTAACTTATGCTTTATTGATTACAATTCGAGAGTCAAAAACTAAAATACAACGAACATTTACCATCTGCAGTACTGAAAACCAGTCAGTTAATCATTTGGATATTTATAGAAGATATGCTAGTCTACGTCCCGCAAATACTGAACATGGGCGTATTTTATATCCTATAAGAACAACAAATGTACAAAACAAGTTGTTGGGAAGAATATCCTCGGTCAAATTCCAAGAAAAATTGCAGCATTTTTGAAGCTACCAGGCCCAGAAGAATATACGGGTCATTGTTTCAGGCGTTCTTCAGCCACTTTATTGGCTGATGCTGGGGAAAGTATCACCAATATCAAAAGACATGCTGGTTGGAAATCAACTACAGTAGCAGAGAGCTACATTGAACAATCGATTTCAAATAAATTGAATATTGCCAAAAAAATTGCCGGCGATGGTGATGGACCGATACCAAATAATAAATATTTGGACCTACCATCCACATCTAAAATGAGTAGTGAGGATGTTTCAAAAGGGAATAATTATTTTCAAGAAAAAAGTGAATATCCCACCCTCAATTATCAAAATTGTAACAATTGCATAGTTAATACAAAATTCTAATTTTCAGGGTTATGGAGCAAAAATGTAGATTATGAATAAAAGTTGTTAAATGAGTATTTCTTTATTGAACTGAATTCATTGTTTCGTGGTAGGTCTTCCGTGAAATGATGTGCGTAGGTATATATGGACAATTTTAGTATATTGTCTACTTTACCGCCCGCGGGCCATGATGCGCCCACGGGCGGTAAAGTGCCACTTTACGCCCGGCGAACCGGGCGGTAAAGTGTACTTTACCGCCGCTAGTGCATAAAAATATTTATCTTCACCAGACTTTGACAGATTGATGTCGATCGAATCGGTTAATTTTTTCATAATGAAATAGTATGAGTTGAGGGCGTTAATTTGGGCAAGGAATATCTATATTTTCATTTTAGACAGCAGCAATTCACTCTCTGTGTTTTTCATTAATAATGGGAAGGTAATAGTCTCTCAGGATAAAGACACTTAAAAATGTTGTATCAAAACTGATTTAAAATAATTTGAATATGAACAACATCATCTGAGCGAGTCTTCTATTTTCCAAATGAGGCGTATTGAATTTTAAAAAGTGACTCATATGTGAACGATCAGGAAACCTTTCATATCCTTATAGTGCAGAAAAATAATTGATTTTGTAACCTACATTCACTTTCCATTTCCCTCTCATGGTAGATTTAGTGCTTCAAATCTCATAAACATATGTTTTCAAAGACTAAACTGATAAGTTTTTCGACTTCCATCTTATTATGTTTATGTATACAAATTGCAAAAGTTCGCATATGAAATCAAATCTGTTCGAACCTCTAACTTGTTCTGACGAATTCGTAAGTAAATCTCACGATATGACCGCTTGCATTATAACTGGAATAATTGCCTTCGTATTTTTTTATTATTATTCATGCGAGTAACCTATGACGAGTTCGTTAGAACACGCATCCACCAAAACCGTATATAGCCTAAGTCTTCAACATACCTAAGATATTCTAAGTTACTTTTATCCAAAGGGTATATTGTCGAAAGTTTTGCATTATTTGATTTACTAAAAGTGATATTGCCTTATTTATTGACATTTTGTAAAATATTGTTACGCCTCTGATTCCAGTGGAAGATTCATCGGCTTTATGACAAATATCATTGAGTAATCATCGGATAGGAATCATGATTTTGGGGTAGTCATTATTGTTCATACGTTTGTAGAGTTCGGTTCGGTAATGAATATTCGTTAGAAGTTGTGGTCTTTCAATCAAAATTGACTAGTGAATAATTAAATACTTAACATCAGGAGTGGGATCAAATAGTGTATTTAGTGAAAATGAGCGACGATGAAAATACGCTTTACCAGGACCTACTGAGTAAACACATAGAAAGGAAGGTGAACGAGGTCCTGAAAAAAACGTTAGACCGACAACAGAATTCAGCACTACAGGCCGATGGGCAAGATATAATTATGGGTGAGTCATCTAGTACTCCTAGTATACCTGTACTTGTTAAGGGAGATATTATCCCGTTGTTTGACCTAGACAATAAGAATCTAACTGTCTCATCGTGGATTCAGAAGATTAAACAGCTTGGAAAAATTCACCAGTGGTCCGAATATGAGAAGTCATGTTACATGCAAGTGAAATTGAAAGGGACTGCTCGAGAGTGGTTCAACCGGCAGGATAATTACGACAGATCATGGGAAGAATGGAAGACTGCCCTAATAAGAGCATTTCCCCGATGCACTGATTATGCTTCAGTTCTGGAAGAATACGTGGGTAGAAAAAAAGAAAGAAACGAATCTATGACACATTTCTATCATTTCAAACTATCTCTGGCTCAGCAGTGTAGGTTGGACAACGAAGCTATTATCTCCTGCTTGATCAACGGACTGCCACTTGAACTCCAAGCGAACGCTAGGGCTTTTCAGTGCTCGACACCTGATGGACTATACTCAGGTTTCATTGCACCAATGGACAATTACCAGTCTCCTTCATCCGCCCCTTCCGTTAAAAAAAAACAGGTTTGAACCACATGGAACTCGGAACGAATACCGAAAAAATACAGCTGAGTGTTTTCGCTGCGGTAAAATAGGGCACACTGCGGATTCATGTTGGGGAAATGCCATTCATTGTTGTCTATTTAATCGTCCTGGTCACAAAAAATGCCACCTGAATCAGGTAGCAGACAAAGATAGATCAAGCCATAACAAGGAAGTTAAGATTATTGATGCTGTCAACAGCTATGACTCGTACTTCAAGTGGTGTGAAATAAATGTTACCAGAGTTTTTGCTTATGTGGATACTGGAAGCCAGGTTAATATTATCACCAACAAGGTTGTAGAGAAAATGATGTTACCAACCAAACCAACAATCAACATTCTTCTAGGATTTGGAGGCAAAGAAACCCACAGCAAATCAGAATTGAGAATTGATGAGATTTATATCGGAGCCAATGCTGTTGTTACGGATCATCAACCATCACGAAGTTTCCTTCATTGTAACCTAGAGGACCTGTGAGTTAATTCCAAAGCAGGACAGGCTGTTGGAGTTCATTACCTAGTGATGGAATTCGGCCAACTGCCATTCTGTCAAAATGAATATAGTAAACATACGAGATGGGGAAGTTTTACTGGATGCAAATTCATTCCAGGTGGGCGTATATATATATATATATAGATATATATATATATATATATATATATATATATATATATATATATATATATATATATATATATATATATATATATATATAAGTGACTGTAAAACAGTCGATAACAATCCTTTAGGAAGTGACTATAACTTTGTATAGTATGTATGGCATGTGTCCGACAGAAAACAACTACTTCTCTGGCTAATACCGCGACAGATATTGAATTATATCAGTCAGACACATGTGCAAAGATCCTTACTTTGAAGGAACAACTTTGCAAGAACTCTCTGAACAAACAGCAGGACTTCACCCGATTCAAATGGTGAACCAACTACAGACCGGTTTCGGAATGTTGTCCCTCATCAGTGCAGTCCAGGTTATCACAAATTGTATACACGCGAGGTCTCGCTGTCCGTCACCGTCCGCCGAGATGAATACTGCAATTGCTTACAGGATCCACCTTGACGACAGATTAGAGAGCACTCCAGAAGGACATTTCGGATACGAAATGGTATATGTAAAATACTTGTTTCAAGGAGCAAATAATGTCCAAGTGACTGTAAAACAGTCGATAACAATCCTTTAGGAAGTGACTATAACTTTGTATAGTATGTATGGCATGTGTCCGACAGAAAACAACTACTTCTCTGGCTAATACCGCGACAGATATTGATTTATATCAGTCAGACACATGTGCAAAGATCCTTACTTTGAAGGAACAACTTTGCAAGAACTCTCTGAACAAACAGCAGGACTTCACCCGATTCAAATGGTGAACCAACTACAGACCGGTTTCGGAATGTTGTCCCTCATCAGTGCAGTCCAGGTTATCACAAATTGTATACACGCGAGGTCTCGCTGTCCGTCACCGTCCGCCGAGATGAATACTGCAATTGCTTACAGGATCCACCTTGACGACAGATTAGAGAGCACTCCAGAAGGACATTTCGGATACGAAATGGTATATGTAAAATACTTGTTTCAAGGAGCAAATAATGTCCAAGTGACTGTAAAACAGTCGATAACAATCCTTTAGGAAGTGACTATAACTTTGTATAGTATGTATGGCATGTGTCCGACAGAAAACAACTACTTCTCTGGCTAATACCGCGACAGATATTGAATTATATCAGTCAGACACATGTGCAAAGATCCTTACTTTGAAGGAACAACTTTGCAAGAACTCTCTGAACAAACAGCAGGACTTCACCCGATTCAAATGGTGAACCAACTACAGACCGGTTTCGGAATGTTGTCCCTCATCAGTGCAGTCCAGGTTATCACTGCGTAGAATTACGTTTCAACCATTTATTAATTTTCTTTCTTTTTCAGTTCTTGAAAATGGCTCCAAAATCGGAGCCGAAACGTCGAATTTCAACAAATTCTAGACGCGGTTCAACCCGAACTTTTAGTTTTCAAATATCTGACCGCGGAAACCTATCTGAACACATATATATATATATATATATATATATATATATATATATATATATATATATATATATATATATATATATATATATATATAAATATATATATATATATATATTCCTATATATATATAATATATATATATATATATTCCTATATATATATATATATATAATATATATATATATCTACAGTTTTTATTTCGAGAGTTCTACAAAGCTGTCCTGATGATTGGGAAACCATGAAACGATCGTAGGCAGATAGTGGAACTCTCGGAATTAAATCGATATATGTACCAGGTGGCATCTACAAGGATCCCAAATCTACCATGGAAGTCCTAAACTTGGGAGACAATGACGTGTTCTGGCAGTGGGTCAAGGTTGTAGCTAGAGGACACAGCTGCATAACCTTAACCGTTTCCACAGAAAAAATGGGGTGAGTTGTTTCCTGAATCACATGTACTGTGGCACTATAGTCTTGGATGAAATTTGTTTCAATACAGAAATAGATATTGATTATCAAAACCAGTTCATTAGTATTTTGAATAAATGGGATTGTTGCTTTTCCAAAAATGGGAAAGGCTCTGTGAAAATTGGTCAAATGTATATTCAAATCTGTGTGTTACCGTCCTTATAGGTTACCGCTTATTGATAGGGGGTAGTCAGAGATAAAGTAAAAGATTTTCTGGATGCATGCAATGTTAGGGAATCTGAATCATGTTCTGCCATTCCTGTTGTATTGGTTAAAAAAAAGATGGTGGTTTTAGACTATGTGTTGATTATAGAACTTTGAATAAGATTACTGAGGTATACCCCATGCCTAATATCGAAGAACAGTTGAGTAACCTCTCAGGAAAAATGTATTTCACTACTCTCGATAAAGGTACTTAATGAAACCCTTGGTTACAGGGTTTTATTAAGTACCCTTATCAGATAATTCTATTTCTAAAACAGCTTTCATTACTCAAGATGGGTATTACGAATACCTCAAAATGTCCTTTGGGCTGGTAAATGCTCCTCTTGTGTTCCAAAGACTCATCAACAAAGCGATTGGCAACATCCGATTCGGAAATGTATTGGTCTACATGGACGACTTGCTCATTTCTTCAACAACAGTTGAAGAAGGTTTTAGTATATTGAACAAAGTCTTGTTTCTTCTGAATGAGGCTGGTTTAAGGGTAAACTTGAGAAAATGTTCCTTTCTCCAAACAGAAATTGAGTACCTTGGGCACAAGGTGAGTTTTTCTGGCATCACACCAGGTGCAAGGAAAACGGATGCTGTTGTACCATTTAGGACTCCTTCAAATGTTCATGAGGTACGCCAATTTTTGGGATTAGCAGGCTATTTCCGAAAATTTATCAGAAATTTTGCTGTTATTGCATTTCCACTGACACAGTTGACTAAAAAAAACTTTGAGTGGGAATGGGGTTCCAGACAAGAGATGGCCTTCATAAACTTGAAAAAATTATTAGTCAGCAAACCACTACTTGTTTCCTTCAATGGTGAATACCGCACCGAAATTCACACGGATGCTAGCAGTCAGGGGGTAGCTGGGATGTTGCTCCAAGAGCAACCAGATCACCTTTTGAAACCTGAGGCTTACTATAGTAGAGTGACGTCTTCTGCTGAAAAGGTTTATCACAGTTATGATCTCAAAACTCTAGCTGTGGCTGAAACCATGAAAATATTTCGCATTTATTTAATAGGCACACACTTCAAAGTGGTGACTGATTCCTTAGTAATTAGATACACCTTCGAGAAAAAAGATTTGATTCCACGGATCGCTCGCTGGTGGCTCCAAATCCAGGAGTATGACTTTGAAGTCGTACATCAACCTGGAATCGATGAGTCATGTAGACGCTCTGAGCAGAAATGCCGTGGAAATTTTACAAATCAACTCAGTTCAGTTACAGGACGAGACTTTGCAACAAGATATCTCCCAACTAGGTTCTCGAACAAACAAAGACCTAGAAAATCAGTATCACTTCAGAAATAATCGGTTATACCGGAAGACTCTGAATGGTGAATGACTTGTCGTACCGAAATCAGGACGTTGGCACATTTTAAAAAAGTACCACGATCAAATTGGCCATCCACTATTCCAAAAATGCCTATCCTTGATCAAAGACCGATACTGGTTTTCGAAAATGTCTAAATTTGTGAGAAAATATACTGAGGCTTGTCTGGATTGCGCATACCATAAGAGGAATAGTAGTGAAGGAGAAGGCAGGTTATACCCAATACCAAAAGAAAAGAAACCAATGGAAACCGTTCATATAGATCACGTTGGGCCTTTTCCTAGGAGTAAAAGAGGCTATACTTATTTACTGACACTCATAGATGCGTCGACTAAGTATCTTATTGCAAGACCAAGTTGTACACTCGGCTCTGCCGAATGCATTAAAAATCTTGAGAAGATCTTTGGAACATTCTTGGGATATCCCAGAAGAATTATATCTGATAACGAAAAAGCATTTACTAGTCGCTATTTCAAAGAGTTTGTTGACGCTAAGCAAATAAAGCACATTATGACTGCTGCTTATACACCAAGAGCAAATGGTCAGGTGGAGCGTTAGGTGCCTCTACTACTGAGGAGTGTAATTGGGATACCGGTATTCCAGATATTCTCTGGGGAATAAACAATACAGTAAACAGCAGCACCAAGTATAGCCCACGAGCTGATGTTTAATAATAAAGGGTGGCTTTTGGGAGATCTCGAACCTAAAATTAGTAACACTCGAGAGTCAATGGCGAACAAAAGAAGCCGGGCAAATAAAAATTTAAAGAAGGTGTCTACGAAAATGAAAGAACAATATGATAGAAAGAGGAAGTTACCTAGACAATACAAAAAGGGTGATTTAGTTTTGTGGCGTAACGGAGGCTTGGTTAGACAGAAAGGGGTTAGTAAGAAACTGAACAAATCTTCTTGAGGACCCTATGTGATTTCTAAAATGTTTCATGGCGATCGCTATAGAATAATCAGCATTAAAGGTATGAAGGGGGACAGAAACTTCAGTAGAATAGTGGCCCATTCAAATGCACATTTAAATCGAATGACTTATCGAGTTGATACGATTCTGACGACCCTGTAAGAGAAACTGAAGATTTGATTGATTTACTAGAAACTTAGGTGTACTGGGTGAGAAAGCCGTTGCAGGACGGCCGAACAATGGCCTGCGGAATCGAGTTCTATTATAGGTCGGCTCACCACACACCGGAAGGGAATTCTGTTATTGTTTGTTAAAGACAGATTGTGTTATTGGGGATGTTTGGTGAAATTGTTCGTATGTGTAATTGAGCATTCGTCCAAGACTTGTTTTGTTTACAGGAAGATGATGCATGAGCAGAGCCCTGAGAACCCACCGACGAGGACGCGCTCATTCCAAGGATGGCCGACTGTTATGCCTCTGATTCCAGTAGAAGATTCATCGGCTGTATGATAATCATCGGATGATAGATTGATAGGAATCATGATTTTGGGGTAGTCATTATCGTTCATACGTTTGTAGAGTTCGGTTCGGTAATAAATATTCGTTAGAAGTTGTAGTCTTCCAATCAAAATTGACTAGTGAATAATTAAATACTTAACACACCTTCTATCAGTACCAGTTACCATTGCAGTGCAGCCTACATAATACATTCAAACTGTAGCATCTGTGAAACATGAACTCTATATGTTTTTGTGAACCATATATTTCCATTTTCTCCACTTACTTGCGTTTATATGAACTTGGCTTGAAAGTTGGGCCTAGTTCATGGAAACGTAAGGTAAGTTAACGCAAGAACGGAAGAAAGTTGAACTATTGAAGTCATGTAGACACGTTCATGATAAAACGCAAGGTAAGGTATGAAGTGTGAGGTAACGAACCGCAGAAAATTAATAGTTGGTCAGCTTTCGCGTTCATACCTTTCCTGGCATTCATACATTACCTGGCTTTTTATCGTGAACGTGTCTACACGAATCCATTAGTTTGAAATTATCCCGTTCTTGCGTTACCTTACCTTCACATGAACTAGTCCTAAAACTATCGGAATCGTGTAGACACATTCATGATGAAACGCAAGGTGAGGTATGAAAAGTAAAATAACGCAAAAAAGTTGATTAACTTTATGCGTTACGTTGTTACCTCTAGCCACTCAGATTGCTTCCAAATAAGATGTATTCCGGGTTAAGACGACTGGTGTAAATTTTAGTAACCAGAAAATCTAGATTGATATTGGTTCACCTTTTATCAGTACCGGTTGACATTATAGTTGCAGTCTTTATATACGAAGTCAAACTCACTAGAATTTGCGATTTGGAAGAAAGATTTTTTTTTTGGAGTCAAAATGTAGGAAATACCATTAAGGCTAAATATCCTTCAAAAGAATTCCTCCACTTTCTCCCTTCATGTGTGGAAGCTGGGAAAGAATGATAAGCTGTTTCAAAAGAGCTCTCAGCACTATACTGAAAGATAGACATCCAACGGACGAGGTTTTACTAACAGTATTTTCCGAAGCCGAATACATAGTGAACAGTCGATCACTCACTCACGTATCAGAAAACCCAGAAGATCCTGAAAGTTTCTGTCCTAATGATATTTTATTGGGACAATCTTCAGAAATAATAACTCCTGGATTACTTACTGATGAAGACCTTATTACCAAGAAACAGTGGCGCATCTCCCAGTATTTATCCTACTTGTTTTGGCGTCGTTGGTTGAGGGAATACCTACCCACGCTGATACAAAATGGAACAAAACGAACCCAACATTCATATTGTTGTTATAAATAAAAACAATGTTCCAAGAGGTATGTGGCCTAAGGGTGTGAACGAAAAGGTCTACAAAGGAGAAGATGGAGTCGTTAGAGTAGCAGACGTTCGCACGGCTCAGGGAATTTTCAAACGACCTGCGAGAAAACTTCACCGACTGAATATCACTGTATTGACGAAAGAATAGTCAATACCGGGAGGGACAATGTTGCAGTAAACGCCCTGTGTCTTTAAACCAAGATGGTTGTCAATGACTTCGGATTTTTGTTTATGTTGAATTGTTTCATAATTGAAAAAGTTTGTCAATTTGTATTTAGATAAAAAAGTTATCTCGTATTGAAAAATAAAGTTCCTTGCTACAAAAGGGAGTTTTCCTACATTCTACAAGACAATACCTATGGTTCCACTATCTATAAGCAGGTGACAGTAAATTTTTTGTGGCAAATGACATTGTCTTCCCTTGCTTACACAAGTCTGTGAGATGCTTCTGAGTGTTGCTCGTGAGTGTGCAGCCACAGTTAAATTATAAGCTGCTGCATTATGAATTTCACGTCCAAAAAGCATGTACATTTTCATCATAATTTCAACTGATAAAATAATATGATATTAAATGATAATTTGGTGAGCCGTTATTTCGTTGCTATGATAATCATCAACTGTTCGTCTCAAGTATACCTACCTAGAGATTTATATCAATAGTGTGTTAATAAAAAAGATGTGATTTTTCCTGGTCTAGTTCGGTTTGTCATAAATCTGATCCACTAGTCAGTTAAGTCTTTTATCATGCTGCATGCTGCGGTGGGTATAAGTATGCCGGAGCCCGGAATATCACTGTGTAAACCTAAACTTTTCAACCAATTCCAATCCAGAATATTTGGCTTTGACAGTTTTAAAATAGTCTTTCATTGCTTCGAAATTGAGTTTAAAAATAACGAGCATGTATATTCAGATTGATACATCCCAAGAATAATAATGTGTCTATCTACGTATTAGGTGAGTATAGCTCACTTTTATAAAAAAATACACTATATATCGCTTTCAAGAGTTCTCCAGATTATGAGCATTCCAAAAAATTGTAAGCGGAGCATATCAAAAATATTACATAGGTAACATCTGTTTGAAATAATTTGTGCAATAACCCGACAAATTTTAGTTTTACATTTATAGGAAAAAAATTGGTAATATGTATAACGAATCCCATTCTCATTTTGATAAATTCGCTGGATTATTTTCCAGTGGCCTGAAGTAACACTCGTCGTGATTGAATACCCTCTTTGTCAGTGCGTGATTGTGCCTATGTTTTTTTGGCTCTAAGTCAAATGTTGAGAATTGAAGGCACGATAACAATTCAACTATCAATAGTCATCAAGTTTCAAGATCGCACGACAAAATAAGTCAAATAAAGCAAAAACTGCTCATCTTTGGCGAATGCAATAATACTGAAATTCAGTGGGAAAGATTGTGTAGCATCTACAAGGAATAGATCATCTTAAATATTGCACTTTCCTCAGCTGATCTACAGAATCCACCTACCAAGGTAGTGATAATCAGATAAGATTGATAAGGGGCTTGAGCCTTTTTATGACCTTTACTGTATATGTCTTTACTGTATATGTCTTTACTGTATATGTCTTATATATTTTGTTTATAACTTATATATTTGTATAATCTTTATGTATATTAGGATATCTATTTCGAATAAATCCATTTCTACCTTTGCTGATATATTGTGAGTGCCCTCATGTTCTGTTGGAGTTCCTTGTCTGGATCTGTCTTTATTACTTGACTTCATAGGCCAGACCTTCATGTATTGGGAGGGCTGCGGTTTTCTTTCACAATCGATCGTCGAAAACCTTATCCTAGTCAGATTTTCGCAGTAGCACAGTATGTTTGCTGAAATTTACTTATCTTCTTGACGAATCCTGTATGTTCTTGTGTCTGCCAATTCGATGATATTCATGTGTTTGTTGAGTCTACACTGTTCTTTTAGGAGCCTAACCAGGATCCTCGTTCGCCTGTTCTGGCTGGGTACTCCGTGGATTTTGGCGATAGGTTGTTCTTTAATTAACTCTTTGTCCTGTCTCATTCCCGGCGTCTTCTTCCACCATTCTCGAAACTGATTTACAGTACAACAACTACTTAGATAAAATTTTCTCTGTTTTCAGATTTTTTTCGATCTCTCTAGGGCATTTGACAACTTGTATTCTACATTATTGAAAACAAAACTTCATGCTTTGGACATAATTGGTTCCATATGGGAATGGTCGATTTCATTTGCCGAAAACAGAGTAATACTTAGGGAAATAGGAAACAATTTTTCTGACAAACTATCCATTGACTCAAATACACCTCAGAGAAGTGTGCTTGGTCCACTGCTATTTCATCTTTTCGTGAATGACTTGTCAGATTTAATTCAAGATTGTGAGTTGTTCATGCATGCAGACGATACAACTGTAATAGTTACCGGTACAACTCCCCAAGAGATTCTTCCAAAAACTACCATCAAATAATCAACTTGGAGAAAAGTAAACTAGTTCATTTTAATGATAGGTGCAAATCTCCTGGAGAAGACAACAATTTTCAAATGGATAACACTTTACATCAAGCAATATTATAAGTCGTCAGGAACCCTCATACTCTCAAAATCATCTCGATTAGACCAAATTGAACAAATCAGTAAAAAACTTAATGAAAGGTACTTTGCAGTTTTTTCTCTCTAAGCTTACCTGGAATAACACCACTTACTAAATGTATACTATGCATTGGGATATTCAACAATTATTCATAACATAATATGTAAAGAAACAGCAACGGAGTGAACAAGAATTTTAATCTTATAAAAAAGATTGATACGACTCATTTTTGGCCTCAAATTTCATCTTCTTTTCATCTTTATACATAAACATAAAAACATCGACATCTTAATGGAGTATTTCAATGTACATACTTATTATATGCGAAGGCATTCAAACATATACCAAAAAAACAACCCCGTGTCAGATAAGAAATCACCAAACTGTGCTGGTACAGATTTGTTACTTGCTGCCGAGAGACCTGAAAACTCTGCCTCTCCAAATATTCAAATTGAAATTCAAACATATTCTGGTCAACAATATCTCCTAATTGATTAGAGAATTTGAGGACTTTTTGATAAATTCAATCTGAATAATCTTGTTTTACACTTCGTGATAACTATAGGGTTTCTGATTATTTTAATCTGTCTGCAAAATATTGTTTCAATCTGATTACAAAAGTTGTATTGTTTTTTATTGACGATCCTCACATTTGAGGAATAGCAAATAAGGTTATAAATATATCTATCCATCTAAACGTTTACAATTGTGAATAAATATTATTTTTATTAGTACTAATTAAACCTATGAGGAATAGAATACCCACATTTCTATTACTAAACTCTTCTCTGGCATATCTCAATCTACTTTTCACGGTCTATCACCCAATTGTGAATATGCTTTCTTGAATCAATATTGCCAGATGACCTTTCAATCTGCAATTCATCTCTGAGCGATCCATGCTATACTACTAGACATCAAAGAAGCTACTATTGAGATATTACGAGACAAACGGGGACGTTTATTGCATTCTACCCGAGGTCAGTGGAACACAAATATTCAAATTAAATAAGATTCAATCAGAAGCATATTGGAAGCAACAACGTATACAAACACTGAGTAAATAGGCGAATAAATTCGGTTTACCAGTGTGTCTCACTCCTCATAGAAACACTTTCGTAAGGTTTGATGTAGAGTTGTGAATTTTGCACAATCGATAGACACATCAGAAATGAAAAAAAATACCTATAAAGACTGATTTTAAGTGATATACACCAAACGCTATGGAACTAACGACATTTTCAAAAATTCTTAGGACACAAAATATGACAAAAATTATTAAGGATTCGAAATCAAATAATCAGTTTAATTATTCAACAAATTATAGGGGGTACAGGTTTGACTGTCTCGAATGTTGTGTAACCGATATTTTTCAAATAGCAACCCTATTATCAGCAGATATTGTTTTTCATTCTTCATCATATATTTGTTGCGACGCAGGCGAATTTTTATCTTGTCAAGGTTATGTGTATTTCAGAATAGCGATAGAATGCTATTTATTTTCAATTCGCTTACAAACTGTGAGAGAAATAGTGGTTTGTCTGTAGGAGTTCGGGGGGGCCTGTGCCCCCGTGCCCCCCCCTTGGGTGCGCCACTGGTTTCTTGTCGATTTTTTAAAAATAGACTAATAATAATTCAGATATCTTTAATAATCATACGGCAATTTTAGTTTTTCAATGTTTCTACAAAAACCGTTTAATTCAGATATAGAGTATTGAGCATAAGAAGCTTTGGGTATTATTCAGGCAAACTCTGACAATTTTTGACAAGACTCTCTCTGTTGAATGAATGAATGAGTTTTTTTCATGAAGATCTGTATCTGTCAAAATTATGACATATTATGTTAACAACACCAATATCTTGGCCGGCTTCGCAAATAGTGAAATTAATATAAAATGTCAGGGTTGATTTTATACTTGAGGTGTGAAATTTTCTTAGCGAATACCACACGAGTGTAAATTATTTCTAGATGTTTCTTTCAGTTTCGGTACTGAATAGAATTTGCTTATTGCATCTATATCATTATAATAATATGGATCATTATTATGCCGAATTGGGTCATATACGAATTCATCGACACTCAATCAAAAAATAAATGAACCTGTCCAGAAATGAAACAAAATATTTTTTGGTCTGCCTACACCATTTCCAATTTGAAATGTCAAATACTTCGAAAACGATAGATTATGCAAGAGATATTATCAATTCTTGTATATAGAATATAAAAAGGCTATAATATTCAGGGAGTCTCAATTGAAATAATGAAGTTGGGGTCGACCTCCGGTAGAAACGGCAATGGCACATTCTAGGAAATATTGTAGCCGGACACCTTTCATTCACAATAGTTAACTTACTTCAAATTCGACCCACATTAATATTGATGGATACACCTGTAACGGTCCATTTTTCCAAAGGGTTAATAGTGAAGTATTGCATCACATCATTTTTACATACCCTATATAATTCTCAGTTACAAGTTCTTGATATAATCAATGACGTTTCCCAGCTCATATATTAAGTTGAAAAATGCCGAATGTTAATTTCGTTAGAAGCCGCTGAATACAACAAAAATTTACATTTCATTGTGTCCGTGAACGGGAGCTGTTGAATTCCATAAAATATACTGATAATTTTTTGTCATGCTTCGAGGTACCGATGGAAAGGCTTCTCGATATTTTGGGCAGATGTAATTTAATTAGAACACCGTCAAAATCTAATAGAAAAGAAAATTTATGTTGAAAGGCCGACCACCACCTAAGGTAATTTTTCTATCACCAGCATCTAAAAATGCTTATTGTTACGATTATCACCAATCAGGTATTCTAGATAACATATTTGATATTATTTTAGGGCTTCTCGTCTCCTTTTTTTTTGGGGTTTTTCCATTTTATCTGGTATGGTAATTAATTGCTTTTCCATCATGGTATGTTACAAAAGAGCTTGAGAAACTATCTTGGAGTGGACGAATTATCGATACGAAGTTGAGCAAATAGTATAAGAAAAGCTAACTTGGGAATTTATTGAAAATTGATTACATCTGTGGAAATGGTATACATATTTTATGGAATTTAAAAACCACACAAACTCAGTATATCTACTGGCTATCCTGTAAGTACTTCTTCAATCTTATTCTCTGAGAAAGCGGCTGTTAGAGGATTTTCCCAAGATAAGTGATATAACAGCACACGGAGTACCTGTCAAAAATCGCCAGGGCGACTGATAATATATATATATTTTTTTTTATAATAATTGTCCCTAGTAAATTGTTCTTATATGTCACGAAAGTTTTTTTTTGTGAACTTTAAAAACGGCCGTTTTATAAGTGTGTCTCTATCTATTTGATCTTTGGTCTATACCAAATCATTATTTTTATACTTAGATAATACTTAGTTATAAAATACCATTTTGGTATCTTATAGTCATTTGGGAATTTGAATTCCTCGATACAAGTTTGATAAATTAATAGGATCTGTAAGGATTCACCTCTATTTTTTGTAAGCTGATACTAACCATCAATAGATTATATATTCTTCTTATTAGGTGGGGTTGCTCCTTTTATTTTGCACAACCCCTTCCTTGTAAATGTTTATTGTCTGGCGCCCTTTGCTTACAGACATTCTAGAAACACACGACCATGCCACCGACTATATGAGTAGCCAGGTTGTGACGCATTGAAATTTTTGTTAATGCTCAAGTACATTATACTGTATATTTTTTTTGGTGTTCATATTATTTTTGATCACGTTGAGATTAGAACTCATATAAAAACCGTCACACACCTTCATAAACATATAAAGAAAAAATTTATTGGGTATGAACCTCAAATAGTAGAGCAACCGTAGACACTATTGGTCATCATCAGAACGGTGTAGCAAAGTGCAAAGATATGCAAACTTGCTTGCAAAGTCAAAAACAAACGGGAATATTTTCAGCGAAGGGTTAAATATGTATATGAACATATATGACAGGGCATTTTGCTGTCGTCTTTTTTCTAGACTTACTTTACAGCATGGTAAATAAATATAATCTTATTCTCATATACGTCGAGCACTGTGCTTGCATTATACCAGAAGTCCATAAATCTTAATATGGATAACTGAATGAAATTTTTAGGTAAGAAAGGATTCTTTGTCATCCTGAGGTAAAGTGGATTCCAACTTCTCCCCCTCTTAATTAAACGAGCGTATTTACGTTCGGAGGTAGGTTCGAAGTGAGTGTTTGCATATGAATAAATTATTACCCGACCTCACAACCAAGTTGAATGATAGCTGCTGATGGAAATGTATGAGATTGGAGTTCAAAGTTTAATATACTGAGAATTTGGAAGGAAATTTTCCTACATTTTCCGATACCGTTTTGATTTATTTCTTTTGAATTTGTGAATTTTGATAATAAGCTATTCCACAGACACCTACTTCACTAATTATTGAATTCTACTCAGAAATGTTTTGGTATAGATTGTTTATGATATTTCAGGTACAAAAACATTTCTTAGTTATCTCAGGTAAGGTTTTATTGTTCCTACCTAGCGAACATAATTACTTTTTCATGTATATACGGTGTGTTTCACTTCTCATGGAAACACCTCCGTATCTTCCCTAATTTTCATCGTTACATTACTATTGCGGAAAGTGACATTTTTCACACGAGTGTGAAAAATCACTTTCTCACGAGTAATGTACACTATATTTCCTACGACCACATTATAATTTTACCAAATAATGTATAAAAATATTTTGACGTTTCACACAAATTTTTCAAAGCCTGTTCTTATATACAATAAATAACTAACGAGACGATTACAAGATTGCCTGACTAAAGTAGAGATTTGATATATGAAACTATTTAACGAAAATATACATGAATTTTGAAAATTCCTTGAGATGATTCAGAATGCTTTCAAATGGATATTTGTTTAAATCAAACTCCAAGAAATATAGGTAATATTGACATGTGTCCAAGATAATTTAATGAATAGTCCGACTGAGAACCATTCTGACTTCATTTATTTTCAATAATCACTTTTAAATACAAAATATTTGAAGAAATCTATTTGAAAAGTTAAATATTTTTCAATATCATAATGGAAAAAAAGTATCCGCGGGCGAGGATCGAATCCGCGTAGTCAATATGTCCCGCTGCTTTACGAACTGAGCCAACGGAGCGTGAGGAAAGTTACTTTATTTACAACCATATATGTAATGCTGTCATTGTCAATACTAACGTCATTGAAGGTTGGGAAGTGTCACATTACACACCTCTAATTCCCGACCTCACTTCCCGCTCTCACTTCTCGCCCTCATTTCCCGCCTTCATTTCCCGCCCTCATTTTATCTATTCTTTTCTCTGGCACCAAGCCCTGGACTGCTACGTGAGCAGCCTGTCCTACTTTTGGTGGGGTACAATCTATAAATTCTTCGTCGGAAGACATGTTTTTCAATCTATTATTCGCGAATTTAATATCAGACTTTATCTGACATTTGATTATATTGGTGACAATTGTATACCCCGTAGTCACGGTAACAATGTTTCTACTTGAATTTTCTGAGAAAACCGCGTTCTTGGTAATTTATCGTTAAATTTATTATTTTAGGTATGTTCAGAACGAAACAGAGATTTATCAATTTTAATCGAAATATGATGGTTGTAAATAAAATAGTACACAAACCTCGGTAAGAAGTTTCATTCCTATCTTCAAGAAGTTGAAGAACAACTGAATGACGCTCTGACCAATGATTTCGTGTCCGGTATATTCGGTATATTCGGGTTCATCATATTGACAATAGTTATAATTCAATATATTTTAGTTACCTATTGTAGTTGATATCTCTTATGTTGATGTGGCCAGTAGAACTTTTGATTTTTTCCGTATTTACACATTATTGGTTACTATATGTAATACAGAAATCTTTCCAAATACGTTTAAATTGAGGTTTTTTCAAAATATACAATTTTCGTTTTATAAATTGTACTCATACATTTTAAATGAAATGGTTTGGCAGAAAAATTTTTAGTTTTTTTGACAAAAATTAAACAGTACCTACTCACCTGAAATTAATTTACGACCACAGTGAGACGTTTCCGCCCTAACTTCTTCACCGCAGTAGCTCTGGAATTACGATCAAAATCAAATCTGAAATCAACGAAATAACGTCAGCGTATATGTTCATTATTTATTTTTAATAATTCAAAAGTGGTAAATAATATCAATATGCGGATATGAATTTTTTACGGGAATTGCTTCGGACGAAACTTGTCCCGGCATTGAACTACGAATAATTTTTCATGAAAAAAAAGAACAACTTCTCTAAATTAATCGTTTTCTCAATGAAATCAATTTCATCAATTGACATCGTAATTTTTTGGAACTATTAAGTTTTTAGTTTGGAAAAGAAAAATTCATTGGAACTATTCATAATAACTTTTTCTCTTTGTGAATCTTTGGAAAGGTCAATTTTGGCTCAAAATGGTTCACCTACAGAAGTTGACTAGGTATAACAAAATGAGTGAAAGGACTGAAATCGTCGTGTCGATAAAAAATATTTCGGAAGGATGTCAACCATGTAGAAATCTATCAAAGGAGAAAATATCTATGATATTCTCGTTTTGTTTCACGAAAATAATAGTAACTTATTGTGAGTGTTTTAGATAGCATTTCATTCGCGCAAGAATGTTAACACGCGCGAGAGAAGCTCCGACGTTTAATTTTCTTAAGGAAATAAAATGTATCAAAAACACGCTTGCGATACAAAGTTATTATCACAATTACATTCATTTAGAATCAGGATCCCATTTTTTTTTAACGCATGATTTGATATTTTGCTCTGACAGCGGCTGGCACCTCCTGAAAAATCATTGAAATTGCGTATCAAAATATCGGAGGGTGTTGAATGGTTGCTAATTACTTTTGATTGTTAATCGACTCCATTTTTTTAAATTTGTGGAGGAAAAATATAAGAAAGTTATTCTGTTCCTGTTATAATCCTTGAAGCAGAAGGAGAAACACGCCAATTATTGCCTGCTAAGTCCAGGGAACAATATGGAGAAGTATTTTTCATACAAGCGTGCGTGATTCACCCCATAAACGCATGCAATTTAGTTTGAGAGGTGTCATTTTTCCGCACTAGTGCGTGAAAAATTTTCCCGCACGTTAATTTCACTTCAAGTGAGATATTCCCGCACTAGTGCGGGTAAAATTTTCCGCACGCGAAAGTTTGTTCAAGAGTGAGACATATTTTTTTTTTCTCACTTGTAGAAAAAATATTGATCCCAACTCTTACGGAACGGTATTCTCCTGCACTCGACTGCCTACCCAAACTCCGCTTTGCGTCGTTCAGGTAACGGCAGTCGCATGCGTACTTGTTAGGATAATAACTATTCCGAATTTAAGGAATGGTAAAAAAAGAGAGGGTAACAACAATAAATGTGGAAGTCCTGCTATTGTATTTCTTATTTTAGTATGCAATTTCATTCATACGGTCGAAGTACTCGATGCTGAAGGCCGCTATAAAGGTCTGTAAAAATATAGACATTGGGAAATTCAGTAAGCTTACTATCTCTCTGAAGAGTGAGTCGAAAGGATACAAGGCGTAGAGAGTTGCAGTATTGGAAAGAGCAAACGTGGAATAATTTTTGACGAGAGCTTGCGATAAAGAATATTTGATGATCAAGGTAATAATATCTCGTAACCTTTTAGACAGTCTAGATAATAAGCTTTGGAATATTTTAGTTGCACTGATGATGGGATGGGAGGGGTGCCTGTCGATGTTGTGAATTAACAAATTTGAAAATCGGTGATGTACAAGACAGGGGCGCATATCTGCTTGTTTCGATAGCAGATACGAAGACTGTCATTTCATAAAAATTCACAATATATGCCCGACGAAGTTATCCGACAACAGATTGTTTTTACGATTCGCTAATCACAAATGTACTGAACAACCTGTTGAAATCAATACTTTGTCGAAAGGTCCTTCAAAAGAGTTGCTTCATTTTTTAATCTACTTAACGCAGAAGCTCCTATCATATATTGCATGAGGCGCACTTCAACAACCTTACTGGCTGATATAGGTGCTGATCTAACAACAATTAAACGACATGGTAGGTGGAAAAGCTCAGCTGTAGCAGAAAGGTACATCAAGGTTTCTATATTCATTGAGCTCAATGGTAATTTTTGAAAAAATAATCAATCTATTCACAGGCAGTTATGAGATATATAGAATCCTTTCTTTTGTCGATACAATCAGTGTTCAATAGCAAAAGTTCATTTGTAAAATGATGATTGATGAATACCATATTATCATCACATTGCACATTCATCATTCACATAAAAATCAATATCTAATTAACAGTTTCTTCCATTTAAAATTATTTTTTTATTGCAAGCGCTGGCAACACTGTACAAGTCTCAGTCTAACGGAATACGTTTCTTCTGTCTTTACTACCTATTTCAATCCAAATATTGCCGAATATCATTCGCCTTGATTATCGATCGACGGGCCAATCGGTGATCGTCCCGATATATATATTTTTGGATATTTTGATATGTACTCACCTAGGTTTTGGAAAACATCAATCGGAGAATGTATGAAGTTGACGATTCATATTACTTCAAAATCCAATTCTGCTACGATTACTTCCTCGGTTACTTTATTTGATACTGTTACGATATTATTATATAATACGCCGAGCACACTACTAAACTGTTTATGTTACTTTCGCTATAAACATACAACTACTACACTGACTGATAAAACACTTAGATCTGCTTCAACTAGCTGAATATTCCAATCACTTATTAACTTCTTCAAAAATGTCTTAACTTCCTTATCACTTCTTCATTAAACTTAGTCTTCCGAGTAAAATGTGTCGTCTTATATACTAATTCCTCTAGGCCAAACTTCTCGGGATAATTTCGAGATTACTCAATACAGAAAAACATCTAAATTCCAGGAACTACCCAATTGACGGAATTAAAACACTTGCAATGTCAATTGACACCGCAATTATTTTGTGAATCCAAATATGTCTGCTGTAATGAATGAATGTGGTTGAGAAAAATGTGTTTGATTTTATAAAACATTATCATTATGAGCAATCAAGTTGCCTTGAAACTTTATTGAAATACTATTTGTCAAATATTCTCAAGTATATCATGACAATGTCATAAATTATTGTAACTGTCAACTACTCTTCGAATATTCTCCGAAATGCCATTTTCCCATCAAAAGAAATGTGATATGTTAGAATCCCACTTGGTTTGCCAGAAAAAAAGCGTAAGAGCACTCCAACACTACAGCAATTCGTTCCCCGATCGTGAATTACCTAATCGGCGTTTTTTGCTGTGCTTCATCGTCGATTCAGGAACAATGAAAAAGTCTTCGAGAAGAGGAGAACTAAAAAACTTTTTGTGATATCTGAAAATACAGAAATGGACGTTTTATCCTACTTTGAGGTATATCCAAATAATTCCATCAGAAATTTATTTAGAGAAATAGCTGTTCTACTGTATGGTATTCAACGAATTCTGAAGAAACATAAGATTTCTCCTCATAAGTTAAGACCAGTGAAAACACTAGAACCTGTTGATCCTGAGAGACGATTGGGGTTTTGTCGGTGGTTAATTAATGAATAAATGCAGACAAGATCCAAACTATAGAAATATTATATGGAGCGATGAGGCAAATTTTTCAAATCGTGGGATTTATAATAGAAAGAATTTTCATTATTGGAGTAAGTAGATAGACAATACAACCATGACCATCAAAAAAGTGACATAACCTCACTTTTCGACTCCCGCCGACTGGCCGGGCTTTTGTGGGGCCCCCATTGAGTTCTCGGCGCCGGAGCTGGTGCTGCAGGACGGAAACCCCATCGAGGAACGTCCCCACAGAAGAGGGGGTACGCTAGAGCCCAAGGGGGCCAAGTTTTCGTCAATTTAAATTCTTGATTGTCATAGTTGTATAGAATTGGGTAACTGGGATCGGCTGGGAAAAAGTGCGGGGGGCTGGGGGCGTGGGCGAAGAACGTCCCCAGAGAAGATGGGGTGCGCTGGAGCGCCAGGGGCCAAGATATTTCGATTTTTATTTATTTTTTATTTTTAGTTGATTTTATAGTTGTTGACGCCGGCACTGGCGATACGCCGCCACTGGACCGGCTCGCTGGTGTTGGGTGAGCGATACGCGGCGGCACATCAAAGGAAGGTTGTTTACGCTTAGAGGCTGTGACGAAATTCTAAGAATTCGGTGAGTGGTTTCCATCAAGACTCAGTGTGTTGTGTCGGAAATAAGACATGATTAGCATCTTACTCTAACTCATCGTTTTTTTTTTCTTTTTTTTTGTCTTTGTCTTTGAGAATTACGCGGTTAGCTGCGGGCTGGATGCTACGGGCGGGGTGGTGGGGGGAGGAGGGAATTCGAACGCTAGTTGTTGAAGAGAACGTGCTGCATATGTCATTTTGAAGAACGCGCGCTTAGATTTCAGATGTACCTGCTGGTGCTCAGTAAAATTGTACTTGTGATTTTGACGGTTTAAATGCAAAGGTGAGTTTTTGTCTGTACATAGAGTAATTGTATGCATGTCAATAGAAATCGTGAGTTATATCAAGATACCATACGAGGTATAACATTACGAATGCATGTTCCCAGGCCGTTCCCCGAAGCCAGTCCGCCGACTCAGCACAACGTCACTTTGAACCGATGTTATTTATATACCTTAAATGTAATTGTTCATCATTCATTTTCCGTCTTTTGACAGCTTAATACAAATAAAGTTTTTTAAAAAGTCCTTCGGCCGATCGTTAGAAATAATTGGCGCAGTCGTTGTAGGATTGTCCGAAAACATCTCATCGCGAATTTGTTTGTGAGTTTTAACTCTTAGTGGACCAGAACCTGAAAAAACAAGAAAATTTCGTAGAACGAGCCAGACGCCGGGGAGTTTTCCAGAAAACAAGAAATTGAACCAGGAAGCGTGGAGACAACCAGGAATAGGTGAGCCATCCATTTTTCCTATCATTTCATTCGTATTCTGTGGCAAAAGTGACTGAAGTGAATCAATCAGAAATCAATGCATATGATTTTTTTTAAATTTAGGGACTAGTATTGAATTGGTGGAAATCAATTGCGTTTTGATTATTAGTGCAAATAATATTCTAAAGCATAGTTATAGTTTAAGCTCAAGAAAATTAAGAATTTCACATTTTCAAGAAAATAATAGTACTTAATAATAATAGTTATTTCCTTTTTTTCTCTCAAGACTTTATTAAAAATTCAAAATTGACGAATTAATTGGACAATTGAATAGCTTAGCTCTAAGCAGTAGTAATACCATGCCAAACACAGTAGAAAGAATAGTGAATTACCAATTACTCAGACTATATATTGATACTATTCCAAATTTTAGTGGAAATAATGATGGTACTTTAGAAGTGTTTCTAGAACATTGCGATTTTTTGATCTCAACCTATACGAATGCACAAAATTCTGATGATTCACTCAATAAATTCCTAATAAGAGCAGTTATTGGGAAATTGTCCGGAAATGCTTTGATGTTAATTGGTAGTAGACCGGAAATTAGAGATTGGGCTAATTTAAAAAGTCTCCTCAGACTGAGTTTTGGAGATCAAAGAAATTTAGATTGTCTTGTTCAAGAACTAATCATCATGAAACCATACAAAAATTAAACATTTTTTGCTTTTGGTCAAAGAATTCAGAAAAGTAGAAGTACTATAGCTTCCAAATTAATCTCAATGAACCTAAGTAATGAAGAACGTACCTTTAAAATTCAAAATTATGATGAACTTTCATTAAAAACGTTTATTCGTGGTTTGAGTGGTAGAATTCAAGATATGGTTAGATTAAGGAACCCAGGTTCTTTAGAACTTGCGATATGTTTTGTCCTAGAGGAAGAAAATTTTATTCATAATCAAAAACAAAATGGATACCACCCAAATGCACCTCAATACAATAGAATGGTACCTCCACGACCACAGTCGTCAAATAACAGTCAATTTAGATCGCCACAATCAATCTCAAATTTTCGCCCACAGTTACCACCTCAAAATTTCCAAAGACAAAATTTCAGTAGTCAAAATTTTGAAAATCGTAGATACTTACCTACACAAAATTTAAGGTATCAATTTCCATCTCAACCTATCAATATTCAGCCGAAACAAAATTTGCCTCCTCAGAAATATTTTACAAATGAACAAGTTTTTGGTACACCTCGTAACATTTTTAAACCTACTGGACAAGTACCAAAAAATAATCCCGAACCAATGTCGACCACGTCTAGTAATCCAACAATACAAAACAAAAATTTTTATTCGAATAGGAATTATTTTCAAAATTCCGGTCCACGTAATTTCAATGCAGAAGAACTTCACAACATAGAAACCAATTACCCTTTAAATGATTGCGTACAATCTAATTTCCCATTCGAAAATCAAGGGTACGAAAATATGGCTTCAGGATTTACTGAGGAACCGTATGACCCATCGTATTCTTACGAAGGTGTCGAGTGCCAATACAATTCTGACATTTCATATTATCAACCTAGTACTGAAACCATGATTGAAACAGATAATTGCGTCTCTGATGAAAATTTTCACCAAATCTTGACCAACGACAACACCACGTATCAAAAATAGACCTTAATCACTTACAAAACAATCTACCCTACATTTATGTTCCGAAAATTAAAGCAAAATTTTTGGTTGACACAGGCAGTTCACGTAGTCTCATGAGTCCAAAATTAGCATATACATTTTTAAAAAATTGCATATCCAATGAAAAATTCAATATTCAAACTTCCCATAGTATTTCATTCCATAATGAAGTGGCTGTTATTCCTATAGTCGAAATTTTCAATATCGAAGAATTCCACAATTGCTATATTTTTGATTTTAATGAAAAATACGATGGACTTATAGGAATGGATCTTCTAAAACAATTACAAGCTGTAGTTGATATTCATAGAAAATTGCTAATTACTCCAATGAATCACATTCCAATTATTTTTGAACAGTTAGAACTGACAACAAAAAAAATTCCAGAAAAATGTTTTCACACCCTGATTATCCCAAGCAGAACACAACAAGTAGTGAAACTTCCTGTCAGACAAAAAAATGGCATAGGATTACTAGATTATATAGATTTCGGACACAAACTAGAATCTCCTCAAGCAATTGTAAACATAGAGAACTATTTTGCTTTCACAACTATAATAAATGCCAATACAAAACCTGTCAAAATTAATATAACGGAACCTTTTGAGATTGAACTTTTGAATCCAAACGAAATAAATTTCATTGGAAATATCAATTCGAATCAAAAATTAAATGAAAAACAAGAAACCCTTTTGAAAAGTAACCTCAAAAATCTAAGATTGGAACATTGTAATAAAGAAGAAAAGGATGCTATTAGAAAGTTATGTTATGAGTACAGAGACATTTTCCACTGCGAAAACATCCCTCTGAGATTCTCTAATGAAATATCACATAAAATAAAGTTGAAAGATGAAACCCCAGTTTTCACAAAGTCTTACCGTTTTCCCGAAATTCACAAAAGTGAGGTTTCTTCCCAAATAAATAAAATGTTGAACCAAGGGATAATCCAACCGTCAACTTCACCTTGGAGTAGCCCAATATGGGTGGTCCTCAAAAAACTAGATCAAACAGGTAAACAAAAATGGCGGATAGTTATCGACTACCGCAAATTGAACGACAAGACTATAGACGACAAATACCCACTTCCGAATATTACGAATATTTTAGACAAACTTGGAAGAGCAAATTATTTCACAACTCTCGATTTGGCTTCAGGTTATCACCAAATTGAGATGGACCAAAACGACATTCCAAAGACAGCTTTGTCGACACAGAATGGACACTATGAATTCAAACGCATGCCATTTGGTCTTAAAAATGCTCCCTCCACCTTCCAAAGGGTCATGGACAATGTCCTAAGGGGTCTAAACAACGAAACTTGTTTAGTGTACCTGGATGACATAATAATATTCAGTAGTTCATTGCAGGAACATATTTCTAGAATTAAACACGTATTTGACCGATTAAGGAACTCAAATTTCAAAATACAATTGGATAAATCCGAATTTTTCCAAAAATCAGTTGCTTATCTGGGCCATGTCATCACCCCTGATGGAGTGAAACCTAATCCAGATAAGATATCAGCAATTCAAAAATATCCTATCCCAAGAACCCAAAGAGAAATTAAATCGTTTTTAGGGTTGATGGGATATTATCGAAAATTCATTAAGGATTTTGCCAAAATTACTAAACCCATGATATCATGTTTGAAACGGAATGCAAAAATAGTTCATGATCAAAATTTTATCCAAAGTTTCGAAACTTGTAAGAAAATTTTGTGTAATGACCCAATACTCCAATACCCCGACTTCCAGAAAGAATTCATACTATCCACGGACGCTTCAAATGTGGCCCTTGGTGCCGTCCTATCCCAAGGTACTATAGGTCAAGACAAACCTATCGCCTATGCCTCGCGCACTCTGAATGAAACCGAACAGAGATACAGTACTATCGAAAGGGAACTTCTTTCGATTGTTTGGGTTTGCAAACAGTTCAGGCCATATCTTTTTGGACGGCCCTTCACAATTGTATGTGACCATCGCCCACTCACTTGGCTTTTTAACATCCGAGAACCAAATTCTAAACTATTTCGCTGGCGTTTGAAACTGGAGGAATATGATTACAAAATCATTTATAAAAAGGGACAATTGAATTCCAATGCAGATGCACTCTCTCGCATACAACTCAATATGCACGAAACTGATTCGATAATTAACAACCCAGGTAATGTTGATGAAGAAACGTTGGAATTTCTGAGGGACCTTGCAGAAAATCCAGTCGACCAACAAATGCCAAGCACAAGTGGAAATAACGTTGAAAAATCCAAACTCAACGTACTTTCTGATGTCCGAATAAAACCCCCTAATCACCCAAAAACCCCAATCGATCGAATCAACCCTCCTTATTCTGACGAAACACCCCATTCTTCATCAAAAGAAATAATAAATGACGGAATCCCGATTCGAGACGATATTATCAATAACAAAATATATCAAATTCACGTTTTCAAAAACAAACAAAATAAAGTCTCAATTGATCAAGAGACCTACGGAATTCACAAAATAATAACTCTCAAAGTACCCTTAGAGAAAAATGAACCTCTTATTTTTGATTTCATGAAAGATTACCTGAAACCGAATATTAACTACTTTATTCACTTTGAAAATACACAGTTAATCAATAATTTCACGAATGTTTATTCAGAAAATTTCAGTAAACAAACTTTAAAATTATTCAGATGTACAAAACGGGTTAATACAATTAAAGACTTAGAAGAACAGATCCTGATGATGAAAAATCATCACGATGGAAAAACAAACCATCGTGGCATAGAAGAAACCCTGCAATACATTAAACGAAATTATTATTGGATTAATATGAAAAAATCAATTACAAATTATATAAATGCCTGTGACACTTGTAACAGAGCTAAATATTCTCGAAAGAATCCATATGTCCCATTAGTTTTGACTGAAACCCCATCCAAACCTTTTCAGTTGATTCACATAGACGTCTTTTTCTTTGATTCAAAAATATACTTGACTATTATCGATTCTTTCTCAAAATTTGCACAAGCAATACCAATTGCCGGGAAATCAGCCATTAACATTTGCGATGCTTTAGTGAAATATTTTGCTTCCTTTGGTACCCCCCAAAATATAACTGCCGATAGCGGTAGTGAGTTCAACAATGGAACGGTCAATGAACTCTTAAAATTACACAAAATTAATGTAAATTTTACCACTCCCGGACACCACGAGTCTAATAGTCCTGTAGAAAGACTTCACTCTACCCTGATTGAACATCTACGAATATTGAAAGAAACTTACCCTAACGAAACAGATCTAATGAATTATGCCATATTAGCTTACAACAGTTCTATTCACAGTTCAACCGATTTCACCCCATTCGAATTAGTATTTGGTCACACCAACTCAAGAAACCCAGACGAAATTTTCACCCCGAAAGAAGTATTTACGGCGTACGTTCAAGAACACAAACAAAAACTAACCCCTGTTTATGAAAAAATCAAAAAAAATCTAGAAGCTCGAAAACAGAAAGTATTAGAGAAAACGAACAAAGAAGGTAACGTAAATGATGAATTTAAAATAAATCAAAAAGTTTTCAAGAAAAACCCCAAAAACAGAAATAAAAAGAACAATAAGTTTTTAGGCCCATATACTATAGTGAAAATGCTAGAACATAATAAGGTACAAATAAAAAATAATAAAAACAAGGTCGAAACAATCCATATTAAAGAATTAAGAAAGCCTCCTCTGTTACAGGCTCAAAATGAGGAAACTGAAAATCCTGAACCTCCTAATGGTAATAATGGCATTAACCCAGGCCAATCCAGAAATTGAAATAAAATCAATAAACCCATCCCCAGGAATCCTCCCATTCAAATTTGGAACTGCAAAAATTGTAACCAATAAATACATTTTCTTGAATGACATTGATTTAGTTACACTCGAGTTTGAAATCCACAGCTTAATAAAACATTTCCATAAATTAAGAGATATACCAAACGACAAAACAATTTATTTCAGAAGTTTAGCAAATAAATATGAGCATTTGAAACCACTGATTTCAGAAATTTTACATAAGTTTGACAACATTCGAAACCACCCAAAAATTAGACAAAAACGAGGTTTAATAAATATTGGAGGAACAGTCCAGAAATGGCTTTTTGGTACCTTAGATTCTTCAGATGGAGAACAATATAATAAAGCAATTGAAATTTTGAAAAAAAATCAACAGCAAATTGTGAAACAAGTTAATTCCCAAATTTCAATATCCAAACAAATAATCGATAAATTTTCAAAACATATTGAATCAATTATCAGAAATCAAAAGGAAATGTCCAAGTATATCGAGAACTATAAATCAAATCTTACTAATGTAACAGATCAACTCTATAAATACACTGTGTATTCGAGTATGTTGGATCAAATATTTTTTGAGCACAAATGTTATTATCACATTTTTAGATAACATGGAAAATGCAATAACTTTCGCTAAATTACACACAGTTCATCCTGATATTTTGAGTATTCAAAATTTGAAAGATATCCTCATCGAATTGCACAATCAATATGATTCCAAAGAAATCTTACAAATACATATACATGCATGGTATTCCATAATTCAGACAAATTGTTATTTTTCGGAATCAAAAATTATTTTTGCCATAGAATTTCCCATAATTTATCCTAAAACCTTTCAATATTTCCATTTATATCCAATACCAACTGAAAAAAACACCATAATCATTCCCAAAAAACCTTACTTGGCTCTCGAAGAAGAAATATACCAATACATGGATCAACCCTGTATGCAAGTGCTAGACGTATACATTTGCAGTCAAGAACAATTGAGATTCCATCCAGAAGAAGACTGCGTGGCAGCCCTTATCCAGGACAAAGATGTTAGATGCCCTCAAGTGCCGATAAAACCACCCACACAAATATTCAACAAAATCAATGAGGAATACCTCATAACAATCACATCAGGGGATACCAAAATGAAATCCAGTTGTCCGGAGGAACAATTTTTCACAGTCAAACACAGCACCCTCTTACGAATACCAATAAACTGTAGTCTCGAATACAAACATTACAAATTCGAGAACCACCAAACAACAAACCGTGGAAGGCCACTCATCTTGCCAAAAATCAACAATGAAGTTTTGGAAATGGAAACACTGCCAAGGAAACAACTACAAATCGAGAATATCCCATTAGAAGATATCCACCAGCTCCAAAAACACATCGACGCAACCAATCAATTATCGATAAATGATATCGATAATTTCCAATCAAATAACTGGACCTTATGGTTGATAATATGCATTGCTGTTATTGTTGTAGTATATTTCAGCATCCGAAAAATGTACTGCACGAAAAACAGACCCAATTCCAAAATTGAAATTAAACTCGAAGAAAAGGGCAGCAAAAGTTCGCCTTCAGCCCTGTTCCAGCCCGAAGCCGAAATTTAAGGAGGGAGGAGTTATATCAAGATACCATACGAGGTATAACATTACGAATGCATGTTCCCAGGCCGTTCCCCGAAGCCAGTCCGCCGACTCAGCACAACGTCACTTTGAACCGATGTTATTTATATACCTTAAATGTAATTGTTCATCATTCATTTTCCGTCTTTTGTCAGCTTAATAAAAATAAAGTTTTTTAAAAAGTCCTTCGGCCGATCGTTAGAAATAATTCGTGTGAGCGTTTTGATACTGTTCCTTTTGCCTTGTGAATTTTTTGCTATTAATTTTTTTGCAAAGTTTTGTGTATATATATGTACGTGTATATATATATATATATATATATATATATATATATATATATACAGTGCGTATCAAATTTTCCATTCCATATACAGTGTGAATGAACATAAATATATTGTTTGAATATTTGAGTGAAGTATTTCGCTCTTTCGCAGAAGCCTCACATTGATGAAATTAACAAGGTTGGTTTGACCTGCAGGAAGGAGTCGAAGAAGTTGGCCGAGCTACCGTTGGACGAGCCCCAATTGATATTAGACGCGGAGGTGAAAACGACTAGATTCGGAGAGGCAATTTTCATCGAGTTGACAGATTTCAAAATATTCCTGCCAAACAGAGCCACCGCTGCCCTCAAGAGCAACTTGAAGGAATTGACAGGGTCTCAGCACGTACTCATCTACAGAGGCGAACACAAGTCCAGCCTGCATCAGCACCCGCAGCAGCTGTTCGAGATAACCAAGGCGTAGTATTACTTTTTCACGCACAAAAAGTGAGTTTTCTCGATTTTTCATTAATTTTTCGCATATTTTTGTGTGTTGTATTTTTTGAATAAAGATGAATTCTGATGCTATTGCCAATTTGGCCGCTGATATGATCAAAAATTTGAGGAAGGCGAAAAGAATTTTGTTTGAAAAATTCACCGCCGATGATCAAAAAACATGGCTGGCACATTACAAAAAAACTGCTCGTCTTTTGACTAGTGCCATATCGCTGAGGACTCGATTGGGACTCTACGCAGACTCCAAACTTTGGCGGGCCATCTGAAAATTATTCGTAAATCCATCAAAAATTTGGGAGCTCGTCATGTGGGCGAAGGGGTTAAATCAAAATTATCGTCACGAGTTAGGTGGGAGGATTTGAAGTCTACATTTGCTTCTCGTTTGCGTACAGGTATAATCATAAATTTGGTACATAAAGATATTAGACAATTCTTCCGAAATGCTTATACCTTATTCAAACGACGAGTACAAAATTTATTGAAAAAACAGGATATGATTAGAGTTAATGCGACATTTTGCGGGGAATTTAACAAAAATAATTTGAACGAGGAACATAAAACTGAATATAAATATTTCAACACCAAAAACGCTGTGATTGATAGAAGTACTGATTCGAAAGAGTGTTTCCTCGAAAACGTTGTAGATCAGGTGCAAAACAAATTATCCGAATTCGCCGAAAAAGAGAGCGGCTGGAGTCTCCAAAAAATCGTGAGTTTGGAAATAAATACAAACAAATTCGGCTCGGCAACGGTTCGTCTCACATCGAGTTGCCAAAAAAAGAGCTTGCATCAACATCAAAAATGATGGTGATGCATGTTTTGCTTGGGCCATAGTTTCGGCATTGTATCCGACACAAATAAATATAGATAGAACGTCATCTTATCCCCACTATTCAAGTATTGTAAATTTGACAGGTATCAAATTTCCGATGACATTGAGGCAAATTGCCAAATTCGAGAAATTAAACAACATTTCTGTGAATGTGTACACTTTGGAATTAATCCAGCCTAAGCCGGATTAAGAGGCATTTTTCGTGACAGTTCCGAGTAGACTCACTAAACAAATATTAGATCGACACGTCAATTTACTCCTAATTCAAAATGAATATCACCCAAAATTGAACGATTATGAAGCGGTACCAGATATAGACGACGAATGTGACATACGCTATCATTTTTGTTTGATTAAGGATTTATCTCGGCTATTCAATACACAACTTGGTAAGGATAAGTATAAAAAATACATTTGCGACAGGTATTTGAATTATTTCAGAAGTGAAGAAAAATTGGACAGTCATACGGTTTATTGCCAAAAAACAAACACATGTAAAATTTCGTTCCCTCACTACGATCACGTGGAATTTCAGGACTTTGCACATAAAGAAAAGGTACCCTTTGTAATATATGCGGATTTCGAGTCGATTCTGGAACCGTTCGAAGATGCCGGATGAGAAGTACCAAAACCATATTCCGTTCAGTGCCGGATTTTATTTCAAGTGTGCTTTCGACGACACTTTGTCATTTTACGATAGCCATCGAGATTTAGATTCGATGGATTAGTTTGCGCAGCGAATGGGAGACATAGCCAAAATTATTGAAGCCAAAACTTTGGATATAGTCCCCATGACCACATCACCTGATGAGGTGAACGTGCCGTGTTTCCAAATCTGTGAAAAACCATGGAAATCTGACGACAAAATTGTTAAAGACCATAATCACTACACTGGTGCCTTTCGCAGATATAAGCATGCGCAGTGCAACTTGTCATACAAAAAGTTTTTTGTGGTGCCGTTCGTTTTCCATAATTTTTCCGGATACGACAGTCATTTTATTATTCGAGATATAGCAAAGAGGGGGCGAGTCAGTTTGTTACCTGTAAACAAAGAAAAATACATATCTTTCACCCAGTATGACGACAATACAAACATCAAGTTCAGATTCATCGATTCGTTCCGTTTTATGGCCATGAGTTTGAACCATTTGGTTCAGACTTTGACAGTGCTCGATTTGAAAATATCCAAACGCGAATTTGCACATCTAACAGCCTCGCAATACAAATTATTCACTCGAAAGGGCATATTCCCATACGATTTCGTCGATTCAATGGAAAAGTTGGAAGTTGAATGTTTGCCGGCGCTCATTTCTACAAGTTACATTAGCAAGGCAGAATACGAACATGCGCAGAACGTGTGGCAAACGTTCAACTTGAAAACACTGGGCGAGTACTCCGACTTGTTCATGAAAAAGTACATATTGCTCTTGGCTGAAATTTTCGAGAATTTTCGAAATATCGGTCACGAGACATATGGCCTGGACCCCGCGTGGAACTACACCCTACGCAGCTATACGTGGTCGTGCATGTTGAAGTATACCCAATGCAAGTTGCAGATTTTGAAGGACGTCGACATGCTCATGTTCATCGAGCGAGGAATTCGCGGGGGCATCAGTCAGTGCTGCAACAGGCGCTCCACGGCAAATAATAAATACATGGGTGACAGGTATGACGTCACTCCGCTCTCCACTTATTTGCTATACTCGATGTAAATAATTTATATGGGTGGGCCATGAAGGAATATCTTCCGTACGGGGGATTCAAATGGCTCGAGAATGCTGCCGATTTGAATGTGCTCGAGGTATCGGACACTTCGCCAATTGGCTATATTCTAGAAGTCGATTTGGAGTACCCCAAACATTTACATGACAAACACAAAGATTTTCCATTGTGCGCCGAACACCGTACTCCGCCAGGTTCAAAATTACCAAAATGAATGACCACCCTGTACCACAAGGAAAACTATGTTGTATACTACAGGGTGTTGAAACAAGCACTGACGCACGGACTTGAACTTAGAAAAATTCACAGAGTTCTGCAATTCGACCAATCAGCCTGGTTCAAACCATACATTGAATTGAATACGAAATTACGCGCAGAAGCAAAAACCACTTTCGGCAAAAATAACTACAAATTAGCCAATAACGCAGTATTCGGGAAAACGATGCTCAACATTCGGAAACATCGTATAGTGAAAATGATCTCAAAATGGGAGGGGCGATATGGCGCGAAAAATTTAATTTCCAGCCCGAATTTTAAGAATCGCATGAGGACCTCGTCGCTATCGAGATGGCAAATACGGATCTGTTGTTCAATGAAGGCATATATCAGAATGACGATACTTGACATTTCCAAGGTGTGCGTGTATGATTTCGATCATGGCTTCATGATGAAAAAATACACGAGCGATCAGTGCAAGTTGATGTACACGGACACTGATTCGCTAATTTATGAAATCAAATCCGATGACATTAACAAAATTTATTGAAATTAGACATTGAAAAATTCGATACAAGTGATTACCCTACCAACAACCCTTATAGTATTCCCTTGCAAACAAAAAAGTCTCCGGCTTGACGGAAGACGAAGCGAATGGTCAAATTATGACAGATTTCGTGGGACTCCGTTCAAAGCTGTACACTTATAAGATACAGGGTGGGAAATGCGTCAAAAAATCCAAAGGAGTGAAATACAGCGTTGTCCAAAATAAAATCACTTTTGACGACTAAGTAGAATGTTTGGAAAATTAGCGTGAGAAAGTCACATCTCAACGCTGTATTCGCTCTTTTGCGCACAACGTGTTTAGTGGTGAGCAAACAAAAATCGCCACATGACGACAAACGGTATTTGATTGCCAGCTCTCATGATACTCTGCCATGGGGGCATTACAGTTTTATGAATATGTAAAATTGTTTCAGACCCCCACCATAGCACACTCTATGCAAAATGTATGTTATCAAGAAATCATCAGAGCTGATCATCACTGTCACACTTTATTGATACTTCACCTTTTCCTTGGTCCATCACGGAAAATATTGTCAAAATGTGGTCCACCGAAAAATGGGGAGTATTAGTAGACCAGGCTTGGGGCGATCGACCTTTTTACAGTTTGGCGCACTTAGAGTACACACGAGAACTTGATGCCACAGACAGAGAAGACACACTCGCCACCGAAGACTGGTCTATACATTTCACTGAAGATGTCTATTGCGTATGGTTGAAACAGTACTATATTCCGAACTACAGATTACGTCTATGTTATACCTATTTTAAAGCATTCAGAAAGGCCATGAAACACCATACATTTCACAGTATCAGAGACCATAAACACATCATATACGATTCGAATAACTTGAGCGAATTGTATCAAAATCCTTCATTATGGTGTCACAACAGATTTGACGCTGGAAACAAGCGATTCCTGTCGTAATGACTTACATTCATACGATTACAAAGGTCATCGTTTCAAAACGCCTCCTCCATATAACTGCTTCATTGGCTCTGGCGATGAGGATTTTGATCTCGATTGAATAAATTAAAATCACACAAAAATATGCGAAAAATGAATGGTGGAATTGTGGAAAACTATAAATGTATTATTATTATTATATTGTGATAATAATGATCATTATTATTGTATCAATAGACGTATAAAATAAATTTTCTCGACTGGTAGTGTCATCCATGTGTCATCTGTCACTCTGCTAATGACATCTGACGCTCTTGGTTCTGGAGGGACATCAGCGCCATCTGTCGTCGGTCTGTGCCTGATCACCTAATTGTGCTCATAGTAATTACGGACGAAATCACATGGGGGATCTATTCACGATGATCAGCCATAGGATCGCCATAAGGCTGCCAGTTGAACCCTTCTACTTGGCACGAAAGACATGCAACTATATCTTCCGAGCCGGTATACGTAACCAGCTTCGGCTAACTTACTTGCAGGAAAGGCTGAAGTTCAGTATCGAAACGAGTCGAGTCTTGTTTCGTACTGCATCTCTCTCTCTCTGCAAACACACAGACACACTGCAAACTGCATACTGAATTGAAACGCTACCTCTGTCCAATATATGTTTATTTCATTTCGTAATCAAACAATACTTTGTCCCTTAAATAAAATAAAAATTCGCGGAAACATAAATGTTTATCGTCTTTTGATATCGTAGTGCACAAGTTTATAGTCTCATCAAATGTTAAAGCATTGTTTCTAGCAAGATCTTTAGCACTAGCTAATAAATCATGATAAAATTGACAAAAGTTCATATTCAATAAATATTCAAATCTTCCCGCCAACACTGTCGCATCCAGATATAGGATTTCCTGAATTTCGAGCTCCATTAGGTAGAAGTATGTGTCATTCTCGGGAACTCGCATTTTTGTTGTCTCTTCATAAGTGTGTAATTCCAAATCCATGACATCGTTCCAGTCGAGTTTGATTCGGGTGCTGTTGGCTGCATTCGGGTCAGTTCGGCTATTGTACAGACAATTATTGGCACCCACGAAGATGCCCCATTCAAACATGCTGAAAGACAGGCTGGAGCATATGGTGTGGACCTTGCACACGAGTTTCACTGCAGGTACGAAACTCCGAGCAAAACTTATTCCACATTGAACAGTGAGAATGTCAGTGTTTCGAAACTCGTACGTGCCGTTGCACACATAAAAACGTTCAGTTTTGATGGCTTCTTTGTACATGTCACAAACTCGATCTAATTCAGCAGTACGTTCTGCCCACTCTGATGATGATAATGCAGATGATGAGGAATCGTATTCCACCGACACTAGTGACGAAGACATCAACTCGTAATCAGACGTTGGCTCCTCAGATTCGAAGTGCATTCCACCAAGCATAGCGACAGACTGACGTACCAACGCAGAGATTTTCCGTTGAAATATTCACAGCGGCGCATGTGGATTCTTCACTCTGACGAAGAGTGTGAAAAAGGCCCCTATTCCAGCTGTGTCATTTTTCTACTGAATTACAAGCGATTTTCGGCATCGATCCAACTGTTGTTCGTATTGTCAAACCCAAGCCATTTCACCAAGACTTTTCGACCCTTACTTCTAATGATTTTCTCCACTAGATAGACTTCAGGATTTTTTGTTTTTTGTGTTTCCTGTTCGTAGAAAGCGCAGCAGATTGGTCGCCCTTCCAAATCCTCCAGCAAGTACATGATTGGTTGGGTGATTTTCTCTTTGACAACTTTGAAAAGTTCCGTCTTCCAATTGGGTGTATATATATTCCTTCTCGAACATATGTTTGGCATTGCTAATTCGCACAAAGTCCCCAATTTTGAACTTTTTTCGGCCAGCACGTCCCGCATAATCATACGCAAACTTGTACACCTTTTCTTCATTGTCTTTGGTGACGTCACACGGTTTCATGCCGATTGTACGATATTTGCGCTGATTGTAATTTTTGGCAATGTCCGTCAAAATCTCCAGCCATTTGTAGGTGCCATTCAAACTAAATTACTTGAATATATTCTCCTTAAGAGTACGTATAACCCTCTCCACGATCGCGGCTTTCTTCACGGTATACGTGCTGTAGTGTTTGATGTTGTACTTTTTCAGAAGAGCCTGGAAGCTGGATTTGAAGAATTCAGTTCCGAGATCAGACTGCAGGAGCGTAGGACATCTTTTTCCTTCCGAAAATATGTCACTCATCGCTTCGGTGACGTCTCGACCACCTTTGGCCTTCAAAGGACGCACCCACAGGTACTTGGAAAAGGTATCAATCACCACGAGGATATAATAAGCTTTTATTGACTTTGGAGTATTTTTGAAGATCAGCCATGTCCATCTGCCACAGATCGTCGAGTCCTCTGATGATGGTACGTCTGCGAGGAAAATTGCTTCTGGCTGGAGCATGGAGCTCATTAACCAATTGGTTTTTCTCAGATGATGACGTCATTTCGCTTATGGCGGAGCCAATACACTAACTGCACTGGGCGTTACACCTTCTACTTAAGAGGCTGGAATATCAACAATATCCAGTGCCAATTTATCTAAGCGTTTCTTGGCATTTTCGTGCTCTTTCATCGAAAGTGACATGAATTTCATCACTCGAATATCCAAGGCTATTAGATTGTGGAGTCTAGCTCGTCTTTGAGCTTGTGTATGACTACATCTTTGAGCTTCTGTATGACGTCATCAACGTATTTTTTGTTTGCAACATCATTGAGTGCACTTGGCGTTTCAAAATTGGACATTTTCACATTTGCAGCATCATTGTCCCTATTGGCCGTATAGTTGAGTATGGCGCCAGGAAAATGGTAGGGCTGCTGCTGCTGTGCACGGCGAGCTGACGAAGTTTGACCGAACTTGTTGATGCTCATGATGGTACTGTGGCGTGAAAAACGTCTGCGATTGTATTTATCGAGTAAAGCCTGCTTCTCTAAGCTCATTGACGATGGCCACGATCTCGTTGTCGGTAGAGGTGCTGCCAGCAGTTTTGGCGGCAACCAGTAACCTATATCTGTCAACTAGCTCGTTGACGTCATCTCAGTGTACGTATTCTACAGGTTTTGTGTTGTATGTCAACTGATCTGGGATACCATTGCCGCCGACATGACCACGACTTCGACCACCTCCACCACCTATTTTTGACCAGGGGTCTTTGAACATTTGTCGAATTAAATTTTCGTATTTGGCAGTCTGAGAAGGATTCAACCTGCCTCGCGCATCTACATGCACACCTGTAGCTGTCAAAATTTGCTTGTATGCCATCAAGTCGGCTCTAGCGTATTTGGGATTTTTGTAGAAAATCAAACTATATAGTCCCGAAGTGCCCTCGTATGTTACACCATCGATGCGAATGTCTCCCATATCTTTGTCGAATTCCATCATCATCATCATCATCATCATCATCATCATCATCATCATCATCATCATCATCATCATCATCATCATCATCATCATCATCATCATCATCATCATCATCATCATCATCATCATCATCATCATCATCATCATCATCATCATCATCATCATCATCATCATCATCATCATCATCATCATCATCATCATCATCATCATCATCATCATCATCATCATCATCATCATCATCATCATCATCATCATCATCATCATCATCATCATCATCATCATCATCATCATCATCATCATCATCATCATCATCATCATCATCATCATCATCATCATCATCATCATCATCATCATCATCATCATCATCATCATCATCATCATCATCATCATCATCATCATCATCATCATCATCATCATCATCATCATCATCATCATCATCATCATCATCATCATCATCATCATCATCATCATCATCATCATCATCATCATCATCATCATCATCATCATCATCATCATCATCATCATCATCATCATCATCATCATCATCATCATCATCATCATCATCATCATCATCATCATCATCATCATCATCATCATCATCATCATCATCATCATCATCATCATCATCATCATCATCATCATCATCATCATCATCATCATCATCATCATCATCATCATCATCATCATCATCATCATCATCATCATCATCATCATCATCATCATCATCATCATCATCATCATCATCATCATCATCATCATCATCATCATCATCATCATCATCATCATCATCATCATCATCATCATCATCATCATCATCATCATCATCATCATCATCATCATCATCATCATCATCATCATCATCATCATCATCATCATCACCATTATCTGTGTGGTAGCTTTCTTCATCTTCTTCCTTCTTCATGTCTGGAGTCGATGGCGGCTCCTGCTTCTCTTCTTTTTCCACTGTCAGCCGTGATCGCTTGATGAGTGGCGGCACTGCCACACTCAATCTTTTCAGCGGCACCGTAATGGGTTTTAATATTTTACTCAGTGCTTCATCCTGTTCGGATTTTTCGAGTTTCAGACTCAGATACTTTTTTCGAACAATTTTTGACAACTGATTGACTTGACGTTTTCGTTCAGCTTTCGCAATTGCAGTGTCGACATGTGATGTAGTCGGCGCCATTGCTCGGGACAGAATTACGTACACAAAGTATTACACTTGAATATATCTGTCAAAGCCCAGACGGTAGCGCCCTTTGTTCACATCGAAGTCTTTAACAATCACCAAAGATCCGAATTTTTCCTTCCAACAGGTGGCGCACATGCGGCGAAATTCCTCAAAGGTGTAATCCGGGGATACGTGCTCTTCGAAAGCGCGCTTCAAATTCATATCATCTTGCCGAAATAGTACTATAATATTGTAGGTTTGATATAAGTAGGCTGTGTCAATCCCTTTGTGGCATGCCATTGCATAGAACTCTCTAATTTTATTCTGTTTGTCACACGCCACATCGTCAAATATGAAAATTGAGTTTCCTTTCGCCTTTGACAGATCGATTATCTCGTCAATTTCCCTGTATGGAAAATAGCCCACGCCCCTGACTTGTTTGAGTACATCGTGCAGTAGCTGATATTTAGGTTGGTACAGCGACTTTGAATAAACGTTAACATTCTCGAAGCGTGCTCCGTTTGGGCTGAACAGCAGACTGTGTACAGCGTCGGTTTTGCCACATCCGCTGGGGCCACAAAATATCGCTCGGAATGAATTTGGTAGCAGGGGACCGTGTTTGCGTATTACACCATTGAAGCCGTTTCCACCAACGAAATCCAAATTGACTAATTCCAGAACCGGATCTTGTTGCACCACTTGCACGTGTGGCGATTTGCATACAACGCTTCACGCAAATCGGATTGGGAACGCCTGGCCTTGGACAGGAATCGTTTCGCCAGATGAATCGCAAGCCTTTCCCATATAATTGACCCGATTTTTGATGTGGAGTACAGGAGACGTCTTTGGGTGTCTTTATACCGAACATAAGTGGAGGAAAATTCTATTATTTTGCCAACGGAGCGCCATCTGTCAGCTTCATCCATATACCGACAGGCTGCTACGAAATCTCTGACATTGCCAAGTTTATTCACAAGCACATCGATAAACCGAGAGAGAAGAAGAAATATAAAAGAAAGGCGAACGTAGAGGGAGACAACAACACCATCGAAGAGGCAGTGTTCTCTCTCAAACCCAATACCATTACGCTACAGTGCGAAATTTACAGCAAGTACTATAGCATAGACTTTCGTCCCGAGGATTCCATCGGAAGGCTATTGGGTTTCTCGCCTAGAGTACTGAAAGCTGGAATCGTTCAAGTGTCTGACCTGCCCGTCAACATAGTCAAAGTTCGAACAGTTCATACTGACAGTAACGTCACATCGGGTGCCTTCTTCAACAATCGTCCATCTCACACCATATACGAGTTCGCGGTTAGGGAGGACCCCGGCTTTGCCATCGGCGAAACTCCAGCAAGTTTGATTAACCTGCCTGTGAACAAGAGCGAAATACATCATAAGACTGGTGTTGCGCAAACTGTCAAATGGGGTTGGTATTTGATCAGGATCAAGATTACGACCATAAAAGTGTCGAGAACGCAGGCGTCAGTTCAGTCGCGCATAAGCAGTCATCGAGAGCACACCACACTCATCATAATCATACTTCTTCTTTGTCAAGTTCACAGTTCTTCAAATCAAAAGGACATCATGTTGTCAAAACAAGTGTTCGACGTGTACAATCATTCAAAGTTTGATGAATCCATTCAAAGAGTGGAAACACGAACGCACCACCCATATGTCAAGTCCTTCCAAAATAATGACATTGTTGAAATTGTCATTCAGCAGAGTGACACATGGATACTGATGAACCACGCCATGATATGCATAGAGGGTACTCTAACCAGAACCGCAGGAGAGGGTAATGTTCGATTTGTCAATAATGCCGGCGCATTCTTCTTCGATTCCATCTACTATGAAATCAATGGCAAAGAGGTGGACTCTGTTCGCTCGCCAGGTATAGTAAGCACCTTACGAGGCTACACCTGTTATGCAGATGCTGACACTTGGCCACTGCTGGATGGACGTGTCCCGCCGGAGCTATTCGCAACGCAAACGATGGAGCATTCGCCATGTGGTTTCCGCATCTGTTTGGCATATTCCATAACTACAGATATGCCATAATCAGAAGGCAGTGCATTCATGCTAAGAGTCAAACACGTCGTACCCAATGATGACATTCGCTTGCAGTTGCTGCAATCCATAAAAAATTACGCTCCTGTGGTCATTTCTTACCACAAGTGGGAAATGCACGAACTGCCTGCACTCACGCCAGGTTCCACCAAAGAAATTTGGCTGTCAAAACTTGAACGACATTGAAGAGTCCTCGATTCGTCATTATCGCATTTCAAACAGATAGAATGAATAACTTGGCTCGAGATGCAACATACTTCGACCACGTCGACATCAGAGACATACGTCTGACTTTGAACAGTGACAATTACCCACATGAAGGCATGCGATTGGAATTTGACAGAAACAACTTTGTGGAAGCTCATCGCGCCTATACGGAATTTAATTCAATCTTTGCAAATTGTTCGATGAAGCGCCCTCTTCTGAATTACACGGAATTCAAGGATCGCGCAGCCATTTTCGTAATAGACTGTTCCCGCAGAGAAGAATTTTTAAAATCGAGGCCAGAGTTGGATTTCCCGCCAATACTCGAGCCTATTGCATCATCATATACGACTGTATCATGGAACACTTGCACCAGAGCGAGATTGTACGTCATCTGTCATGAAAAGTGACATACAGTAGTAGCAGTGAGTAGTGGGGGAATCCACTCTGTGTGAAATGCAGGCCTCGACAGGTCGAGAGCGTGCGACATTCAAGGTTTCTGTATCGGTGGTGAATTTCAACCGAAAGAACTCGCAATCACCGACGGGCAGAGCACCAATCATTTTATATTTAAACCAGTTGTGCCATTCCGCGCTTTGAGTGTCGCAGACAAAAAACAAGTGAGATACATAGAAAAAAAATGTCCACAGAGTGTCCTATTCGGCCGGGTGCATCGATTTTGCCGAATCGGCCGAGAGTGTGCTGCAGCCCATCGCCGAGGCCGACCTGGCTTACGTGAAGGGGCACTAGAAATTCGATCTCTTGAAAAGGTACGTCGGTACTTTAACTTCAACGAGGAAGCCTCGCATAGTCGATATTGGGTCGGCCTTCGCCACCACTTCGAACGTCTCCGCCCACCCACCTCCAGTGTTCGATAAGGAGCCTTCTTTGTGCCTAAATCATACGGCAGCAGCAGCAGGCAGCGAAGTCCATTGTGCGCTAAGACATTGTTTTGTTACATGGTCGTGGGTGTTTAATCAATTGATTTAGTGACTCCGGCACCCGGCCCCTCAAATGAGTGCCACCATAAACTTACACCTCGAAAAACTGAGAAAATTGAAATCCCAAGTGGCGAACTACGAGCGAAAAATTCAGATGTTTAAACGATTCAAAAACATACAAATCGACGATGGCAAATGGTCCACCGTCTTTACCAGCCCGCAACGTTTCGATACGAAAGGAGCCGACATCAGCTCACCACAGCCGCCAAAGAGACGCCGACTCGACATATAAAATCATTGTTATTACGCTCATACTCATTATTATTGTATCCATTATTATTCATGTATTAATAGATGTATAAAACGAATTTTCTCGAATTTTATTATGATAATGAATGAATGGCTGAGAGAGCGAGAGAGAGAGAGTCTATGTTTCAAACTTATTTCATTTTGAAAGAAAATCACACAAGTTTTTTAAACTTTTCGTGTGCGAGAGAACAATTCCTGTTCAAACACGAAATGACTTGAGTTGAGTATTGCGTATATTTTTCTCTCCGTGTGTATATATGTGAGCGATATACGCAATGTTTCTCAGGGTAGTCATTCATCATGCTGACAACAACAACATATATGATTTTGACAGCTGTCCTGTCAAACGAACTGTACATCAGCCCACCTTACGAGGCAGGTGAGGTTCATGTCGCTTTTTTGGATGAGAAAAATCGCTCGATGCCCACCAACTGGACAAAAATGTACCAGGCTTTAATGAACGACGGATACTTGCCTGTTTTGAAGGTCGAAAATCCACCGAGTTCGAGTGCATACAAGCTGAGGAAAGTCTTTCGCAACGAAACTTGCCAAGAATCCGACTGGTTTTTGCTCCAACCGCCAGCATCTCTGGTACTGGAGGAGGTGACTCCTCGCACGATGCCTGCAGTGTTCCGAGTAACGACGCCGACGATAACGACGTCAAGATACATATTCAACAATTCGAAAGAAGATGGTGAATATTACCATGGCACTGAAGTGTAATTTTCACGAAAAAAAATAAATGATTTTTCACTGTATTTTTGCATTTTTATTTCAAGTTTCAACACGAACAAAACAGTCTTGAATTCCTCGAATTTGTTTGTTTATTCAATATCTAGCGTTCGAATTCCATCCCCCCCACCACCCCGCCCATAGCACCCAGCCCGCAGCTAACCGCGTAATTCTCAATGACAAAGACAGAAAAAAAAAACGATGAGTTAGAGTGAGATGCTAATCATGTCTTATTTCCGACACAACACACTGAGTCTTGATGGAAAACACTCACCGAATTCTTAGAATTTCGTCACAGCCTCTAAGCGTAGACAACCTTCCTCTGATGTGCCGCCGCGTTTCGCTCACCCAACACCAGCGAGCTGGTCCAGTGGCGGCCATTCACCAGTGCCAGCGTCAACAACTATAAAATCTACGCTCCAGCGCACCCCAGCTTCTCTGGGGACGTTCTTCGCCCACGCCCCCCCCCACTTTTTTCCAGCCAATCCCAGTTACCCAATTCTATACAACTATGTCAATCAAGAATTTAAATTGACGAAAACTCGGCCCCCTTGGGCTCTAGCGCACCCCCTCTACTGTGGGGACGTTCCTCGATGGGGCCCGCGTCCTGCAGCACCAGCTCCGGCGCCGAGAACTCAATAGGGTCCCCACAAAAGCCCGACCAGTCTGCTGGAGTCGAAAAGTGAGGTTATGTCACTTTTTTGATGGTCATGGTCGTATTGTCTATCTACTGGAGTAGACATAATCCATTTCTAGTCCATCCCCACAATCTGCAAAGACGATTTAGTATTAATGATTGGTGTGGTCTATTTAGATGCAGAATTATCGGTCCATTTGTCTACCATGGTTCTTTGAACGGAACCCGTTACATTAATTTATTAAAAAGAGTGTTGGAGAACTTTTTCGATAATCTTGATCAGCAGGATGGAGCAACAGCACATAATGTCAGTGGCGTAAAAAGAATGATGCGAAGCTGTTTTGGAAACAAATGGATTGCTACAAATGGTCCTGTTAAGTGGCCCCCTCGTTCACTAGACATGACACCTCCAGGTTTTTATTTTTAGGGATTTCTGAAAAATGAGGTGTACAAAATAAAACATAATAATGTAGATGAACTGAAAAATAATATTGAAACTATAATTAATAGAATTGATGACCGAACTGTGTTGAATGCCACACGTAGTGTCAATTGTAGGGCCCAAATATGTGTTCAATAAGAAGGCGGTGTTTTTGAACATTTATTCAATATTTTATAGCGCTTTATCAAATACGTTTGATATAAATGTTTCCTATTGATAAAACTGTCTTGTCCTGGCCATCTTGCTCTTGTGATAGTACGGCTCCAATACCACTGTTACTGGCATCTATATCCAAAACGAACAGTCCTCTTTGACGTGGAAAACTTGAAATTGAATTGGAATATAGAGCAACTTTCAACTTTCCAAATGCCCGTTCACTTTCATTGGACCAGACGAATTTGACTCGGTCTCCTGTCAAGTTATGTGCCGCAATATCAGCAAATCCTTCTTCAAATCGACGGTAGTAGGTGCAGAGACCTAGGAAGCTCCTCACTTCATGTTTGTCTTTAGGTCGCGGCCAATCTCGAATCACCTGTATCTTCCTTTCGTCTGTTCGGATGCCGTCTGACACTATGTGGCCCAGAAAATCCACGTCCTTCTGGAACAATGAGAATTTCTTCAGTTCGAAGTTGGCATTCCTGAATCGTTGGAGTACTTCTTGCAAATTGTGCAGATGTTCTTCAAATGTCTTTCCCATGACTAATACGTCGTCGAGATATACTAGGCAATCTTCCAAGTGAGTCCACGCAGAACCAGCTCCATAAGTCTTTCAAATGTTGCCGGAGCATTGCATAATCCAAAAGGCATAACAGTAAACTGATTGAGTCCGCTTCCAGTCGAAAATTCTGCCTTCTACTTATCGTTTTCATGTATCCCCACTTGCCAATACCCGCTTCTTCAAATCTAGGGTTGAGAACCAACGTGAACTTACTAAAGTCTATCCTTGGTTAAGGGTAGCTATCCATCTTCGTGACATCATTCAATTTCCTATAATCCACATAGAATCTCGTGGATCCATCCTTCTTGGAAACTAACACATCAGGTGCAGACCAAGGGCTCGATGATTCTTCAATCACACCATCTTTCATCATCTTGTCAACAAGCTCTTCCACCACTCGTTGTTTGGCGAATGGAACTTTTTTTGGTGGTTATCGGATCGGATGGGCTTGGCCAGTATCGACTCTGTGTTTGACCAGGTTAGTTCTTCCTGTTGTTATGGAATCAAAGATATCGCTTCCACTTCTCATGATATTTTTATCAGCTCTCTGACCCAAATCGTAATTTACTACCCATGTAATAGGTTTACAGATTCCAATGATATCGCCTCCTTTAGCTGTTATTTCTTCGGGATACATGTTGGCAACCAAATTGCTAGGTGATTCAACACATGGCTGTACTATTCCAACGCAGCATCCAGGGTCTTCATTTGATGTAGCATAAACTACATTTTCTGAAAATCCAGGAAATTTCACGTTTTTCACTAATCAAACATCTTTTCTTTTCTTTTTCGCCCTATTCATCAGCCACTGCTGCAGCTTCAAATTGTCGGCGATACATGGACCATCAAAAGTCGGTGGTTTTACGGAAACTCCTGATGTGGCAACCCTGTCTCGACGATCTTGGTTCTTGAAAAGTGCTATATGGTTTTTCTATTCCTTTCATCTCCTCTCGCACTGTATAAAAGTTCTTAATAACCTAATCGTCGACTTTCATGAAGTCCTTTAGTTATTCTTTCAGTTCTTCCATTTGTTCTTTGGTTTCCTGTAATACATGCTGGAAGAACTTGTCTTGATGTTCTAGGAAATTCTGGAAGTATGTTCTCCTTTGTTTTCCTATTCGTTCTAATTCGTTCTTTTGTTTTTCTAGAATTTTCTGGAGTACTTCTTCTCGTTCTTGTTTTTCTTTTTCTCGTTCTTGTTTTTCATCTAACCGTCGCATTTTCTCTTCCGTTTTTCTTTTCTCGTTCTTGATTTTTATCTATTTGCTCTCTTCTCTGTTCTTCGAGAATTTTCTGGAGTGCCACTTCCCGTTCTTCATATTCCTTCAACCGACCAACAAAATTTGGTCAACAACGTTTTTTGAGGTGAAAAATCAAAATATGGTATTATTTAATTTAACTTGCCCTAACTTTTTTGACGGTGAACTTTCGTGATTTTTATATTTGAATCTCATACCTGCAACTTTTCTTAGAAATTTGCAGTTTATGGGTCACTTAGGGCCGGTTTTTCAATGTACTTTAACTCCGTCATATTCATTTTAACCACGAGTCAGATTTAACCGGGAGTCAAAGTATGCTAACACGACATTGATAAACTGGCCCTTAGGCGCCAAATGAAGTTGCTCAGAACTTTACATAAACTATGTGGTGGAACTTGCTAAAATAAACAACTTTTTTTGTACATCGAAAAATTATTTGTTCTATAAATATATATGGTACTGAATGGGGGTTTCCAGTATTGTAAAATAAGCACTTTTTTTCACTTGACGTAATAGAGGGCAGTTTATAACATAGTCCTAACCATTTATTCACTCTAAATTTTGAAAAACTGATTTATTGTTCATTGAATACGTGAATTCATTATGAATAAATTCAATCGCTGCTCAGCTGTGACGACATTGTCTTCATGTAATACGATTGGCTGAAGTTTGGAATTGCGCGAACAAAGCCGAGAGTGACTGAGGGACACCGCAGTTGCCAAGTCTTTGTGAAATCTAGATAGTGCTTACGTGTAATGACAAATTGAACTTAATTGTTAGTAATTTATTGATATCTATTCTCAAGTTACCGTGAACATGAAAATATTCGAAGATTGGGAAAGATCATATAGGTATGCTGTCATGTTCCAGTAGAGCAGATACAATTACATAGTCTGTCAGATAATATAGCAGCTACTTTCCAAATTATCAAATATTTCACGACTTCGAACAGAGGGATAGGTAGGTAAATCATATTTTTTTGCTATATGGCAACGCTGTCAGGCACATTTATTTTATCTGCAAGGCGAACAACACGAGTATAACCAATCAAAATATCTCGCGTAAGTACGTCACGTTCCCGCCTCTTCTGGTTGTTTGATTTCGGTGGTTAATTTCGGCGTTTTGAATAATTTTTATCTCGATAAATTGATGAAAAAAAATTTCGAAAACTGAACACAAAGTACTTATAAATGCACTATATCGATATATATTTTTTCTGAAAATTACTGGAAACCCCCATTCTTAAAAATTTCGGCTTCTCGACTTAGCAAGGTACATCTCACACTCAGTTTTTGTTCGGAGCAACTATAACTGGCGTCTAAGTGTATCGATGGTTTCCCATAGCGTTGTTGTATGAGTATACCTTTGTTGCTACAGAAAGGTGTGAGAATGAGATTTGAATATGAAATATCCCAAAAGTCCACTGTCGAAAAGAAGTTAGGGCAAATTAAAATAAATAATGATTGTGTACGCTTTAAGTTTTATAAAACAATTGATACCAAATTTTGATTTATCACTTCAAAAGAGAGCCTTTCCCAAATTTGGTAAAAAATAAATTTTTTGCGAAGTGTTTCAAAATAATTGAAAACAAAATTTTAATTTCAACACCCTGTATCACCGAAACGAAACATTTGTGAATACTATTCATATGAACTTTAAATCTTGAAATTAGTCAAAAATTTTCCATTTCAATATATTTGGAAACCTTAAATCCGGTGCGGATTCCACCAAGGCTTCGTTGCTGGAGTCCATATCAAATTTCTTCCTTTCCAGAGTTGGTATCCTTGAGGTTATCGTAACCATATTGAACTACCTATCGAATTTGAGTGTCGTATCTTCAATACCTGCATCTGTGAATTATTTTGGAAAAGATAATTTATATAATGGTACTCCTCAGTTGCCCTCTGAGGTATCACTTCAAAAAATGGGCAGGTCGCAGAGTGATTGTCGACGATACTGCAAGAACTTTGCTGCCGAAACTGCAGAACATTTACTTTGGAAATGCCCAGTGCTCTACTGCCAGAATATTAAGTTCCTGCAAGGATAAACTCAACACGAAGGTCTCGAAATTTTGTGCCTCGAATAGATTGTGGGTCATGCACATATTATAATAGGTTGAAGTGTGAACAACACCCCCTATTTTCTACTATCCACAATCAATCTACTGATTGTGATTCAACTCACTAGCTCTCAGTCATATTATCGTTCATCTTCCACATAATTCCAGCAATGACTCATCAAGAAACTCCTTGCGGTGAAAAGAACATTCGTCTTTAATTCTGTTCTCCCTCTTCTATATTTGAATTTGGTTTTATCGTGTCTTCCGGTACGGAATCTCGTTCATGTCTCGAACCATTTCAGAGATATGCCGTTCTAAAAGGGACTGAATCTTTGTCGCTGAAAACTTTTTTATTGTCACACCTTTCGCAAGCCAGCAGTGGAAAATCTCATTTTGTTCATTCTTAAATTCTTCCGGCGTGAAATATTCAAGTAGAGAACTTCCCAAACAGATAAGCGACATAAATTACGGTCTGAACAGAAATACTTTTCACGAATTGTTATGTCAGCAATTTATATACAATAAAGATAAATTTTATAGCCATAAGGAGATAATGGCAATATACGAAGAGGGTTTTCTTTGTTGAGAAAATTGATTTTTTATCGAAACCTTATCTGAATAGCTGGGGTTAAATGAAATGGAAAAGTGTTCAAAATTGAAAGAACTCCGTATCAACAGAAAATTCTCTAGGAAGATATTGTGGGTGGGGGAAAAATAATTAGTTCCTGTTATAAAAATATCATTTCGAATACAGTGTCAGAAATGTAATGGGCCAATGCTCTAGTGTTCGTAAAGAACCGATCCATGGGTGTATGTGGTGTGCTTTTACAAAACCGTGTGTTGGTAAATCTGCATAATTAATAGTGAAATACATCAGATACAGCTCAGACGAATGGAGGTTCTTGGAATAACATTAACGTTAAATGAAGGTTTGCACGTAATCTTTACATATCCACCAAGTTCGAAATCAATGAATAACAGATTTTATGTCAATCGCTTATGTTGAAATCAAAAGGGACAGACAAACTGAAAACATTTTTTTGAATAATAAATAATTTAAGATCGTCTAAGTACGTCGTATAACAGACTGCTTTCTTTATAATTGAGAAGCATTTTGTCACATAAGTACGACCGAGCGGAATCGTTATTGATATTAAATATATGAGAAATGTGAGCTCTATCGTCAAGAAAATTTGAATTATACCTCACAATTCAAGAGTTTTATCTCACCTCAGTTTCTCAATCGTTTGGCCTCCCTTGGATGTTCTGCTGTTACTTTTTCTGTTCACAGGATGGAATTGGATCTCATCGAAAAATTTACTCCATACGAAATTTAATATTTTCTTGGTTTCCAACTCATTGAAATTTATTATCAATTTGACAAGGCTGGAAGAGCCCGTTTATGAATTTTTAGAAATGAAAAACAGGATTCAACAACACTTAAATATATATATTAAGTTAATTAACAAAATAAAAACAAACAATAAAAGATTTAATAATGACATTAAGCAATTAATAGTTATTGAACTGATATAAAAAAATATAACAAGATCTGATAATGAATGAAAATAATATAAATGAGGCGAGATAAGTACTAACAACTTAAGAATATGATCACAATAATTTAGTTAGATCAAAATACGTTGAATACACTAAGGGTTGAATGACAAAATCATAATGATATTGAAGTTGATTGGAAGAATCAACTATCCAGAGAAAAGGGAAAAATATTGATTAAAAAACTAATATATTTATACTGAAAATTAAGTTATTTCTCATTTTAAATTAGAGTTGAAAACAGAAGACTTATGAAAAGATACCCGAATTAACTCAACACTACATAAGTCACTAATAGAATACATCTGCATCCTACGGGTTAAAAATAAAAACTGACCGTTATTTCCAATTTATTGTCTCTACAGAATTAACAACATATCTACCCTAAATAAATATTTGTCATTTTTTTGGCTTCTGTTGACAGTTTGTATTTGAATATATTTGGTAATAAAAAATCTCCTGAGTTGATTTAGAACCCTTGGTAATGATAATTAAGACCTGACTTTTGGTACTAATGGACTATTAACGAGATTATAGCAATAATGGTCTATTATAGAAATAAAAGGTAGAAAGTTAAACAACATTTAGTCATTACCTAATATTCTGTTGTCAGTTATGTCTTCGAATTTTATGTCGTGAAAAATGTGGCGTCCTTGGGCTCATCCTGAAGCTAGTACTTCAACTGGTGGTCGTTGTACCACTAGTCGACAAATGTTACACGCTTATGGAAAACGAATTATATTAAATGTTTATACTTCCCTTCTGGAACGTGGAATGTCCAAGGATCAAGCTGTGCGAGAAAGTGCTTCTTTAACAAAATCACCGTATTCCACAGTGTTTAAAATAGTAAGTAACCCTATTTTGAAAAGAAAGAAACGAAAAGACTCTGGTGGTTCAAGGAAACTAGATGGCTGTGATGTAGATATAATTCGAAGAACAGTATATGCATCATATAAACAGCATATTGTGCCTACATTAGATATTTTAATGCAACGGCTAAAAAGTAATGAAACAGGTATCCAGTGTTGCAAAAAGACTTTGAGGACGTCTCTTTTACGACATGGATTCCAATTTAGAAAACTCAGTAGTGGCAGAAACATCATAATGGAATCTGCGCGCCTCAAGAAATGGAGATTTGAATATTTATTGGCTATAAACGAGTTTAGAGAATGTGGTAGAACGATAGTTTATTTGGATGAATCCTGGTTCGATACACACGATATTCCAAAAAAAAATTGGGTAGACTCATATGACTTGTGCCAAACTAATGCGCCGTCTAATAAAGGAAAACGCATTACGATAATTCACGCAGGAATCGGAAGTGGTTTTATACCAAATGCGTTGTCGGAAAAGAATATTAAGGACTCTTTAGTCGATCATGATGATACTACAGCCGAATTAATTGAAGACTGGTTCCAAAATAAACTCATACCAAATATTCCACCCAACAGTATTATCGTCATGGATACACAGTCGAAGATTAGATAAAGCACCATGTTCAAAAGACACCAAAGCCACTCTACAAGAATATATGTTAAATCATGATATGTACTATGAGGAAAAGTACACAAAAAAACAGTTACTAGAAGTTTAACACAGTTTTTCGATAAAAAAAAATATTTTTTTGATTCATTGGCTGAAAGCTTGGGACATACGGTGCTCAGACTTCCTCCTTATCACTGTATGTTTAACCCCCAATTGAACATATATGGCATTAGCTTAAGCCAGCTGTTCGAAGAAATAATACTTCTCCAACCTTAAGTTCAAATGTGGTAGCTCTCATTCAAACAGAAACTGCAAATATTTCTGACAGCAGCTGGGCCAACTGTGTTTTTCATATTAAAAAGGTGGAAAAATCATATATGGATATAGAAAAACTTCCCAAACAAAAGATTATTATCAATTTGGGTGACGATAGTGAGAGTGAAACTGATCTTAGTAGAGTCATTTTGTAAGTGTGTCTATATTAAATTTAATTGTAAAAAACTCAAAATTTTAAAGTTTCTGAACTCTAATCGCATTCATTATCGTGATGTTTATAAATGTTTGTGTGTTATATATCATAATATATATATGTACATGGATAATTCTCAATTATAATCAAGCGATTTTTCTGAACCCAATATCATTATACCTATTTATTTACATACAAAACAAAATTGAATGGTTAGGGCAGGTACAACTCTGCGTAATATGAACGGCGTGACCGCCTGCTGATATCTCAAGTGGTTGGTGAATTATGATCTTCTTATAATTCTGGTTACACTTTATCTAGTGGAATGGATTGGATACTGCATCCTGCCGGGAACTTCTGGTAACCCAGTTCCTTGATATCCTTCTCAACTATCAGGAAAGCTGCCTCAATGTGAACCAGATTGAATAGATCAACATGCCATTGAAGACTGCATACTTCTTAACCAGTGTACAAAAATAGATGCAGTCCTTGTACGAAATATCCATTCCAACAGATATCTCCTATGTTCCATGTACTTGGTAGGTAACACCTGCTCCCTGGTTCTCGCTGGGTGACAGAGGTGGCAGATGGGAAACTGCATCATGCAAATCCACCAGATCCTTGTTTCTCTCCGGTGTGGCGGTGTGTTGGAACTGTATGGTTCCTTGTTTCTGGGGGATTGGGTCCTTAGTCCTTCATCTGGGAACCTTGGACTTTCGTCTTGGAGCCTTGGTCCTATGTCCTGGGAATAGGGCCTTTGGTCCTTCGATTTGGGGTTGGATCCTTGGTCGTTCTGCTTGGGGTTAGATACTTGCTCCTCGGAAGGTGTAGTCCCTCGTTTCTCCTCAGACTAGAGGATGTGAAATGCCTTTTCACGGTGGTCTCCGCGTCCTCATCAGGTGGCATTCCCATCAGGTGGCATCCTCATCGGGTGGTATCCTCAGCTGGAGTTCCAGGTGACGGAGTCCTGGTCCTTCTTGGGACTCCTTGAGTGTCTCTGGCTAGTAGCCGGTTCTTGATCTTGTCCAATGGATATGTAGGACGGTGAGGTGGACTGCGAACTCCATGGGACCTGTAAACACCAAGTTAATTAGAATCCCATATTTTCTGTAGGTGATTAGTTCGCGACTCGGAAACTGGAAGTCGGATACCCCAGTTCCCGTTACCTCATTACGAATTCTTTATCCTAAAAACTTCGGATATTGGGGTGGTCCTGCCTGGTTTATTCTGAAGTTTTCCATGCCGCTCCCTCTCGTATGTCTTCTACTATGTTTTTCTTCTTCTGATATGTGCTGCACATCAGTTCGTGTAGAACTCTGAAATCTTTATAATTAATTTTATTTCATTTTCCCATTTTTTTTATTGTTTCATTAATTTATATTATTTCTTTTTTTTTTCTGTACTACTACTACTATCCTATACCCAATCTTCTTAATTTTCCTTATCTAAAAAGCAATCGATTCCATTTTCTTTGTTTTCCGCTATAAGCCGTTGTAAATTTCGGCTCTTTTTTAGTTGATTACCTGTTATTATTGTGTATATTGGTTAGTGAACGACTCTCATACAAATTGACAAAATTTGGATATTACGAATCATATTTTTGTTCGTCTCTGTGGCAACTTGTTTTTTTATTTGACATCCACTCTTTCTTCTCATATTTTGATGATTTTTTTTTTTTCATATATTCTGTTTCAAGAAGTATGTCCTCTGATAATATTGAAAACTTTCTGTCTATCCTTTTATGGTGATATAGTTGAAACGAGTGTAACTGAAATTAAATGTGTTCGGAACTTTTAAGGATTAGTAGCTAATTAACTCCTGAAGTCCGAACAATAGAACTTAATTCACGATTACAACTATTTTTTTTTCTATACTCCTATTAATTTATTCAACAAATTCAGTCCGCATTTCTCCCACTCTCATGTACATATCACCTCTCACAAGATACACTTTCAATACATATATTCGTACTAGATGCATTCATTATTATTATTATTATTATTATTATTATTATTATTAATAGTTTATTTACTGAATATATGTCACAAGGATGAAAAATATTAATACCTAGAGTAAATAAACAGAGAGAAAGTCACTAAAGGTTGAACCTGTACGTGACACATCAATAAACACATCACATCATTATCAGATTAAAAAAACGTAATAATAATAATATAACTTATACTAATAAAATGTACTAAAAAATGTACTATTGGGACAAATAAAGTAAAATATATAAAAAAAACACTGGTAATCTTTTTTTTACTTGACTCGCATAAGAGCTTGTTAATAATATAACTTATACTAATGAAATGGAATTAAAGGAGGGTTTACATTGGGATAAATAAAGTAAAATGTATAAACAAACACTGGTGATCTTTTTTTTTACTGTCTCGCATAAGATCTTGTTAGCATAGCGGTAGCCGGTTCGAGTCCGATGTTGGTACGAAAATTTTTCTCAACTACTTTATATCGGATCGATAGGCGACCGCATGCGTTGTTGAAAAGCAAGTGTATGGTGAGTTGTCTAGATGCCAATCTCGTCTAGTGCTAGCTTGGAGTGCACACCTACCACCCGGGGTGGTGCTATAGGTTTTCCGGGTTTTCCTACAGCTGAAAAGTGAATGCATCACCTGAAATATCAGCAAGTCGCCCCGAAGCGCCACGGCAAATAATAAGAATAGCCGTCCACTACCCGCACAGGCTATGCCTTTGGGTACACTCAACGAGTGATTATGAGGGAGAATTATTATTATTATTATAGTACTACTACTACTATGGCACTTTATATTATTCTATAATTTTATGGATCATTTCTCTGGAGTTTTCAAAAATGAAACTTTTCAAGTGATATTTGAAACTTTCTTATTTATTTTTATTCCTAATATAGTCTGGGAGTGTGTTATACAGTTTAGGGGCTTGATAAGTGTAACGTTTTATTTTTCTTCAGCATTACGTAAGTTTTATTTTTATTTCTTGTATTGTGTTCATGATCGTTATTTTTAAGTTCATCTTTATTTTTATATTGGTAGATGTTTGTGAAATAATAGTACAGTTGTCGTATGTCCATTATAGAGCTTTCCTGGAATAGATCATCGGATGGATAAGAATAATCTTTTTTATACATAACATTTATGATTTTTTTTTGTATCACTTCAAGGTTACTTAAAATAGTTTTCCCAGCACCACCCCGTGCTACCATACATTAGATGTGGATGGATAAGTGATATATAAACCGTATGTAGCATCTTACGATTGAGAATATCTCGTAGAATTTCAAATTTGTATATTAAAAATCTAACTTTTTTGATTACATATTTGACATGTTTATCCCATTTTAAATTTGAATCTAAGACTACTCCCAGGTATTTAAATTCAGTAACAGCATTTATATTTACGTTGTTCATAGTGTTTAATATTTGGAAATTTGGTGATGTTCTACTGTCTATGTTTTACTGTATATATGTGGGAAGGAACGATGTTTTTGTAAAGTTGGTGGTCAGTAATTTGCTATTAAACCATTTTTGGATATTTATTAGATCTTTTCCAATTCCAATTTTCTTCTTCGTAGAATATGCAAGTATCATCAGCGTATGGATTTCACCGGCCGTAGGTACTGAAAAGAGATAATTCAAATAAATATTGAAAAGAACTGGTCCCAGCACTAATCCTTGGGGTAAACCAAAGGTGACTTCTTTTTGCTTAGTTCTGAAACTATTTATTTCAATAAGTTTATATCTTTTTGTAAGGTACGTTTTGAATAACTGTAGACCAATGCCTCTGATTCCCACATCTTCCAAGGATTTTAATAGTAATGAATGGCTAACAGTGTCAAAGGCCTTTGAAAGGTCTATGAAGACACTCAAAGCCATTTTATTAGTATCCATTGCATTATACATTTTAGATGTTAAGTGTAATATGGCATCCTGTGTGGGTACACCACTTCGAAATCCATATTCTCTATCAGATAGAATGTTATATTTGTCTAGGTAGGAGCAAAGCCTGGTTTTCAGAAGTTTTTCAAATATTTTGGCAAATGTAGTTATGAGTGAGATAAGTCTGTAGTTCTCTCTCTCTGTTGTGTTTGGACCTTGCTCCCTATTGGTGCACTTGTCCAGCACTCCCTCTATTGCGTAATTGCCAATAGAGGCTTCGTCCTGTGGGTTCACGAGTCTTGCTCTAGGCAAATGTGTACCCATGTGAATTGTTTATAAGTTTGCTGGTGTTCTACTGTTACACTTGTGATCTGTTGTTCGTTTTCTTCTTTTCTCCTTTTCTGTCTCGTTGTATTTCTTCTTGTGTGCTAGAATGTTAGTTAGTGGACAGATAGCACAAACAAGGAGTTATATTATGACTTTTCTGGTTTCGGAGCAGCGGCGAAACATTCAACAACCCGAAAGCTGCCTCGGATAAACAAGAACCCAGGAGTGGTAAATGAAACAGTAGGACTTTCCAGTTGGAACTATCTTTTTTTTTTTCTTTTTTTAGTTTTAAATATACTGGCTTATAGTTTAATACTATTATAAGTTAAGAATTTTTGTATTAAATTAATTATTTGTTTAGTTAGACGACTCAATACTATGGTCATGTTCAGAGGGGGTGGGACTCCGTTTTCTATAAATTTTGAATACATGTTCAATTCTGGGATAGTACTGATAGGACAGTCAAAAAAGATGTGATTTAATGTGTCTTCCTTTCCACATTCACAATGTGGGGTGTCCTTTACTCCTATTTTAAATAAATGTTGGTTTGTCATACAGTATCCTGTTTTCGTTCTAATTACTGTTGTTATGTGTCTTCGACTCATAAATCGATAATTATAGTACCATAGTTGTTGTGGGAAGTCTGTGTGTATGTTTGCGTAGGTTTTTCCTTTGATCTTAATGTCATGTTTCCATTGTCTAATGAATTGATTGTTAATGTATGATTTTACGTGGGGGAGGATAGCTTTTTTGTCCAATTTTATATCCATTGGGATGTTGAGAGTTGTTCCTAATTTTGCTAAGGTATCGGCTTTCTCATTTCCCTTTATGTTTTCATGTCCGGGAATCCATGTCATTAAAAATGTGGTATTATTTTTTGATGCAAGGCACGCTATTTGTTTGATATTCATGGTTATGTAGTCCATATCTGATGTTACATTATTGCTTTTGATTTTTTAAAGAGCACTTTTTGAGTCTGTTAAGATTAGATTGTTTTTCAAATTTTTTTCAAGACATACCATCATTCCCTTTTGTATAGCAACTAATTCTGCATCGCAAATGTTTGTAATATTATGCAGCCTAGAAAAATAAAGAATAATCTATACTTGGTATGTGAACCCCAAGTCCTACTTTATCGTTTATTTTTGATGCATCTGTATATATCAGATTAAATTCGTTATATTTTTCTATTGCATTTTGGAATAGTATTTTATTAAAGTTGTTATTTTTAGTTAATTGTAGATCTACTGTTTGTATTTTATGTACGTATACTGCATAGTCAAAACTGAATTTGGGTATAATATTATTTTTGTAAATATATTTATCATAGTTATTGGTTATGTGTAATAATGCTTGTATTAAATATGGCGTGTTCTTTTTTTTCCAATATCCTTGTTTTTGTTCACATATCACGCTTAGTGTTTGTTTATTATTGGTGGGCTGTAATCTAATCTTTTTATGACAAATTTATTTGCTAGCCATTTACGTCTATATTCTAAAGTAGTTTTTCCTGTTCCGGCAAGAAGAACAGTGATTGGAGTTGATTTCATACACCCTGTAATTAGTCTCATTGATTGGTTTTGAATCTTATCAAGTTTATTTAGGTTATTTTTTGTACATGGCTTTATTCAAAAGGTGCCATAATCTAAATGAGTCTTTATCAGCCCATTGTATGCCATTATCATGGTTTTTGGACCTGCTCCCCACCACACTTTGCAAAAACATTTTAGTACATTGATTCCTTTACTGGCTTTAATTGCTATATTATTTATATATTTGTCCCACTTTAAATTCGGTGTTAATATCATTCCCAAGTATTTGATTTCTGTTTGTATTTCGATTGTATCTTGTCCGATGTTTATTTGTGGTATTACTAGCTGTTTTCTTCCGGGTTTAAACCATATTGCTTTGCTTTTGTTTGCGGAAATTTCAAAGTCGTGTTCTACCATCCATTCATTAATTATTTTTAATGTATAGTTAATGTTTGTATTCATTTCTATTACATTGATTCCTTTTGTCAAGACTACCAGGTCATCTGCGTATGCTATTGTTTGAGAATAATGATCTTAAGTATATGTTGAAGAGTAATGGGCTCAACGGAGATCCTTGTGCCAATCCTCTTGTCGAAATACCCGGGCCGTGGATTTCACCAGTGTTATCTTTTACATAAGTTATCCCTGCTAGATAGTATTTTGAAGATTAGATTTGCCATGTCTGTTGGTACATTATATTTTAAAAGATAATTGTATAATTTGTATATGTTTACGTTATCATATGCAGACTTTATATCTAAATATACAGCTAGGACAGTTTGATTTGTACTGAAAGCTATTTGAATGTAAGATATTATGTATGCTAGGCACTCCGTGGTTCCCATTCCTTTTCTAAACCCCATTTGGTATTGTGAAAATATTTTGTGGTTTTCAATTTGCCATTCTATTCCATTTCTACACATTTTTTCTAGAATTTTCAGTCCGCAAGCTGACAGGGCTATTGGTCTGTAACTAGTAGGATCGGAAGGATCTTTGTTAGGTTTCAAAAAACCGATAATTACATATTTTTTCCAGGAGATGGGAAGTGGAATTCCTCGCAGTATGTCATTGAAAATTGTCAATAATTTTATTTTTGCATTACATGGTAGATTATCGAGCATTGAGTATGTTATTTCATCAATCCCCGGACTTGAAAATTTAGTAATTCGCATAGCATTTTCCAGTTCTACTGATATAAAAGGTTCTGATTCTTCCGTTCCGTTTGTTATTTCAAATTCAGGAAAATATTACAGATTGACAGTAATGAGACCATACTTTCTGCTATTTTATCATCTGGTAGTTTTTTTTCTTGTTGTGATTTTATCTTATTTGAAAATTTCCCTATAGTTTGCCATACATACGATATATTTGTTTCCCTATTTATTGACTCACAAAAGGTTTTGAAACTTTGTTTCTTTTTTTTTAAGAAATTTTCTGGTCTGTGCTATAGATTTTTTTGCTTCTATGTAAGTTTCTAATGTTAACTTCTGTTTAAATTTTACTATACTTTCTCTTCTGCTATTTATTGATTTGTCACAATCATTATCCCACCATGGACAACTTGGTCTTTTATTTATATTTAATTTACTTCTTGGAATTGTTATTTCTGCAACTTCGTTTATAATATGTTCTAATTGTTCATAGTGTAACGATTTCGAGACCGGCCCCGAGACCGGCCCTGATCTAATTAATTATGCACCCTCGTTCAACTACAACGGTATATCTGCTGACGTACGGATCGCCGAGAACAAGCTGGAATAAATCGATTGTTCGATACTATCCGAAGAGCCATCTAGATGAAATGTTCTATACTCCTGAATATTCGAGAGTCGTGAATGAAAACTGCTTGGGAGTATATAAGCGGGACAGTCAGAGTGGAGAGGGAGTTACAGTTCCAGAGTTCGCTGATAGATAGCCACAGTAGAAATAAATTGAAATACCTAGTTATTGAAGTAAATGTTTTAGTGAATAATTGTTGTAAATAGTGTTTTAAATAAATTAGGAAAATTAGTTAGTGCACTTTTACTACAATAGTTATGTATGTTATTTTTTTCTATTTCGGTACAAATTTTTTCAGTATATTCTTCCCAATTGGCCTTTCTGAGTAGTCGTTTAGTTTCGTTATTTATCTGTGTTTTGATATTTTTATTATTATAATGACATAAGGTGGGATAATGATCACTGTTACCGCTGTCATCTAATACCAACCAGTTGCATTTTGTTGCTATTGTATTAGTTACAATGGTGACATCCAAGGGTCCGGGATTTTCCTCTGGGTTACTAATTCTGGTTGTAGTTCCATTATTCAATATGACTAAGTTCTCTTCATCTAATAATATTTTGAGATTTCTGCTGTTCCTGTTAGAATTATAACTCCCCCATAATGGGTGATGAGCAGTGAGATCTCCCATCCATATTATGTCCCCTGATAATCCTTCAATAATATCTTTCATAGTATGTATCGATAAAGTGTTGTTTGGTATGTTATACATATTTATTATATTCAAATTATTTATTTTTATTATAATACTCTGACATTGTTCGCTCTGCAACGTTGGATCCAGTTTTACGGTTTGGTATTTTATATTTCTCTTAATGAGTGTAGCTATTCCTCCGTATCCATCTGTTCTGTCTTCCCTAATTATATTATAATATTTGATTTGAAGGTGTTGTCCCGGTTTTAGCCAGGTCTCATTGAGAATGATTATATCTGGGTTGTGTTCCCTGATCAATTTAATCATATTGTGATAATTCGAAAGTATACTCCTGATGTTCCATTGTAGGATGTGTAAACTGTTTGGATCAATCGTTGATTGCCCCATTGTCCTAGTATTCATCTGGAGAGTCATAATCATTTGGTAATTTATTTAATTGATAATGAGTATTAATCAGATCTATGATTTTTGTTTTAACTTCATCTGAGGTTTCAGTAAATTGCCTGTAAAATTCTTGAATTATATTTTGTTCAGTTGTATTATTATTGTTTTGGTTTGCACTTGATGGCCTGTTTATTCTGTAATTTGTATTTCTTTGATACGTTTCTTCTGAACTTGAATCATTTCCCTGTCTTTCTCTGTTTATCGCCCTTCCCCGTGATGTTAGTAAAGGTTGTCCGTTTGGGTATAGTAATTGTTCTCGATGACTATCTACATCGTAACCTTGTTGTCTTGTCATACCTTTCAGTTTTCTTTTGTCTGTTTCTGTGATTTTGCTATAAGCTCTTTTATTATTCCTAATGTTTGTGTTGTGTGCTACTTCTTGTCGTTGACTAATTGTTATGTTATTGTTAGTAATTGATTGAATATTGTGTCGTATTTCTGGAAAATCTTATGCCCATGTTATCATTTCCGTGTTTGTTTTGGGAAAGAACTGTGCAGCTTCGTAAAAGGAAATGTTTTCAAATGCCATTTTTTCTCAAATTTTTTTTGTCGGTCAAACTCTTTGCAAATCCGGTTTGTCGATTTATGTTCGAGACTTTTACAATGGTGCCATTTAATTGTATTACATTCATCGTACATTTCATTCGATTCATGAATTTCTGCACAATTGAAGCATTTCCTTTTACTTTTGCATTGTTTTTTAGTGTGTCCAAATATCAGGCAATTATAACATTGTGTGACTGGGGGGATGTAAGGGGTTATATTGTATGTCATGTAGCATAAGTCAATGTTTCTAGGTAATATGACACCTTCAAAAGTTATCAAAATTGTGGTTCTTGGTTTGTACTGTGTTGTTCCGTTTTCATGTACTCGTCTGTTTAGTCTCCCAACTTCAATTATTCTGTATGTACTGCCAATCATACGTTTTAAGTCTTGTTCTGTAAAGTGTGTAGTAATTTTTCTTACTATGCCTTTGCATGTCACTTGATTATATGGTATATAAATGTTGTAACCTTTTTGTATCATTTCTGGGTTTTGAACAAATTCATTTGCTGTATCTTTATTTGTAAAGTCTACTCCTATTTTATTAGCTCCTTTTGATTTAATTTTAATAATATCCTTTAATTTTAAATCAAATACTTCTTTGACAATTTTGAGATGGTTGAATCTCCCTATGTTGTTTCCCGACTTTTCGGTGGCTTCAATTATTACCGTGAAAGGTCCCATCGCTCTATCTTTATAGAAAAGTGTTTCTCTGTTTTTTGTCAATTGATTGTTTTGCTCTTCATTGTCATTTTTTGTCAATGGGGGTTGAATATATGTCCATGTTTAAACTGTTTTCTACTTCATTTACATTTTCCTGATTTGTAGTAATTGTATTCAATATCAAATTGACTTCCATATCTGTACTATCTAATGATACTGATGAATTTGGTGAAGTTGGTTCTGGATCTAATATATTAGGTTTTTTTTGGGAGGGATCTCCCCCTCTGAATCACTGCTCATTTTTAATCTAATTCAAAATTTTATTATTTATTTAACTGTTAGTCTTCTTTATTATTAAAGGAATGTGGTAGGTAAGTTATACAAAAGGTTGTAATTAGTATGCACACCTGTTTGGCTTATCTCACTCGATATCTCAAGATGCTTCGATACAGCTTCGTCGAAATCACAAGTAAAACTGTGTACCGTCTACCCTACCGTCCCAACACTCAATTAGGTCTGTAGTTAATGGCCTCTAGGGGATCATCGGATTTAAAAATTGGTTTTACCAGGGATATTTTAAATAAAGAAGGAAAGTGTCCTGTTTCTAAACATCTATTTAGTAAATATGCTAGTGGTTCAGAGATATGCTCCGCTATACATTTTAAAACTTCACCAGTTATTCCATCTTCGCCCTGAGACTTTTTGTTCTTCAGTTCTTTTACGACTTTCATTATTTTTTTTTGGGAGGGTATAGTTTGGATCAACTACAATTTTGTTAGCTAAGCCTGGGCCTACTGCAATATAGTGTTCATTGAAAAGATTGGCAATAGTTTTTTCATCACTGACAATTTAACCATTTTGTTTCATTTGTTTAATATGTGTCTTAATTTTTTTTCCGGATGTTATTTCCTGTATTGTGTGACACATCGCTTTATTAATATTTGCATTTTCAGAAATTTTATGTTTATAGAAATTGTTCTTAGCATTTTTTATAATGGAATTTAGCCTGTTTTTATATTCAACATATTTTTTATTCATTTCTGATTCATTTTGTCTCTTTCATTCATCGATTTAATTATTCCATTAGTTATCCAACTTTTGCGTTTTCTTTCTTTACTTTTCACCCTATAGCTACAAGTTTTGATTTCTGTAGTGATCAATGATACAAATTTTTCTACTGCTGAGTCTATATTTATAATATTATAAATGGAGTCACAATTATAACTTTTCATATTAATGGATAATTTGTAGTACTCGATTTTTTGTATGTGTTTGCCTTGTTTTTTGTGGTGGTAGCTTTTATATTTGGAAAAATGATTTGTAATAGAACGGAATAGTGATCTGTTATTCTAGATTTTATTACAAAAGGCAGTAATAGTTCTAAATCATATTTTGTACGGATAAAAATGTGATCTATACAGGATTTTGTAATTTCAGTAACTTGGGTGTGTTTATTGCAGACACAAAATTGAATTCGCTTAGTGTTTAATGTATTTCAAAGAGTCTCCGTTGTCCTCATCAAGCAAGTCAATGTTAAAATCACCTGCTGAAATATAATGATGACATTTATTAAATTTTTCGGTTAGCAGGTAGCTTTTCAAATTTTCTAAAAATTCTGCTGGTGGGTTTGATGGAGATCTGTAGCCTGATAAAATAGTAATTAACTTATTATGAAATGGCACTTCTGTAAGTATCAATTTATTACCGTTTTCTAGAAATATAATTTTATAGGTATAGTCTAAGGAAGATTTAATGAAAACCATTGTGCCATCGTAGTTTCTCATATAATGCCCCGAAACTCTTCAACACACTTCCCAATGAATATAGGTCTTTCACAATAAAGAATTTCATGAAAAGGATGTAATCGCTTTTACTTGGTTAGTTCTCTTTTTTATACAGACGATGGCTCACCGTAGATGGTTTTCAACTAAACTCACAAATATATAGAAAGTTTGTTTATTTTGCAAAAAATCTTTGTATTCAATAAGTAGATTAAGATTATTGATTACTTTTTTTCTCATTTGATTAATTTATAGAGAATGTTTTGTAAAGGTTGAGTTGAAAAACAGCGAAAGCTGACACTCCGCCTATTCACTATGAAATTTTCTTAGGCTTACGCAATATGTTACTATTCATTTCTTGTATCTCATGGTGCCATAAAAGTGCCATAATTGTATATTAAGTTATAACCGTCTATATTTAAAATATTTATATCCTCTATTTGCCAAGTTTTAGTTAAAATGATGCAATCTGGTTTGTCTGAAAACTATTCAAGATAGCATAATAGTTGATTGAGATTTTTAAAAGCGCTCCTAATGTTATTATGAAATATTCTGACATTAATATTGTTGTGAGTTACATCGAGTATTTCATTGCATTCAGAAAAATTTTCTAGGACAATTGTTTCTATTTCATTTGTTGTATAGTTTCTAATATAATCATGCTTATGCTATGACGAGCACGAAAGCCGAATTGCTCAGCGCCAATCGTTTAAGGAGAATCTTCTCCACTATCTTCGCTACACCGCTTAGAAGTGAAATCTAGCGGTAAGTTGATGGCTTCAGAAAACGTATCACAAGCGCCTTTTTTAGGCCATCCGGGTATTACACTGCCATCTGATGATTGCATTTATGAGGTGAAAAAACTGCACGAGAGACTTTTGCGGCAGGTTCCTGAGCAGAACGGCGTCAAACCCGTCCTGCTCAGGCGCCTTATTCATTGGAAGTGTATCTATGACTTCAGTTAGTTACTCATAGGTTGCCATTACTTTGGAAAACCTATCAGGACCGATAGGGGCGGCCATAGATTGTCTAAAGTCATCTGTTATCTTATACTCTTTTCAATAGTCCGGCGCCTTTTTGTGAACAGTTGCAAGTATTTACCGAACACTTCGTCCTTCTCGACAGAACTCGACTTATCTAAACTGCTCAACACTAATTTCGTCGCACCCCAAAATTTTTACCCTATTTAAATCTGAATAACTTTTTTCTGCATTGAACAATTTGAATTCTGTTCACACTGTTCGCTAGCCCAGTCCTTCAGCTACAATCTCGTACTCCTTCAAAACATAAGGTTCTTCGCATAAAATCGATACAGGGTATTACCTGAAACTGTGCAAAATTTCTTCAAAAGGATTCCAAATTAGGAATTTTTTTTTTTTTCAAATTTGAGAGATTTTTCGAATTGTCTTATTATCTCTTTTGTTTACAGGGTGATATCAAAAATTTTTTCTTCATTTGGGATCCTTTCGAAAATTCAGAAATTTTGCACAGTTTCAGATAATACCCTGTAGCGATTTTATGCGAAAAACCTTGTTTTGAAGAATGACGAGATTATAGCTGAAAGACTGGGCTAGTGATCAGTGTAAACAGAACTCAAATTGTCCAATGCAGAAAAAAGTTATTCAGATTTTAATAGGGTAAAAATTTTGGGGTGCGACGAAATTAGTGTTGAGTAGTTTAGTAAAGCTGTCTTCTCGAAGACTAGTTGATAAATAATATGAAATGGATTTAAACATCAATTTGATCTTCTGCAAACAAACTCATATAGGTATAGTGGACTATATTTGTAAACAGAAATGTAACAGGTTACAGCTTCGTCAAACTACCTGCAGAGCTTATACAAGCACAACTTTACAAGTACTATTAACGAACATTTCGAAATCCGTGCAATGTAGACGTTACGTCATCTATGTACACAACAAGCCAAAGGCGTCGATTTAAGGGATGAGAATAAATAAATTTACATGAATGGATTGTTTTCACTCAATAGCTGCAGATACATTATTGGATTTGCAGATGATACAGCCATCTTGTACAAATCAGAAAGTTGGGAAAACCTCAAAGTAAAAGCTGAATCCGACTTCTGTTCCATAAAGAAATAGTTTGAATACAAACTACTATCAATTAAAAATGAGAAAACTCATCATTTACCGTTTAGCTGCATCCCTCGTGGTCTTCCAATTTTCGACCAATTGAATGTGAACGTGGGTACTGAACAATTTATTAGTCCTGTGAAAGAAATCAAATATCTAGGTGTTATCATTGATTCTCATTTGAAATGGGACTCGTACATTGCATTTGTAGTTAGAAGGTTGAGGACAATTTTAATTCAGAAAACTTACCATTCAGTCAAATAAAAACCGTTTTCCATGCTCTCGTTGAAAGTCATTTGCGATATGGAATTGCGGTATGGGGTGGAACTCATGAAACCCATTAATATTCTTTCAGATATTCCTCTGATGAACTTTATTATGAGTCAAAATTCCTAGACTTGAGGCAATTAAACTTTCAAATCACATGTATGAAATATCACAACACAAAGCACTCTAACCGTCTCCCAACTCTTTTGATATATTGAAATCTGTACCACCAATACCACCTATATTATAATCTGACAAATAATTATCGCATAACAGATAAATGTTTGAATTGCTCACATTCTGTTATGTGCTCATGTGTGTTTGTGTAAAAAAATATCTTAAAATGTTTTATTCATATAGATTATTATTGCTGATTGTATTGTCTTTACTGAGTTTTTATTGAGTGTACCCGAAGGCATAGCCTGTGCGGGTAGAGGCCGTGGCGCTCCGGGGCGACTTACTGATTTTTAGTGTCGTATTCACTTTTCAGCTGTAGGAAAACCAGGAAAACCTACAGCACAACCTAGGGTGTTCGGCGCGAACTCCAAGCAGGCACCAGACGTCGGAATTGGCATCTAGACAATTTACAGTGCCTATCGACTACTATGAAATAGAGAAAAAAATTCCCATTCACAGGATTCGAACCTGGTTTAATGCAAGCGGTTGTTTTGAAGGCCGGCATCTAACCGCCTCGCTACCGATCACCCTATATATATATATATATATATATATATATATATATATATATATATATATATATATATATGAATAGTAACTTGTGACATCTACAGTCACTAGTTTGAAACTTAATTCGACACGAGCCATGGAATCCAAAGGTAGATGTTTACCTACAACATTGACAGGCAGACAAATGTTTATTTGTTCTGTCCAACCCAAGACTCAATCAAGTTTCTCGTGCGTTATGAGGAACGCAAGCAGAATCTAAAGTGAATAGAGACCTCATAAAGCCGTGCTGATGAGTTGGTAACAACGAAACAGCGCTGTCCACGGATCGTGAGCTCTCGGAGTTGAAACGAAAATACTCTATTCACTATATATATATATATAACAAGAAGGAACATTTTATTGGACTAAGCCCTCTAGTAAAAATGCAACCGTAGACACGTGTTTCGATCTTAGGGATCTCATCAGTACGGTGAAAGCAAGTGTAAGGATGTGCAACACTTGATTGCAGGTGAAACAACAAATGAACGGAGTCAACAAACAGGAAGCCAACCGCACATTTGTGGCTTCAGTCGTAACACCTCGTGTTTACAAGGCAAGAAACGACGTCGCCACGGAGGCAGCTATAGCTACCTGCGTGACATCCGAGTCCAGGAATATAAATCAAACAGGGATATGCTCTCGAGGGAAATTGTGAATAACAAGAAGGAACATTTTATTGGACTAAGCCCTCTAGTAAAAATGCAACCGTAGACACGTGTTTCGATCTTAGGGATCTCATCAGTACGGTGAAAGCAAGTGTAAGGATGTGCAACACTTGATTGCAGGTGAAACAACAAATGAACGGAGTCAACAAACAGGAAGCCAACCGCACATTTGTGGTTTCAGTCGTAACACCTCGTGTTTACAAGGCAAGAAACGACGTCGCCACGGAGGCAGCTATAGCTACCTGCGTGACATCCGAGTCCAGGAATATAAATCAAACAGGGATATGCTCTCGAGGGAAATTGTGAATAACAAGAAGGAACATTTTATTGGACTAAGCCCTCTAGTAAAAATGCAACCGTAGACACGTGTTTCGATCTTAGGGATCTCATCAGTACGGTGAAAGCAAGTGTAAGGATGTGCAACACTTGATTGCTGGTGAAACAACAAATGAACGGAGTCAACAAACAGGAAGCCAACCGCACATTTGTGGCTTCAGTCGTAACACCTCGTGTTTACAAGGCAAGAAACGACGTCGCCACGGAGGCAGCTATAGCTACCTGCGTGACATCCGAGTCCAGGAATATAAATCAAACAGGGATATGCTCTCGAGGGAAATTGTGAATAACAAGAAGGAACATTTTATTGGACTAAGCCCTCTAGTAAAAATGCAACCGTAGACACGTGTTTCGATCTTAGGGATCTCATCAGTACGGTGAAAGCAAGTGTAAGGATGTGCAACACTTGATTGCAGGTGAAACAACAAATGAACGGAGTCAACAAACAGGAAGCCAACCGCACATTTGTGGCTTCAGTCGTAACACCTCGTGTTTACAAGGCAAGAAACGACGTCGCCACGGAGGCAGCTATAGCTACCTGCGTGACATCCGAGTCCAGGAATATAAATCAAACAGGGATATGCTCTCGAGGGAAATTGTGAATAACAAGAAGGAACATTTTATTGGACTAAGCCCTCTAGTAAAAATGCAACCGTAGACACGTGTTTCGATCTTAGGGATCTCATCAGTACGGTGAAAGCAAGTGTAAGGATGTGCAACACTTGATTGCTGGTGAAACAACAAATGAACGGAGTCAACAAACAGGAAGCCAACCGCACATTTGTGGCTTCAGTCGTAACACCTCGTGTTTACAAGGCAAGAAACGACGTCGCCACGGAGGCAGCTATAGCTACCTGCGTGACATCCGAGTCCAGGAATATAAATCAAACAGGGATATGCTCTCGAGGGAAATTGTGAATAACAAGAAGGAACATTTTATTGGACTAAGCCCTCTAGTAAAAATGCAACCGCAGACACGTGTTTCGATCTTAGGGATCTCATCAGTACGGTGAAAGCAAGTGTAAGGATGTGCAACACTTGATTGCAGGTGAAACAACAAATGAACGGAGTCAACAAACAGGAAGCCAACCGCACATTTGTGGCTTCAGTCGTAACACCTCGTGTTTACAAGGCAAGAAACGACGTCGCCACGGAGGCAGCTATAGCTACCTGCGTGACATCCGAGTCCAGGAATATAAATCAAACAGGGATATGCTCTCGAGGGAAATTGTGAATAACAAGAAGGAACATTTTATTGGACTAAGCCCTCTAGTAAAAATGCAACCGTAGACACGTGTTTCGATCTTAGGGATCTCATCAGTACGGTGAAAGCAAGTGTAAGGATGTGCAACACTTGATTGCAGGTGAAACAACAAATGAACGGAGTCAACAAACAGGAAGCCAACCGCACATTTGTGGCTTCAGTCGTAACACCTCGTGTTTACAAGGCAAGAAACGACGTCGCCACGGAGGCAGCTATAGCTACCTGCGTGACATCCGAGTCCAGGAATATAAATCAAACAGGGATATGCTCTCGAGGGAAATTGTGAATAACAAGAAGGAACATTTTATTGGACTAAGCCCTCTAGTAAAAATGCAACCGTAGACACGTGTTTCGATCTTAGGGATCTCATCAGTACGGTGAAAGCAAGTGTAAGGATGTGCAACACTTGATTGCAGGTGAAACAACAAATGAACGGAGTCAACAAACAGGAAGCCAACCGCACATTTGTGGCTTCAGTCGTAACACCTCGTGTTTACAAGGCAAGAAACGACGTCGCCACGGAGGCAGCTATAGCTACCTGCGTGACATCCGAGTCCAGGAATATAAATCAAACAGGGATATGCTCTCGAGGGAAATTGTGAATAACAAGAAGGAACATTTTATTGGACTAAGCCCTCTAGTAAAAATGCAACCGTAGACACGTGTTTCGATCTTAGGGATCTCATCAGTACGGTGAAAGCAAGTGTAAGGATGTGCAACACTTGATTGCAGGTGAAACAACAAATGAACGGAGTCAACAAACGAGGTGTTACGACTGAAGCCACAAATGTGCGGTTGGCTTCCTGTTTGTTGACTCCGTTCATTTGTTGTTTCACCTGCAATCAAGTGTTGCACATCCTTACACTTGCTTTCACCGTACTGATGAGATCCCTAAGATCGAAACACGTGTCTACGGTTGCATTTTTACTAGAGGGCTTAGTCCAATAAAATGTTCCTTCTTGTTATTCACAATTTCCCTCGAGAGCATATCCCTGTTTGATTTATATTCCTGGACTCGGATGTCACGCAGGTAGCTATAGCTGCCTCCGTGGCGACGTCGTTTCTTGCCTTGTAAACACGAGGTGTTACGACTGAAGCCACAAATGTGCGGTTGGCTTCCTGTTTGTTGACTCCGTTCATTTGTTGTTTCACCTGCAATCAAGTGTTGCACATCCTTACACTTGCTTTCACCGTACTGATGAGATCCCTAAGATCGAAACACGTGTCTACGGTTGCATTTTTACTAGAGGGCTTAGTCCAATAAAATGTTCCTTCTTGTTATTCACAATTTCCCTCGAGAGCATATCCCTGTTTGATTTATATTCCTGGACTCGGATGTCACGCAGGTAGCTATAGCTGCCTCCGTGGCGACGTCGTTTCTTGCCTTGTAAACACGAGGTGTTACGACTGAAGCCACAAATATGCGGTTGGCTTCCTGTTTGTTGACTCCGTTCATTTGTTGTTTCACCTGCAATCAAGTGTTGCACATCCTTACACTTGCTTTCACCGTACTGATGAGATCCCTAAGATCGAAACACGTGTCTACGGTTGCATTTTTACTAGAGGGCTTAGTCCAATAAAATGTTCCTTCTTGTTATTCACAAATTCCCTCGAGAGCATATCCCTGTTTGATTTATATTCCTGGACTCAGATGTCACGCAGGTAACTATAGCTGCCTCCATGGCGACGTCGTTTCTTGCCTTGTAAACACGAGGTGTTACGACTGAAGCCACAAATGTGCGGTTGGCTTCCTGTTTGTTGACTCCGTTCATTTGTTGTTTCACCTGCAATCAAGTGTTGCACATCCTTACACTTGCTTTCACCGTACTGATGAGATCCCTAAGATCGAAACACGTGTCTACGGTTGCATTTTTACTAGAGGGCTTAGTCCAATAAAATGTTCCTTCTTGTTATTCACAATTTCCCTCGAGAGCATATCCCTGTTTGATTTATATTCCTGGACTCGGATGTCACGCAGGTAGCTATAGCTGCCTCCGTGGCGACGTCGTTTCTTGCCTTGTAAACACGAGGTGTTACGACTGAAGCCACAAATGTGCGGTTGGCTTCCTGTTTGTTGACTCCGTTCATTTGTTGTTTCACCTGCAATCAAGTGTTGCACATCCTTACACTTGCTTTCACCGTACTGATGAGATCCCTAAGATCGAAACACGTGTCTACGGTTGCATTTTTACTAGAGGGCTTAGTCCAATAAAATGTTCCTTCTTGTTATTCACAAATTCCCTCGAGAGCATATCCCTGTTTGATTTATATTCCTGGACTCGGATGTCACGCAGGTAACTATAGCTGCCTCCGTGGCGACGTCGTTTCTTGCCTTGTAAACACGAGGTGTTACGACTGAAGCCACAAATGTGCGGTTGGCTTCCTGTTTGTTGACTCCGTTCATTTGTTGTTTCACCTGCAATCAAGTGTTGCACATCCTTACACTTGCTTTCACCGTACTGATGAGATCCCTAAGATCGAAACACGTGTCTACGGTTGCATTTTTACTAGAGGGCTTAGTCCAATAAAATGTTCATTCTTGTTATTCACAATTTCCCTCGAGAGCATATCCCTGTTTGATTTATATTCCTGGACTCGGATGTCACGCAGGTAGCTATAGCTGCCTCCGTGGCGACGTCGTTTCTTGCCTTGTAAACACGAGGTGTTACGACTGAAGCCACAAATGTGCGGTTGGCTTCCTGTTTGTTGACTCCGTTCATTTGTTGTTTCACCTGCAATCAAGTGTTGCACATCCTTACACTTGCTTTCACCGTACTGATGAGATCCCTAAGATCGAAACACGTGTCTACGGTTGCATTTTTACTAGAGGGCTTAGTCCAATAAAATGTTCCTTCTTGTTATTCACAATTTCCCTCGAGAGCATATCCCTGTTTGATTTATATTCCTGGACTCGGATGTCACGCAGGTAGCTATAGCTGCCTCCGTGGCGACGTCGTTTCTTGCCTTGTAAACACGAGGTGTTACGACTGAAGCCACAAATGTGCGGTTGGCTTCCTGTTTGTTGACTCCGTTCATTTGTTGTTTCACCTGCAATCAAGTGTTGCACATCCTTACACTTGCTTTCACCGTACTGATGAGATCCCTAAGATCTAAACACGTGTCTACGGTTGCATTTTTACTAGAGGGCTTAGTCCAATAAAATGTTCCTTCTTGTTATTCACAATTTCCCTCGAGAGCATATCCCTGTTTGATTTATATTCCTGGACTCGGATGTCACGCAGGTAGCTATAGCTGCCTCCGTGGCGACGTCGTTTCTTGCCTTGTAAACACGAGGTGTTACGACTGAAGCCACAAATGTGCGGTTGGCTTCCTGTTTGTTGACTCCGTTCATTTGTTGTTTCACCTGCAATCAAGTGTTGCACATCCTTACACTTGCTTTCACCGTACTGATGAGATCGCTAAGATCGAAACACGTGTCTACGGTTGCATTTTTACTAGAGGGCTTAGTCCAATAAAATGTTCCTTCTTGTTATTCACAATTTCCCTCGAGAGCATATCCCTGTTTGATTTATATTCCTGGACTCGGATGTCACGCAGGTAGCTATAGCTGCCTCCGTGGCGACGTCGTTTCTTGCCTTGTAAACACGAGGTGTTACGACTGAAGCCACAAATGTGCGGTTGGCTTCCTGTTTGTTGACTCCGTTCATTTGTTGTTTCACCTGCAATCAAGTGTTGCACATCCTTACACTTGCTTTCACCGTACTGATGAGATCCCTAAGATCGAAACACGTGTCTACGGTTGCATTTTTACTAGAGGGCTTAGTCCAATAAAATGTTCCTTCTTGTTATTCACAATTTCCCTCGAGAGCATATCCCTGTTTGATTTATATTCCTGGACTCGGATGTCACGCAGGTAGCTATAGCTGCCTCCGTGGCGACGTCGTTTCTTGCCTTGTAAACACGAGGTGTTACGACTGAAGCCACAAATGTGCGGTTGGCTTCCTGTTTGTTGACTCCGTTCATTTGTTGTTTCACCTGCAATCAAGTGTTGCACATCCTTACACTTGCTTTCACCGTACTGATGAGATCCCTAAGATCGAAACACGTGTCTACGGTTGCATTTTTACTAGAGGGCTTAGTCCAATAAAATGTTCCTTCTTGTTATTCACAATTTCCCTCGAGAGCATATCCCTGTTTGATTTATATTCCTGGACTCGGATGTCACGCAGGTAGCTATAGCTGCCTCCGTGGCGACGTCGTTTCTTGCCTTGTAAACACGAGGTGTTACGACTGAAGCCACAAATGTGCGGTTGGCTTCCTGTTTGTTGACTCCGTTCATTTGTTGTTTCACCTGCAATCAAGTGTTGCACATCCTTACACTTGCTTTCACCGTACTGATGAGATCCCTAAGATCGAAACACGTGTCTACGGTTGCATTTTTACTAGAGGGCTTAGTCCAATAAAATGTTCCTTCTTGTTATTCACAATTTCCCTCGAGAGCATATCCCTGTTTGATTTATATTCCTGGACTCGGATGTCACGCAGGTAGCTATAGCTGCCTCCGTGGCGACGTCGTTTCTTGCCTTGTAAACACGAGGTGTTACGACTGAAGCCACAAATGTGCGGTTGGCTTCCTGTTTGTTGACTCCGTTCATTTGTTGTTTCACCTGCAATCAAGTGTTGCACATCCTTACACTTGCTTTCACCGTACTGATGAGATCCCTAAGATCGAAACACGTGTCTACGGTTGCATTTTTACTAGAGGGCTTAGTCCAATAAAATGTTCCTTCTTGTTATTCACAATTTCCCTCGAGAGCATATCCCTGTTTGATTTATATTCCTGGACTCGGATGTCACGCAGGTAGCTATAGCTGCCTCCGTGGCGACGTCGTTTCTTGCCTTGTAAACACGAGGTGTTACGACTGAAGCCACAAATGTGCGGTTGGCTTCCTGTTTGTTGACTCCGTTCATTTGTTGTTTCACCTGCAATCAAGTGTTGCACATCCTTACACTTGCTTTCACCGTACTGATGAGATCCCTAAGATCGAAACACGTGTCTACGGTTGCATTTTTACTAGAGGGCTTAGTCCAATAAAATGTTCCTTCTTGTTATTCACAATTTCCCTCGAGAGCATATCCCTGTTTGATTTATATTCCTGGACTCGGATGTCACGCAGGTAGCTATAGCTGCCTCCGTGGCGACGTCGTTTCTTGCCTTGTAAACACGAGGTGTTACGACTGAAGCCACAAATGTGCGGTTGGCTTCCTGTTTGTTGACTCCGTTCATTTGTTGTTTCACCTGCAATCAAGTGTTGCACATCCTTACACTTGCTTTCACCGTACTGATGAGATCCCTAAGATCGAAACACGTGTCTACGGTTGCATTTTTACTAGAGGGCTTAGTCCAATAAAATGTTCCTTCTTGTTATTCACAATTTCCCTCGAGAGCATATCCCTGTTTGATTTATATTCCTGGACTCGGATGTCACGCAGGTAGCTATAGCTGCCTCCGTGGCGACGTCGTTTCTTGCCTTGTAAACACGAGGTGTTACGACTGAAGCCACAAATGTGCGGTTGGCTTCCTGTTTGTTGACTCCGTTCATTTGTTGTTTCACCTGCAATCAAGTGTTGCACATCCTTACACTTGCTTTCACCGTACTGATGAGATCCCTAAGATCGAAACACGTGTCTACGGTTGCATTTTTACTAGAGGGCTTAGTCCAATAAAATGTTCCTTCTTGTTATTCACAATTTCCCTCGAGAGCATATCCCTGTTTGATATATATATATATATATATATATATATATATATATATATATATATATATATATATATATATATATATATATATATATATATATATATATATATATATAGAAAAGGGTAGTCTTGATTGCTGACTAGTTAGGAAATGAGTTTTTTTTAATATTTGGGATATGCAGCAGGCCAATAAGGGTACTCTTATACACTTGTTCCAAGCTTTCAATAACTTTTTATTATCATCTTCAGGGAAACTACAAATATGTAAAGACAACTATGAGAATTAAGCCAACGAAAAACGTGGAATAACTTACACTGTTTCGAGGTTACATGGCGTATATGTTAAAAATAATCATGAAATATGGACAGCACTGGGAGTAAAACATCATTGATAACAACCAAGAGTAACGTGGATGCACACTCATTACTGATGATACATTATGACATGGATTTTAAAATTGTTAAAATTCTATAAAAGCACGTGTTGTCCTTGAAGAGGCAAACAACCGCGGCGAGTAATTTTATTCGACTGACTAGCCAAGACCACTGACAAATGACATGAGACAATTGATACATGATATATGACAGGTGACATGAGCCACACGGAATCTTAATCATGGGGAGTGACAGATGACACTACAACCTAATGATACAGATCTGTGATGGAGCTACATGGAACAATAATTATGAATTGTGAAATTTGGAATATGAGAACAATATATTTTATATTAATGGTGTAGGTGCCAATTGAGCTGAACCAACAAAGGAAACATATCCTGAAAACATGAACACTCGACCTAATGCTAACAATAATACATTACTGAAAAATATGGAACAAAGATTGTATGAACAGTATTTTGATGGAGGAATTGAATTATATTGAATTAATTTGTGAAGTCAATATTCATTGAAGTAATCCGTTGATTGTCTCCAAACCTTCATGCTCTGTTTATGATAAGACCAGTAGCTCATATATCTTCCAGAGCTCATTGGTTTCCTGTACCAATCTATAAGTACGGTGTTTTCTGGTGTTCTGATAAACATGGTATCAAGGAACGGAACGCTGTTATGTTCGTTTTCTCTCTCAATGGTGAACTGTATGTGGGGATCGTAGCTGTTGAAAATGAATCAATGGTGAACTGTATGTGGGGATCGTAGCTGTTGAAAATGAACAAGGCGTCAGATACCATAGATGACACCTTGTTAATTTTCAACAGCTACGATCCCCACATACAGTTCACCATTGAGAGAGAAAACGAACATAACAGCGTTCCGTTCCTTGATACCATGTTTATCAGAACACCAGAGAACACCGTACTTATAGATTGGTACAGGAAACCAATGAGCTCTGGAAGATATATGAGCTACTGGTTTTATCATAAACAGAGCATGAAGGTCAATCTGATTAAACAAATGAAATCAAGGGTCATCAAAATATCTGACACTTCCTTTCTCAAAAAAAATTTAGACATAATTTACAATCTTTTTCTCCAAAATTCATATCCTGCTTCCTTTGTAAAAAAGATCTTGTATAATACCTCATCCATGGATGACATAAACTTACATAGTAATAATATTAATAATACACTTTCTCCATCTCCAGTCAATACGCAAGTTGCTGAAGTCACTGGGACTCTTTCCTTTTATGCTTCTTTACCGTTCATTAAAGACATCACCCCTGGACTATCCAGAATTTTCAAATCTTTTTCAGAAAATATAAAAATATCCAATAAAAATGTTTTGCCTATCAAGAGAATTTTTTCCAAATTAAAAGACAAGACTCCGTGCATAAACTGTTCGGATGTAGTTTATTGTATACAGTGTCAAAATTGTGAAAAACAATACATTGGACAAACGTCCAGACCACTTAAGGACCGCATTGTGTCACACAAGAGCGACAGTAGACTACACCCGGAGAGATGTGCACTGAGTGAACATGTTGCTAAGGAAGGACATTGTATGGATTATAATTCGGTAAAAATTTTATCTACAGAAAAAAACACAGCCAAAAGGCTTTTTTTAGAAATGGTTCACATTGCACAAGCGGATAATGCGCTGAATAAAAAAACAGACGTAAATCACTTGAGTGAAATTTACTCTTATTTAATTTTTGCAGACAATACAAGGTTTGGAGACAATCAACGGATTACTTCAATGAATATTGACTTCACAAATTAATTCAATATAATTCAATTCCTCCATCAAAATACTGTTCATACAATCTTTGTTCCATATTTTTCAGTAATGTATTATTGTTAGCATTAGGTCGAGTGTTCATGTTTTCAGGATATGTTTCCTTTGTTGGTTCAGCTCAATTGGCACCTACACCATTAATATAAAATATATTGTTCTCATATTCCAAATTTCACAATTCATAATTATTGTTCCATGTAGCTCCATCACAGATCTGTATCATTAGGTTGTAGTGTCATCTGTCACTCCCCATGATTAAGATTCCGTGTGGCTCATGTCACCTGTCATATATCATGTATCAATTGTCTCATGTCATTTGTCAGTGGTCTTGGCTAGTCAGTCGAATAAAATTACTCGCCGCGGTTGTTTGCCTCTTCAAGGACAACACGTGCTTTTATAGAATTTTAACAATTTTAAAATCCATGTCATAATGTATCATCAGTAATGAGTGTGCATCCACGTTACTCTTGGTTGTTATCAATGATGTTTTACTCCCAGTGCTGTCCATATTTCATGATTATTTTTAACATATACGCCATGTAACCTCGAAACAGTGTAAGTTATTCCACGTTTTTCGTTGGCTTAATTCTCATAGTTGTCTTTACATATTTGTAGTTTCCCTGAAGATGATAATAAAAAGTTATTGAAAGCTTGGAACAAGTGTATAAGAGTACCCTTATTGGCCTGCTGCATATCCCAAATATTAAAATATATATATATATATATGAATAGTAACTTGTGACATCTATTCACTTTATATATATATATATATATATATATATATATATATATTTATATATATATATATATATATATATATATATATATATATATATATATATATATATATATATATATATATATAACGATTTATGTTTGTAGCTGAATTTATTTCAAAATAAAGTAGTTATTTTGTGGGGTTGCAGCTGCTTTTCAATCAAACTCTTTTTTACTTTATTGTGAGAGTTTTCGAAATTATTTAATTTCTTCTTCAGTCACTCTAAAAGAATAGGTATAAATGAAACCATTTATTTTTCTGAATGTTATTTTATCTTATACTCATATACTGTAAGTACCTTTATTTGATATGTTCATTAGCAGTTATACCTATTCTTTTAGAGTGACTGAAGAAGAAATTAAATAATTTCGAAAGCTCTCACAATAAAGTAAGAAAGAGTTTGATTGAAAAGCAGCTGCAACCCCACAAAATAACTACTTTATATATATATATATATATATATATATATATATATATATATATATATATATATATATATATATATATATATATATATATATATATATATATATATATATATATATATAAAGTAGTTATTTTGTGGGGTTGCAGCTGCTTTTCAATCAAACTCTTTCTTACTTTATTGTGAGAGCTTTCGAAATTATTTAATTATATATATATATATATATATATATATATATATATATATATATATATACAGTGCGGTCCAAAGGTATGGAATAAATTAATTTTTAGCGTTATTATGTATTTTATGAAAATATCCTGAAACAGGTCGATTTCTATTCTCAATTTGACAATTTATAGTATGAAAATATTACCCCCTTCTTGCACCCCCTCTGAATTATGAGCACCTTCTCAAAAATTTGAATGAGAAAGGGGGTTGTGTTGCACCTTTTTCAAAAGGGATTTTCATTCTCTGTTCAGCAATACTGAGAAAATTTATTCTGAATATGTCAAATGTTGATAGACTGAAGGAAATAATGTAACATAATGTTTAGGAAGTATATTTCAATTTGTTTTACAGTTAAATTAAATGTTCAAAATGACCACCATTCACTTCTTGACAATAAGCAAGGCGATCTTGGAATTCTCGTAGAACATTTTGTAGGACCTCAGGGGTTATGTTGTTAATTTCTTCCGATATCCTAGTTTTTGAATCTGCAATATTGTCTGGTCTATTGAAATATACCTTTGATTTTAAATAACCCCATAAAAAGTAATCGAGAGGAGTCAAATCGGGGGATCTAGGCGGCCATTCAATCGGTCCACGTCTGCCAATCCACCTATTGGGAAAAACTTCTGTCAAATAATCTCGAACAATACGTGTGTAATGCGGTGGAGCTCCATCTTGTTGATACCAAATTGATCTATCTATTCCATTTGGATCATTAACATCGGGAAAAAGTCGTTTTAATGTTGGCACTAAAAAGTTCATCAAAAAACCTAGATAAACCTCACCATTAATTGTGCCTTCAAAAAAATAGGGGCCAATAATTTTGTTTTTAATGATACCAGCCCAAACGTTCACTTTTTTGGGATATTGTGTGTGAGCCTCACACATCCAATGAGGATTTTCTCTGCTCCAATATCTACAGTTTTGTCTATTAACCGTTCCATTTAAATAAAAAGTAGCTTCATCAGAAAACACAATTTTGTTTATGAACTGCAAATCTGCTTCGATTCTATCCATCATCAGTTCACAGAATTGTTGCCTTCTATCAGGGTCATCCTCATTTAACTCCTGAACCAACTGAACTTTATAAGGATGGTATTTTTCTTTATGTAAAGCTCTCAATATCGATGATTTACTTACATCATTGTCGGCGGCCAGTTGTCTACTTGTCATATGCGGATTTTCCTCAATCGCTAACAGTACATCTAACTTTTTCTCCTCATCCAATGCAGCATTTCAACCTGGTTTTTGACGAGTTTTTACATGTCCAGTTTCACGGTATTTTGTTTCTATTTTGCTAACTGTAGATTGTGATACGTGTTGACCAGGGTATTTATTATTGAACATTTCACAAACTTCCGTTTGAGTTCGTGTTTTATTACCGCATCCAAGCATAATTAAAATGTCTATTCTTTGAGTTTCGGATAAATGAGCCATAGATGAATCGAATACACACAAAAATATTTTTCAATACACTGACGTCTGCCAGCAACTCACAAATATCAAAATAACAGTAGTCTACTAGATTGACATTATATTATTTATGGGTTTTGTGAATAATTTTTTGGTGTCTTCAATGACTTTTTCCTGACTTTTTTAGCAAGACAGATAAGAAAGTATAAATTGTCAAATTGAGAATAGAAATCGACCTGTTTCAGGTTTTTTCAACGGATACATAATTTACAGTGTCAATATTTTTAAATTTTGATGAAAAAATTTCTCAGTTATGGTTGCACCAAATATGAAACACTTAGTATTGCTGAACAGATAATGAAAATCCCTTTCGAACAAGATGCCACACGACCCCCCTTCTTATTTAAAATTTTTGAGGGGGTGCTCATAATTCAGAGGGGGTGCAAGAAGGGGGTAATATTTTCATACTGTAAATTGTCAAATTGCCAATAAAAATTGACCTGTTTCAGGATTTTTTCATAAAATACATAATAACGCTAAAAATGAATTTATTCCATACCTTTGGACCGCACTGTATATATGTGTTCAGATAGGTTTCCGCGGTCAGATATTTGAAATCTAAAAGTTCGGGTTGAACCGCGTCTGGAATTTGTTGAAATTCGACGTTTCGGCTCCGATTTTGGAGCCATTTTCAAGAACTGAAAAAGAAAGAAAATAAGAAAATTTATAAATGGTTGAAACGTATTTCTACGCTGACGTCTCAATCTGCCTACTCCTCATGTTTAATTACGTTCGGTTTTTGTGACTTGACGTCGGGGTCTCAATCTGCCTACTCCCCATGTCTCGTCACTGGTTCTCTCTAATATATATATATATATATATATATATATATATATATATATATATATATATATATATATATACCAATTCATTTTAGAAATTTTTACTTTTTTACTATTTTTACCAATTTATGTATACTGCCGTCCTAAGCAAAAAAGCCGTATCTACAAAAAATGTGAATATGGTGATATTGGTTTCTATAGTCTTGAAACACTATAAATTGAATTTTCTCCAAGCAAAAAATTACGTAAACTAGATTCAAATAGCCAAAGTTTCATTGCAGCTTGTTGGGAGCATGTAAAAAGGATAGTATTTCCATCGCCGAAGGCGACGCTGCATTTGATATTTGACAGAACAATCATTTGAAGCTACCAGTGTCGTAACTATCGAGAAAGGGAAACCCAATTGGAATAGTGAAAAATGAATGAATTATGAAAAAACATGTCAATTAGAGAATCGGCTGTTCTCGAAATCATGTGGAGATTCATCCATCATAATTTCAGGTTTCCATTCCATATTGATGGGTTTCCAATATTTCTATTTTATTGAACTTCAATATTTCTATTTACAACGCACGACACTGCCGTTGGGGGAAGATGTCCCTTACACACAAATCTTTATGCGAGTGCGGCGAGTTACTCATCTAGGTTATGTTATTTGATCGGAGGTTGAATGATTTTAAACTTTAGTTCCGTGTAGCCTAAATGTTTAGAAATACACCTGTTTTTATTTCATTCAAATCGAGTAGTGGTATAGTTATTAACGGTACAAGGCCGATATGTAGCAAATAACGGATGAGGTTGAATCCGTTATTTGCGTATCGGTCGTGTGTCGTTCAATGCTTTTCGTAACCCCGCTGAAAGGTTACATTTTGATTCCGAGGAAAGAACAAACCTCGTACCTCGTAATTCTACAGAAAAATCTCAACATCGTGTTGTCATGGAACAGATTAATAATATCACAACAATATTATAAACAACGTCAGTTTATTGGGTTCGCGAGTTCGCTTTAACAACGACCAAAGATGAAATTGAAGAAATTGAGGAACAAAATCAAATATCTTTAGAAATATTGGGAGAATAAAAAATCTTAACAGAGAGAGATTGTTAACATTAACTTTTCAAGTGTCATCTGAATAACTCGAAGTAACAGTATGGGATTACGAAAAAGTTATGACAATTTTAGTTTCCGTCCTTTTCAAATATTTCGGCGAGCGGGCCATGCTCACGTGACGTCATTTCACAACGCAACGTTCCCAGCGTACACTCATTCATTGCTTTGCTATCAGACCACAATAATGTTATTAACTCAAGATTTCATGTAAATCAGTGTTACAATAGTGTTATAAGTATATATATATATATATATATATATATATATATATATATATATATATATATATATATATATATATATATATATATATATATATATATATATATATATATATATATATATATATATATATATATATATATATATATATATATATATATATATATATATATATATATATATATATATATATATATATATATATATATATATATATATATATATATATATATATATATATATATATATATATATATATATATATATATATATATATATATATATATATACCAATTCATTTTAGAAATTTTTACTTTTTTACTATTTTTACCAATTTATGTATACTGCCGTCCTAAGCAAAAAAGCCGTATCTACAAAAAATGTGAATATGGTGATATTGGTTTCTATAGTCTTGAAACACTATAAATTGAATTTTCTCCAAGCAAAAAATTACGTAAACTAGATTCAAATAGCCAAAGTTTATCAATCATTTTGCCTTCAGTACACAAGTTTAAGACTTTTCGTACTTAGATGGTCGAAACTACAGATTCCCTGCATCAGAGTTTTTGGAGATACAGCTTTTTTGCTTAGGACGGCAGTATATGTCTCTATCCACTTACTCTCTCGACACAAGTGTTGAATCACTTAACGAGTTATATATTTGTTTACATAATTTATTTCTGTAATGTGAAATTATTGCTCCCTTTTACTTGTGAATAAATAATTTGGTGAATCCTACGGCAACAATAACGGGAGTCATGATGGTGTTTCCATGAGACACACTGTATATCAAAAACATTCTATAGTAGCATGATAATAATAATATATTTGAATAATCTTATGGAATTTGTGGATGACTCCATTTGGGCGATTTCAACATAATATGATTTATTGATTTTGTGACTTCTTATTTGTATATACTTATCTGAGAAAGGTTTCTTGAGTGGGAAAGTATTTTAAAATGTTTAAATTTTATTGATAATCAAGCTGAGCGCATTCGGCTAATACGCCATCCTCAGACTTCATTCTAAAATAGCGAGATTCTTCTGCTAAATTAAAAGTTGAAACTCGTCATCTTTGATGATACCTAAGAAATCTGAATATAACACACAAACGTAATGTTAGTACTTCCAATATAACGTAAGAATTTATTATTTGCAAGCAGCATGCTGAACATGTTTAAGATTTAATTTTTCGGTATAAATAACCACTTTCACAACTGTTATTCAGTTTTTAGTTTAGCAGAGGAATCTTGTTATTTCAGTTTCTGACAGTACATATTATAATTACCAACTTCAATTTCCTCATTAATTATGTTGAAAAACAATAGAAATGTACACATCCAAAAAGGGCACCCTCTCAGTTTGTATGATATTTCTATATTATTACCAAAATATTAGAAATATTATACAGACTAACCGCACCCCATTACAATCGATAATTGCTGATTGCTGTTATATTCAATTAATTTGATATTGGTTGAAGTGGCGAAGTACTCTCGATTTAACCTAGTTTGATTATAAGTCCCTCAAAATTACTTTATTAACAAAATTGATTGCTTCATATCTTCCCTGCAGTATCGTGTCAATTATAAATAAAAGAAAAGAAGATGGTTGGTTTATTATCTGATTACCATGGTATCTACTAGTTTAATAAACTTGAAAGACATCTGAAGTAGTATAAACAAGAAGTCTCATTCCAAAATCATAACATGAAATTACATTTCCTATCATACTTACTTGTGCCATCCTTGCACTGAATTTTGGTTCAGCCGGTAAGGCGTACTATTTCTTCATAGGTTCTTCACTCATCCATATCTAATATTATACTTATAACACTATTGTAACACTGATTTACATGAAATCTTGAGTTAATAACATTATTGTGGTCTGATAGCAAAGCAATGAATGAGTGTACGCTGGGAACGTTGCGTTGTGAAATGACGTCACGTGAGCATGGCCCGCTCGCCGAAATATTTGAAAAGGACGGAAACTAAAATTGTCATAACTTTTTCGTAATCCCATACTGTTACTTCGAGTTATTCAGATGACACTTGAAAAGTTAATGTTAACAATCTCTCTCTGTTAAGATTTTTTATTCTCCCAATATTTCTAAAGATATTTGATTTTGTTCCTCAATTTCTTCAATTTCATCTTTGGTCGTTGTTAAAGCGAACTCGCGAACCCAATAAACTGACGTTGTTTATAATATTGTTGTGATATTATTAATCTGTTCCATGACAACACGATGTTGAGATTTTTCTGTAGAATTACGAGGTACGAGGTTTGTTCTTTCCTCGGAATCAAAATGTAACCTTTCAGCGGGGTTACGAAAAGCATTGAACGACACACGACCGATACGCAAATAACGGATTCAACCTCATCCGTTATTTGCTACATATCGGCCTTGTACCGTTAATAACTATACCACTACTCGATTTGAATGAAATAAAAACAGGTGTATTTCTAAACATTTAGGCTACACGGAACTAAAGTTTAAAATCATTCAACCTCCGATCAAATAACATAACCTAGATGAGTAACTCGCCGCACTCGCATAAAGATTTGTGTGTAAGGGACATCTTCCCCCAACGGCAGTGTCGTGCGTTGTAAATAGAAATATTGAAGTTCAATAAAATAGAAATATTGGAAACCCATCAATATGGAATGGAAACCTGAAATTATGATGGATGAATCTCCACATGATTTCGAGAACAGCCGATTCTCTAATTGACATGTTTTTTCATAATTCATTCATTTTTCACTATTCCAATTGGGTTTCCCTTTCTCGATAGTTACGACACTGGTAGCTTCAAATGATTGTTCTGTCAAATATCAAATGCAGCGTCGCCTTCGGCGATGGAAATACTATCCTTTTTACATGCTCCCAACAAGCTGCAATGAACGTTTCAATTGCCTTCTCAGTGTTATATATTTCATCCAAGACAGTATTTTTGGGTTTTCATTTAATTGTCAGGCAGTCTATTCACATAAGACCATATGAAAATTTAAATTACTCATATTAAAATATATCCTATAGAGGAACCAAATGTCTCGATTCATACATTATTTTTGGACTATGTTGAACTTTGCTCAAGCATTATGTATAAATCAGATAGTTTTTATACATTTTTACAACGAAAATCGATTTTGGATGAAAACTGTTTAAAGAATGTCTAGTGTAGTAATGGTAAATTCACTCCTTTCTTAGTACTCCAAGGGGAGGATTGAACAATTGTATACTCCTTCTGCTCAGGAACAGATTATTCGTGCATAATAAGATCTTTGTTAGACAGACTTGGTCACTGTTTTCAAAGTAACAAATATTCTATATTTAAAGTTGTTCACTCTATGAAAAACATAAGTTCAGTGAACAAGATGAAAAAAATATCAAATGTCACATAGACTCGACTAGAAATGGAAACGTAGAAACATTACAACACTGTACTTCATTGTTTCGAACGTAACGTTCTGTAGCAGGTATATTGATCTTGAATTGCTACCAACATCTGTAAGAAATATTCCAAAAATTCTGTTGTTCAACCTTAGGGTTCGAAAAGATTTGTTGGTTAGGTATATAAACTTATTCTATAAACTAATATTAGAGGAACACTTGTTAAAAAATGAAAATGTTTAATGTCACGTGACGATTATACATAATAATTTATCAAGGCTACTTGTTGTTTTATATTCAAAGGTTCATAATGTTTCACATTGACGATTCCATGCAGTAGTTCTCACAGTTCTCTACAAACATATATGTGAATAATAAAAATACTACAGCGATTGATAATAGTCCGGTGTTGATCCGAAAACAATCATATATTGTTCGGATTATGAGCATAAATATTTTCTGTTTTTACTGTTCGTTATATAGCAATATCGCATAGACAGTTTTTCTCGACAATTCTCAATGATTCATCCCACTTGGTAAAATATTTTTACGTTTCATATTGATAACTCATATGTCATTGATACTATTCAAGGAATACATATTTCGTTATAATTATTATTTCAGATGATTTGGACGATTGAAATATTCTTTCTGATCGACATATTATTGATCATTAGTTCATACAAATTGTTTGTTATATTTCATACCCTTTTTTCAAGTGAACAAAAAATAACGTTGAATGGAATTAGTCAAAAATATGTAACTTTGCTTACAAAGGCATAAATGAGTTGATATTTCAAGGACACTTTCTTACTAATAATAATCCTGACTACTTTATGATACTGACATATAATGTTAGTGATTATGCGTTGGGGAAAATTTTGTCTTTTGGGTTGAAAATGTCATCTGTTGTTCATAAGGAGAAAGTCTATTATGGAATCCGATAGTAAACGATTTACTTTTTGGTTCCAAAAAAGGAATATCAACCAGAATATGTGCAAATCATTCATAACTGAATGCTGATCCTGAAGGGCAAAAATCCATGTGTGATTCTGAGAAAAATTCTTTATCAATCAAAATAAAGAAATGGCACTGTCTTTTTCAAATGAATTCAGTTTTATTGACACTAGAAAACGTAGCATAGGAAAACGAATATCTGCAAATTATTTGCTAAGTTATTCATATATGGGGAGTTTTATAATTGAATGCTGATACTAGACGGCAAAAATCCTTGTGTGATTATGAGAAAAATTCTTTATATTGACACAGGTCTTCAACTGCTTTATTTCTAAGATACAGGATGTTCGAGTTTTCAAACAAAATATTTATACAGTACTGATGTTCTTAATCAAATAAATATAATTTTTATAATCGTCCTCTATCTTTCTATAAAACCCATCCATTGACTTTTCGTGTGACAGACGATTTTAGAATTGAAAAATAAAATACATTCATTGATACAGGGAGAAAAAATAACGTAGGAAAACAAATGATTATATTCAATTTTTTAAACCGAAAACCGTCCGCCATGCAAAAAATTCGAGGGCCATTTCTATGAGAAGAGAGAGGACAATTATGGAAATAAAAAAAAACAGTAGCTTATCACTTTTTTATATTGCAGAGAATATTAGCAGGCAAATCATAGATGAAAATCAAAAGAACTTCTAAACTGAAAACAATTTATTTTTCTCTCTACTTCGCATGTACTAAAATACCAAGAAAAATATTAAGCGGTTTTAGAGATATTTGGAAAAACTGAATATTTTCATAAATTTTAAATATTATCTCCAAAATATAGCGGCTGCGGACGTAGAATATTAGACTGACACGACATTCTACCATCACTGTGTCATAATATTCTTGAATGAAACATCTGTTTGACATATCCCGTATTTGTTACAAATTTTAAGAAGAATCATAATTTTGTTCACTTCAATGTCCCTATATAACTCGAAACCTACTCGATAAATTTCTTTGGTCCCATGGACGCTTCATTGGATCATGTATCATAAACAAGTATGCAATTATCAATACTTAGAATTTTCAATTGCTACTGATAATTGCTGCCCTTTAGAAGTACTTTGAAATCGTTATCATGTTACCGAATATCAATCTTGGTACGATTCCAAGAAAGGAATGGAAATTAAGATAGTTCTGGCAATACTCTCGAAGCGATATGTGCGATTGATGAGGGGCCCAGGAATCGATTTTGAATCCATTTCCATTTTATGAGATTTGTGTAGTTAACTCCGTTCGATATTTCCAACATCAAGTGTGCACAAAGTTGGATGTCAACCCTTATGGATAAGATGAGTTTCATCACTGAGCTGATGGAATTTCGATTTGCCTCGTTTCTTATTAAACAATTATTTCAGGGTTCTACCAAGAGTTGAGAAAAGGGGATTCGATAACTTCGTGCGTATAAGATTGAGTTGTTATAATAGTCCACCTGTCAGTAGTTGGCGAAACTGCCGGGTGACATTCAGTCACTTGTGATTACATTTTTTTGATATACAGATTGTCACTCATAAAGATTCGATCTTTCATTTTCAGCCTTTTCCCTCACTCGTCATACCTACCTTTTTTGTTATTCGTAATGAAACAAAGCTACCTTGTCAATCTGTGCAAGTATAGTACGACGCCCATTAACTTTTTTTGGTCTCATAACTTAAAATCTCCTACCCACCTTGTATTCACCACTGAACCGCTGCAGTATGCAGTGTAGTTCGGAATGTTCAAATAAGATTTGAAAAAGTAGAAATATGAACGAGTTAAGATTACACGTGGAGCATAACGATACCCTCAACACTCAAACATTCAAGGAAATTAAAAAAGTTCAGAAAAAATGGCACTCAACGAACTAATTGAACTACTGCATTATTAACGGCCAACTCGAACAGAGCTGGATTGACAAACTTTTTGAAATAAACACACAAATTAAAATAATTTCAACGCAAAGGAAAAAAATATGATTTTTGAATAATAGAACTGAAATCATCTTCTTGATATACCTAACAGAAGCTTTTGAAAAAACTTTTTGTAACATAACTCACTATTACTTTTACTAATAGTCCAAAACCAAGTGAAAACATGAGGCGAACATCTGTCAGAAAACAACTACTTCCCTGGCTAATGCGACGACGGACATTGAACTACTTCTGACAGATATTTGTGCAACGTACTTCCAAGAAGACGCAATTGCAAGTGCTTGTCTCGTAATTGAACAGCAGATTATCTTTCATTTGGATAATGAAATTTCCAGGCTCCCAGAGCTGACAAGCTTTTTGAAAACTCCCACACAATAGGATTGAAGGAAGATGGTTCCGTAAAGCCGAGACCCCAAATTAGGCCTACTTGATGAATTCGTGAAAGCCGTCAATGCTAAATGTCAGTAAGGTCATACTTGTTCAATGCTTGTGTTGTCCATAGTAATATTTCCTATATTAATGACTTCTTCATCCGACACAAGGTAGATTCAATGTTCAATTCGTAAAAGAATCACACGCCAAGTTTTGGAGGCATTTCCACAAAAAAAGTGGTGTAAAGATGGAATCACGTACACGCAGATTATGCAATCCAATTTGGTCGTATCAGTAGTCACTGCCACTTGTACTCTCATAGTTTCCGAAATAATTACCAAATTTATTGAGATATTCATCGATATGCAGATGAAAACACCCAAGGAAGACCATGAAGATCCAGAATAATAAAGCATATCCGCAAGCCAAAGAGTTTCTCAACTGAATATTGGGGATCGTTCATTGTAATTCGTGAAATGTCAGAGTGACAATCTCTGCTTCGAAGTCCAATCTTCTGCTTGTAGTTAAGTCTTTGGTAGGGTGACTCGGCATTGGGCCAGATGAACTTGCGAAAGTGGTTCATGACGACGGACGGGGGAATCTTCGTTCGTCTCAAGTGTAAATACCGATTTCCTGCTTCTTCCGTCCCCAAGTTTCTGGGGTGCTGGGCCTATTTCTAGCCGTAGATCAAAACGAATTTAGGATAGCATTTTGCTTCATCAGAAGTCCGACACGTCCGACCTTTCCAAAAATGCAGTACTTGTAAATAAGGACGAGAATACCATCAGTGTCCAGAATGAACGGTGCGTTGATGAAATGAACCAGCATGCCTCTTCTCTGCGGGACGGCCTGGATATCATTTCTAATCCCCCCGAAAAAGGTTGGCTGAACAAAACATCAATGATGATGATAATGAAACTATTGTTGATAATAATGAGGTACCTGTTGCTGGTCCCAGCAAAATTGTTGGTGAAAAGGTGACCCCTTCCCCCCCATTCCCCACAAGAAGTGATCTCCCCGATTACAATCCGTCAGAAGGATTGTTGGGTCGAAGTTAATAAGAAATGTGTTCAGAAAAATGTTTATTTCACGAAAGCTGTCAACGTTCAGGACGGTATCAGTGGTACCGCCAATGACTTCTGTGCGCTTAAGGATGAAACACAATGGAAGTTTTATGTTTTCAGTTTTAATTTTCATGATTTTGGATATTTTTTAGGACGAAACTATCATTGACATTATTATTCTGATCACGCATCATTAACAATCTTGGTGGTAAAATTCCAACTTAATTTTTCAAAACTGTTTTGCATCTTGTTTTATTTAAAAAGTTGATATCCAAAATTCCAAAACTTAAAACTTATTGCACAAAACATCCATTGTGTCTATGGCTTTACGCATATTCTGATAGAGGACAAAGTCCCCCACCACTCTTACGAGTTTCCTGAAGATAAGCCACGCAGGGTCATCCTTAGAGGGTGCTCGTGCTGAAATCAGAGAGAGATATATCTACCAAGTCATTGATATTTTTAATTCAAGATTTTGACCAAGCCCCAGAAACCCAAAGGCGCTGTTGGCCAGTACCAAAAATGCCAGCATTTCGGGCATGCTCAAAAGAAATGCATGACAGTTCCTGTATGTGTAAAGTACGCATGTATGTACCTGAGCCGTGAGTGTGACGAATCGCCACATGGCCAGTTATTAGGGATGTCCAAACTTCCTCAAACCCTGAATCGGAAATATCAAGGTTACGGAGAGGGGGGCACCCTTTACTGCTAGGAAGACAGCCAACGCCGACTCTGGCCCAGCAAAAATTTCAACAGGTTCCGGTGCTATGCGTGCGGTGACCACGGTGACCACCTTTATACATTCCAACGAAATGAGGGATGATATTCAATGGCTTCGTTAGCACACGCAAATAGTGTCCTTCTTAAGGAACATTACACTAATGGATGACAGATGTAATTTAATGTCCGTAGGGGAAAGTAGTTGTTTTCTATCAAATATTTACCTAATTTTTCCACTTTGTGGATATCTGTGGAAAGAAGGGTATTTTCGCCCGTAATCGAAATTATTTCTTCTGAAGGGCCGTATTTAAAAAAAAAAATTATGATGACGATTGTTCGATAAAGAAATATCGGATAGTAAAACTGATTCCTCAGCTAATAGCCTATAAATGAATTTAATAATTTTTTTATCTTGTTTCAGCTTTGACAATAATATCAGCAAGAATAATATTCAGTTTCTTCATAATAATTTGAAAATCTAAAATACTCTTGGAAACCCCGAACTTCCATATAGATGACCCTTTTACGCAACTTTGCTCCCATTTGACCCGTGTCTAGCCCAGGGGTACCTTCTCTTGGACTTAGGGCCGGTTTTTCAATATACTTTAACTTCGAGCTAAATTTAACTAATGGTTAGAATGTGAGTCGATTCCTTCTTCTAGCAAATGTCATATTCATTCTAACCACGAGTCAAATTTAACCGGGAGTCAAAGTACGCTAACACGACATTGATAAACTGGCCCTCACTGTCTAACCGTTTATTTTGGTTATAACAAATGCATCCATAGATAGAACAAAATATCGTATTCACTGGAACAATATAAATCGGTTTTAAACGCCTACAATATTCTAGTTATGTTGAGTTCCTGTGAATTAGAATTGCGGAAAAAAGTTTCGAGCCTGCTACATAAGATTATTTAATGCGCTCGTAGAAAAAATCGTACGAAATGTACTTTGTGGAGAATATAATATGTACCTGAATTTTGAAACAGACGTTTCAGTTAAAATATTGCCATTAGGTTAGGTTAGGTATTGTCAAAATTTCAAGGTGGAATGCATTTTAAAAAGTTATATTCATGAACAACTTATCATTAATAAAATATTCAAAAGATTGGTGACAATTCCTTTCAATAATTTTGATGAAGTCGTTATTTTCATTATTATTTCGATAGCGGAAAGGACTATTCAGTTGAAACAGTTTCGAATGACCTGAAATTTTTATATTTATTCGTTCAGCTCAAATTTCGTACTCAGTGGTCAATGTAAATAAAATTGCTTACACGCGGCAGAAATTGAAATTGTTGCGATAATAATGACCGAAAACTGTAAACCCACTTAAAATCTGTCAGCTGTTCACAACCTGAGATTGGTTCTGAACTTACTACTGCGTAATACTTGCAATTGGGTCTTCTTGAAAGAACGTTGCACAAATATCTGTCGGATGTAGTTCAATTTCCGTCATGGTAATAGCCAGGAAAGTAGTTGTTTTCTGACAGATGTTTGCCTCATTTTTCCACTTGGTGAAAACTTGTGAAGAGAAATGGTACTTCGACTTTGTCGATTTTATTCATTTCATCATCGTGATAATCTCCAGCAAATATTTTCGAACTTTGTTCAAAATAATTAATTTTCATGACTGATAGCCATATCCCACGTTCGTTGAATAATATACTATTATGAGGAATAATTTTCTTCAAATTTTTTCAAAAAGATTTGAATTTGAGAGGTCCGTCAAATTTCGAAAAAGTTATTCGAAAATATTGCACTGCAATCAAAAGTTCACAAATTTAAATCGTATTGAAATATTACACTACACCAACAAGGGTTGGAAGCTCAACTATTCGAAATTCTTGCGGATGTATCAGCCCAATAATCAACTAAATTTAATATTTTCGCTGATTCTTAGAACAGTGAAGCTAGGTTGTCGCCCATAAATGGAGCATCCAGTTAGAAAAAAGTTATCTCAAGATATGTTATGGAGAAAGGACTATTGGTCATTATTAACAGCAATGGATATTTTTAAGGATATTTTATTACAGACTGAATTAATTATTTCATCATTATTGTGAATCAGGACGAGACTGCAGTGACATTAGTGTTAAAGATATGACTTGCATTTTTAATATAGAAAGTGTAATTTCTTATTTATTACGTTATTTCCTATCATGTAGTAAGTAACGTATACCATCGATTTTTTTTGGTATTTATATTGTTCTCGTAGAACCGAACACATATAACGCTGATATAACAAGATCAGAGATGAAATATAGATTGACTTCGACTTACTTATTGAAACCAGGAAAAAATGTCATCGAAGATCACTTAACCATTGGACATTAAAATTTCTAAGCCAATCGTAACACACCGTAAAAGTTCAATCGGTGAAAAGTTTGACTTGGAATAATCGTATATTCAAAATGTACCTACATTGAATATATTATAACTCAGTTCATCTCAATGAATAATAGAGACCATTTTCATTCCACTGGGAGACGTTAGAGTAAGAAAATTTCAAAAACCAATCCCTACTGAGTCCAATCCTGCGGAACGATGCTAAATTAGCTTCACTTTGTTCTTAAACGCTGCAGGTGAACTGTAAACTTAGACGATCTCCACTTTTATCCCAACTAACTTTGCCCATTTGAAGTAGCAGAAATAAATCCTGTTCTGGACGTGGACGAGTCATAATGCTCAATGATCGTGCAATTTTCAGACATGTTTTCTGCTGAGAACGCTGCATTTTATATCACCGCTCTGGTGCTTGACGATATTTGGGTTACTTGTTCAACGAAGCGTCTTTTACTGAAAGGATTACAATTGAGATGAGGGAGTCCTTCATTTTAATGAATGTACCTTCATCGATTAGCGGATGGAATGAATGGAAATTGTTTATTTGAATTCATTTTGTAGAATGCCTGATGTGGTCGAGGCAAGATGAATAGTTTTCTTCTGATGTTACTGTTTTGAAAATAGGGTTGATTGGAAATTTTATTCATAATGAAACATTAACAGGTCCCTTTTGATGAACAGTTCAGATTTTTTAACAGCAACAAAAGTAGGTCCCATTTTTCTATGGAAATATTAAAATGAGATAATAATTTGGTATCCGTTTTACCATATTCAAAGTGTTGAATTGGGTTTTCAAGTACTGAACCACTTCTAGTCGGTTATTTTGTTTCGTTATGTAAGGCCGACGTTGATTACGAGTTTTACTCGACCTTTCGCCAGAGATTTTCTGTATGTGACAGCTACTCTATTCACTTTCGATTGCTTGACATTTGAAATGGTTGTCGCAATAGCTAGGTATCTGTGAGTTGACGTTTTTACCTCTGATTGGCCTATCGCGTTAGGTTACATTATTGAGTCGTTAATATATTGTTTTTATGCGGGTAAGAATCCAATGCAGTATCTATGAGAACTGGTAGCCAAGCTTTGTTGTGGTGTTTCTGGATGTCAATTGGTCCCCAGAAAAGTTTTTTTTACAGAGCACATGTTGTAGAGATGACATGGGGCTCTTTAAATTTTACTCTGTGATTATCGTTGTTGGGTGTATGTTCTGCAACATCAGATTTATCTCCTATTATTATGTCCTAACCGACAATTCGCCTTGTCGAGTGCAATAAACATTTTTTGCATACAAAATTTGTTCTACGTTCATGCAAAAAGCAAAAAAATTATTTATTTAGGTGCGGCACTAGGTGAAGGAATATGAAATACGCAATTTAAATAAATAATTGTTACTGTCGATTTCATCACCATCATCTATAGTTTTCCATTAATATAACTCATTTTTAAACTTTCAGTTCAGTAATTGTCAGAATTAATCTTTGACTGACGTTTATACAGTGAGGACCAACAGTCCGTCGCCCTCCCTGTAACTTCTTTATCCTACATATTACAAAAAAATGTTAAATACATAAGTTGTAGGGTTTCATTCGATCTCTTTAATGGTTTAAGTTTCATTCATACAGAGTGTCTCAAAAAAGCACGGTGATTTAGAAGTTAATTTTTTTTAATGGGACACCCTGTATTTCATTGCATTATTACATTCTACGTTGAATTCTGAACAAGTTTGATAAATGGTTTTCTATCAAAAAAGTTAATAGGTTTGGACTTATGAACACTTGTAAATAATTATTTCGACTACTTTTGCACCAGTTTACGAATAAATTAATGAGGTAGGCTATGCACGCTAGGCGCGTTTATTTTATCCATGACAACGAAAAAAAACTCATATCTGTTTTTGCCAAATTTCATTGACATTTTGTAGGTTTTCAAAACTTTGTTTCAAACGGTTTTCAATTTCTCTTGTTGATTAATATGGCTCGTTCAGTAGCAGACAAAGTTGAAGCCGTTATCATATTTGGTGAAGCTAACCGAAATTACCACGCTGCTATTCGCATTTTCAATGAACGGTTTCCAGAACGTCCAATGTGTCGAAAATATCTGCAGAAATTGGTGGCAAAATTTAACCAAACTGGCACCGTGAAAGATGCTCCGAGATCTGGGAGGCCGAAAATAATTACGGAAGATGTTGAAATTCAAGTACTAGCCGAAATGGTAAATAACCCACAACAATCAACTCAGCAAGTAGCTGAGACATGTGATGTTTCTAAAACATTAGTAAAGAGGATTTTAAAATAAAATAAATTCCATCCTTACAAAATAAAAATTTTGCACCAATTGGTTGAAGATGATCCAGACCGGCGACTTGAATTTTGCGAGACCATGGCAGAAAGAATTGTTGCAAATCGACTTTATTTGCAACAGATCTGCTTTAGTGATGAAAGCACTTTTTACCTAAATGGAAATGTGAATACCCAGAATTGTAGATATTGGAGTGATGAGAATCCCCATGAATTCCGCGAGGGGCATACTCAATTTCCCCAGAAAATTAATGTTTGGGCTGGTATTTTAGGTAACCACATTGTAGGTCCCATATTCTTGAAAGAAAATTTAAATAATCCCAGATACCTCCAAATGCTGCAAGACACAATAAGTCCCAGTAACGATGAGATCGTTGCGCAAAACCCACATGAATTTTACTTGGATGTAACATTTCAGCAAGATGGAGCGCCACCACACTATTTTCGGGAGGTGAGAAATTACTTAGATGAAAGGTATCCAGGTAGGTGGATTGGACGTCGAGGTACAACACAGTGGCCAGCTCGCTCACCGGACCTCTCACCGCTTGATTTCTTTCTCTGGGGCTATGTGAAATCCGTACTTTTTAAGACAGTTTGTGGGTCGTTAGATGAACTGCGCCGTCGAATTATTGAAGTGTGTTCAGAAATAACACCTCAAACCTTGATTAAGGTTAGGGAAGAGTTTACAACCCGACTATTTATGTGTCAAGAAATGCATGGTGGACATGTCGAACATCTTTTGAAATAGATAAAAACTCACCGTTTTTAGTTATAAATTAAAATATCTCTTCAGTTTTTAATGATTCTTGATCTGAATTTATGGACTACCCTATTTGTTAATAAAATGTTTCAACTTCATTTGTACTAGTTTTTCGTGAGATTCAACAACTCTAACAATTGTAAAATGGTAGGACGAGTTAAGTTACACATGGTGCCATCAGCAGTTTGCAACATTGGATAGCTTTTAAAAAGTTAGGATAGGAAAGTGGAATACATTGTGATCCATTTGTTACGATTTTCTCATTGAACTGGCGCAAAAGTAGTCGAAATAATTATTTACAAGTGTTTATAAGTCCAAAACTATTAACTTTTTTGATAGAAAACCATTTATCAAACTTGTTCAGAATTCAACGTAGAATGTAATAATGCAATGGAATACAGGGTGTCCCTTTTAAAAAATTAACTTCTAAGTCACCGTGCTTTTTAGAGACACTCTGTATGAATGAAACTTAAACCATTAAAGAAATCGAATGAAACCCTACAACTTATGTATTTAACATTTTTTTGTAATATGGAAAATGAAGAAGTTACGGGGGGGGGCGACGGACTTTTGGTCCTCACTGTATAACCACAGTTGCATTATAAAAATCAAAATCATAGTAGCCATGAGCGCGTATGTTATCACGAGGTGTGGTCATAGCACAGACAGTTTGCTCTATGCAGGTAGACGGTTTAGGACATAGCGGATCGGTTTTGATAATGGAGTTATTCTCGGGAAGGCATTGTTTGTTCAACTCTGAGTGCTAACATTAATACAAAATAATATAAAATATGTATTTAAAACATATGGCCAATCTCACAGAATATCTGCTAAATATGTAAGGGGTTTGAACGTTTATGTTCATCATGATGACAGCACGTTGAAGTAGAATGAAAGATGAGTGCAATAAAAACTTTATTGCACTAGTGCAATAAAGAGCTTCTTTTTCCACTGAATCTAGTTCAATAAAGTTTTGCTTTTTGCATGAATGTAGAAAAAGTATATTATATTCTTCTCGTAATTAAAGTTGTTCTAAAGAGAAATATGCACTCTTGCTCAATCACTACAATAACATTGAAAAGCATTGAGAATTTCAATACACCGTAGCAGGAATATGTATTTTACGGACTCCGATTGAAATACATTAAATATATCTGATTAACTTCTGCAACAAGTCAGCAAAAATCTATAGTGCTTCCAGAATGGAATCACCAAAAGTCTCCAATAGGAACACTTCAATCAGATTTTATTATAATAGGAACACCTAATTAAAAGTGATTAATTATAAACGTTCACATGTATTTTTTGACAGTTTTTGCAAATGGTAACATTAATTTTAGAAGTTACTGACGAAATATTGAGTCCAACTGTATCATCGCTCACCATTGATGGTACTATTGAATTGAGATAATCAAATAATGCTGGTGCAGAACTAGAACTTATACCAATGGAATTCTTGATACAGTTGAAGACTTTAATCCACCTTGTCGTTTTATTGTAGTGAAACTTGCTCCTGAATTTGCTAATAGTGAAGATCTTTGAAAGCAATGACCGGTGAACTACTGCACATATAATAATTTTCAGAAATTCAGCTGTAGTGGAAGGCATCTTCTCAAAAGTATTTATTTCATCTGGTTGAAAAGTGCATTTGTTGTTAGAGTAATTCAGGAAAAATCGATGGTGATTAACAGAAATTAGGTGTAATACAAGCATATTCAGGGTAACGATTCACGTAGTGTCCAACGATGGAAAAATTCCTTTGAATGTTGGTTTTGGTATTCGAAATATGAATTAGTAATGACTGTATTGTTTCTTCATTGTAATCTACGCTCAGTTTGCAGAGTTAGTCACGACGGCATGTTCCAGATAATCCAAATATGGTTGCCACTTCAATCATAAGATATTTGGTATTAGAAGTTCCATTTAAAAATCTACCAATTTGTTCAATTGGCAGCATTTTCGATTTTTTCGGACGGTATCCGGCACTTCTTCGTCTGAAAATGCGATCAATTAAAAGTATTCACGTGAATCCAATTTTTTTTTTATATAGAATTTAGACCACAGTGTTGATGACTTCCATAACTTTGATTTTTCTTCGGAATGAACTAAAAGTACGCTCTCAATGAAATTGCCTTCAACTTTCTTCATTTGACTCTATTAGATTAATCCATTTTACGCAAATTCATTCGTGATTCTTCAGCTAACAGATTTGAAGTTACTCTATTTACAGCTGCTTGTGGGATTGAAAACGAAACAGCGGCTCTGTTGGTCGGCAGAACCGAATTATATAATAACTCTCGGACTCGTCAACGACATTTTTGAGGGAGATATCGTTCGCGATGAAATTCACCCGAAATTATTTTTAAATTGCAGCATATGGCAAATGAAAGGTATTTTTCTTCTTAATATCAGTCAACAGAAATAAATTAATTCTATTGATTCGTTTTAGAGATATAGGACTTGAAGATGGGAAATCACTTTATTCATTCAATCAATATAAACAATATCTAATAGAGCCACTGTCGCAATATTATTATCAATAGAAATAATATCTAACGATGCAAATGTTTAAAGATAATTATCGTTGTCAAGGAATTACATGATCTAACTGTTCACCAACAAATGACACGCAATTCCGTTAAAAAATTTCATTTTCATCCTCATTTACTCGATCGAAAAAATTCAAAGGTTCTTGAGAATTGATGAAAAGACGTCTTGAATTCGACTCAAATGCGAGTACAACAAAACATGTATGAGATAATTTTTTGCGCCAAATCAGAATTGTGGGCGTCTATCACAGTTAAACTGATCTTTGATTTAAGTAACGATAATAAAGTGAATACTTGACAGAAGATGCTAAATTTTTTCCTCAATGATGGTGTATGGTGTATACGATCGCGGAAATAGTTAAAATAATATTTTTATTCAAGAATGATGAGTGCGTTAACATTCAGATGAACTTGTTGCTAGAAAATAAGACACGGTACGTGAATTTCTGTTGAGAAATGAACCTGTTGAAGTTGCAGTTTTAGGACAAATTCATTCTACATTGAGCACAAGAAAATTGGCTAGTGTTACCAATATTAGAATAACCAGTATAGGCCGAATCCTTAAACATCTAATTTCCACCCACACACAATATATTCAATTATTGAATGAATTTGTTCGTCCATAATCAGTAGACATTATTGAAAACGATGATCGTTACCATGAAGATCACTTGATATTCCAACAAGATGGGGGACCTCCACATTATGTAGGGTGTTAGGGTGTTTTCCTGGAAGTTGGATTGAAAGAAGAAGTTTTATAGAGTGGCCAGCCAGATCTCCAGATTCAACCCCACTCGATTTTCCTTGTGGGTCACTTGAACAACAAAATGTATATAACTTAACTAGAATCTCTGGAAGATTTACGAAGTACAATTATTGAAGAATGCCGTCGAATAACGCCGGAAATGCTACGAAATGTGAGGCCTCATTTTGAACAGAGCTCATACTATTGTATGGAAATGGATGGCAGACAGCTTGAATGAACATTTAGTTCATTGGAATTAATTATTATTGCGACACTTGCTTTATTAAATATTATTTTGATTGATTGAGTGGATAAAAAGTGATTTCCCAACTTCAAGTTCCTATAACTCGAAAACGAATCGATGGAATTGATTTATTTTTGTTGTTTGATCTATAGAGTGGCCAGCCAGATCTTCAGATTCGACCCCCCTAGACTTTTTCCTGTGGGGTCACTTGAAAAACAAAATCTATGCAACCGATCCAGAATATCTGAAAAATTTTCGAAGTGAAATTATTGAAGAATGCCGTCGAATAACGCCAGAAATGCTACGAAATGCGAGATCTCATTTTGAACAGAACTTGTACTACTGTATGGTAATGGGTGGTAGACAGTTTGAATATTTAGTTCATTGACAATAATAATTATTGCGATAGTTGCTTCATTAGATATTGTTTATATTGATTGAATGAATAAAGTGATTTCCCAACTTCAAGTTCCTATATTTATAAAGGAATCGATAGAATAATTTTTCTTGTTGTTTAATATTGAAAAGAAAAATACCTTTCAAATGTGATATCACTTGCCATGTTGCCATTTGAAAATTTAGGGGTGGTGTTCACAGCTCCGAGAATGGATTGTATTTTGTTAATTTCATCGCGAACAATGTCCTCAAAAATGTAATTGACGTGTCCGAGCGTTTTTACAAAATTTGGTTCTGCCGACCTAAACAAAGCCGCTGTTTCGTTTTCAATGGCCTCCTCTGTATAATAGGAAAAAATCGAAAGGTCGGTTCAAAAATATTTTTTTTTAATTGTGCAAGTATTGTTGAAGGCAGATGCCTGAGGCCGAGGACTACAACTCAATGGTTCCAACGTAGACTGTAGGAACTAAATTTTTATCACTTTAGAAATAATTATTCGATACTGATGAAAAAACTATTGTATAAAAGGAACAATTTAATACTTGATATGTTGTATTTACGTGCACCTCATCAAATCAAATTAAATTAATGTCATTTTCGTTGGCAATAATAAGATACGAGAAACTTCAGGTCCGTTTCTCTCATTTTCTCAAATATTGAGTTACTACAGTCTTGGTAGGGACCGTCGAATTATGATTACTTAAAAAACATTTTCTGGATAATTCACACAAAAAATATCTAAAAATCAAACGGATACACATAGAAGGGAAATAAAACGAATTTGTCGGTTGTAGAATTATTTTTTCTCTTTGCAATACTCAGTTATCGAATTTAATAAGGATTCGTATCCTTCAGTTGAATGGAATACTCAGGCAGGCAAAATTGTGTTTTTAGACGATCATTTCGAATGCTCCATCAGTCATTCTGGACAGAGACCCATGTATTCCATCACATCTACGACCCTACATCGATTTGTCTAATTGCCCGAAATATCTTCAATTATTTATAACATATGCAAGGATTGATACTTATTAGATTATTTGATACATGAGGTTAATCTGTAAACCCAATGCTACTAATTAGCCCTCGTATATTCCTTTGGGCTGAGCTCTATGAAGGGTCTCGAGGCCAGTTTTGTAACTCTATGAACTCTGAGAGGGATTACCAGAGTTTTAACCACATTCATGCAAATCCTTTGTTTGTATTCATAATCAGTTTTCATTCCGTAAATTAATCGTCTGTGAATACTTCAATATTTATTTTGGAGAATAATTAACCTCACGAGCATTACTGGAGACTGGAGAAAATTCAGAGACTTAATTCGTATTATATTCGTTGCTTCACTGGGAATAATGAAAGCCTCTGCATGTCTTGAAATTCTGAGTCACTACTTATTCCATATAAATAGTGATTTATTATTGAAAGAAGGTATTGGAAATATCAGCGCATCTCACATTGAAGTAAAGCGTTCTGTTGACCACCAAACAAAACATGAATAATGGTAGCTGCTAAATAGTTACTAGTGAAAGGAGCGTGAAGCATCGGTAGAACCTGCACTTCCACGAAAAATTAAATAAATTTTGATATTTTTATATATAATGCCACCCAACTCTCCCTGATAATTCACTCCGGAGACACACATATTGACAGACCAAATTATATCAAATGAAGAAACTGTTAGACTTTACCCGATCAAACAGCTCCTTAGTCAGAAAATTAAATGAACAAATCCATACTTCTCCCCACTGCAAAAAGTGAAACTCCAGTAGATTTACATTTCTACATATATTCAAATGATTTCGCTGAGATTTTCAAAGAAAAATTGGATTTTGAAGTAATATAACTCATCGATTTCATACATTCTTCGATTGATGTTTTAAAAAACTGACCTCTTAAAATACCCACAAATATGCATATCAATACCATCACCAATTGTATACCCGTCGACCGATAATTAAGCCGAATGAAATTTGGTAATATTGGGATTTTATCGGATAATGGAGGCTGCAATTAATTCGAAGTTTACGTGAACAATTATTGTGTCATGTAATGATAATATGACATTCAACAAAAATTATTTAACAAATGAAATTTTGCTTCCGGACACTGGTTGGTTGTATCGACAGAGGAAAGAATTTTATATTTCTCACACTGTATTTTCACTGCAGTTAAGTGGATTGATTATTTTTTGAAAATTCCCTTTGAGAGCCTTCTACTGAATTATTTCGTATGGTGCCAGTATTTCTACTCATAAGTGACCCTGAAATTCACTGTTTTTACGTAACAAAATTTCAAAATGATTAGATGTGATTACTTTCTGATAATTTCAAAATACTTTTGCGTTACTGGTTCATATTTTCACTAATGTACATTTCACTGTTATAACAGAATGCACTCTATTATAAATCTGTAATTTCTGTAATCGCTACATTACAGTTGACAATTGTATTCTATTAATTTATTTTTATGCGCTTGTTTATTATTACGAATTATCCGTCTGGTACTTTGCTTTTCTGCTTCATCTATATGTGACAGTTTTCGCAATAACAATAACTTTTTAAAATTTTTGAACATATCAAAATAACAATTTCTCACAATTGAAAATTACAAAATATTATTTGACTCATGGCTGCATAAGATCATTAAGTATTTTGCCGACAACTGTATCTTAGATTCAGTATACAGGAAGGCTCATAAGTAATTTCCTATATATGAAATGATATTGGAAACAAGTCAAATATTATTGATCATAATTTTGATTATTCCTCTGTTACTGCAAACAAGTTACAGTCTCTTTTTTTGGTTTCCTTTTCAACGAGTGTTACTTGTACTAGGGGTAATCCAGCAAACTTTCTCGCATTCAACCTGGTTCTTGTATAAATTCAAACGAAGTTTGAAAAGTGTGCTGGAGAGTTTGAAATACCCTTCTCTCCACACATCGACGAAAATTTCGATTTTGTCGAAGTTATTCGGATTTGTGTGAAATTCTCCGGTACACTTCACGAACTTTGTTCAAGTTCATGTATTCACTCTTTCCTGAGTCTGTTCTAGTAGAGAGTGTTCCTTGCTGTTGAGCTTTGTATGTTATCATTTTTTGGGTGGGACCGGATAAGTTCAATGTTGTCTAATCTATCATGGCAATGATGAGAGGTCAGAACCTTGACACGTATCAATTGCTTGATTACAATCAGCTCATGCGATAGTGTCGTTTCGCTGCACTCTTACGAGCAACCCTCAAAAGTTTTCAAAATTTTTGTGCGAGCTAGGGAAGACGAGGCTACTACCTTTTGACATGTGATCCATGCGCGGAAGAAAGTTCAAACTATTCAAAACCGTCCATTTTCAATAAACTGGACTTTGTTTATTTATCAGATACTTTTCTACTTTCACTCCAAAACGCCTCATAATCTAGTGAGTGTCCTTTAGTCTTGAAAATTAAACTTGGTTTTACCTGTTTCCGCTCTGGCTTCTCGGGCTGTAACTCACTGACTCTACTGTCTCTAAGGATGAAGTCCCCGAAACCGGTTCTATGTAGGTTGCTTGAGGAGCAACAAAAACAAAATACGAAAGGCAAAATGCTGTCACCACCACGAATGTGTGCTGGCTAGGGGAAACCAGGTATCTGAGTACTAAAGGCTTACTGGTTTTTCTATCTGTAGCTACTTTTCCGAAAGGATAGAAAGTTCGTGCTTCTCGCGCGAAGGAAAAGTCATGAAGTAATCTTGATATTAATTAATGTAGTTCGGTGGAATGTCAAATCAAACACATCGATTAAAAAGACAATATATAATAGTTAATTGAATAAATGAAATAATTTGGAAAGAGTAAAAACAACAAAACAAAATCTTTAACCAAGTAGGATGAAAAGAAACAGAAAAAACGTATCACACAAATAAGCTGTGTGGGAGATGCCTCCTATGTTCTCCTACTAGCTGAATGAGCATAATGTTGACAATACTCAATCTTGAGCTGTGTTCTGGGAAAGTTTGGCTTTGTAACATTTCAGTTATTATTCTTATTATCCATCTTTAAAATTCCAGCCTTCGAAATCAGAATCTCAGTGGCTAGTTACAACAATTTTTCATATAGTTCTTACTCATCCTTGACTTATTAATAGCAGCTACTCCTAGTTAATCGTCTGGGAAATCATATTTATTTTATACCGATTTCACGTCCCGTTTATTATTTATTATTTATCACAAGTCTAAGTTAAGTATCCGAGGCCCGCGCCGTCGCCTAAAAAACGTTATAATTATTCCATCTTCGATGTTCAACACTGACTGCCTAACCCGAAAAAATCTCCCAGTCCTCAAGAGATTTTTCTATCCCCGTTTTGTTATATTCACACCATTTCTGCCGAGTTTACAAAACGTGTCTCAGAGCAAAATATTCCTCACGTCAAATTCTATATCAACTACAGACATGCTTATTTGACGGTTTTCAAATCTGTCTGGAACTAAATATTAATTTCAACAAGTGTTTCATTCATTCAATTATTGAATATCACTTTGCCGAATACATCACAATGAGTCGAGAAAGATTGATTATTTTCACAACCAAGAATTTGTTCGATAATTATACAAAGTAAATTTCAACGTGGGTTGTTATACATGATGGTATTTTAAAAATGTTTTATCATTGAATTACACGTGCCTTAGCATTTGTTACACAAGTACGTCTATCACATATCCAAACGGATGGCCACAGTCACAGTTGCTTTGCTACAGTTATCGACAGTATCCGACTCATTCGCTATAGCTGCCAAAGGCAATGTAATTTGTCTGGATGCCAATCCCGACGTCTGGTGTGCACTGAACACCCGGGGTGGTGCTTTAGATTTCTGGGTTTTCCTACAGCTGAAAAGTAAATTTGTTATTGGTATTTCCGTCAACCAGCTGCACACCCTCAAAAGTGCAACTCAAAAGTTTTCGAAAGACTTGTCCGAGCTAGGGAAGACGCAGCCCTTACCTTTTAACGTGTGATGCCTTGCACGAGACCGATGACCTGGGAATCGAACCCATGACCCTCAGGTTAAGAGACAAGCGCTATACCATCATGATCATCACGGCCATATGCCACTAAATGTCAGTAAGCCGTCCCGAAGCGCCACGACAAATAATAAAAATAATAGCCGTCCTCTACCCGCACAGGCTATGCCTTTAATTACAGTATTTATGAGGGAATATTGATATTATTATAATTTTATCTCTTTGGAACTAATGGATTATAGCGGAATTCAATATTTCATAGATAATTACCATTACATAGGTATCTCTTTGTGCAATATTATATAATTTTTGTCGATAAAGAACGATTTCAGTGTACTCGTACTACCAAAATTCCAAAAAGTAAATGCACAAATACAGTTCTCAACTTACATAATCCTTCATCCTCAGTGAACACTTGGGGCCCATTAGGCCATTGCTCCCTTTATTACTAGTTCAATAAAATTATAAGTGTTCCTTGCGGATGAGTGATTTTTCTTTAGTATAAAGGAGCTTTATGTCATTTGAAATGATTTAATAAAGTTTAACTTTATTTTCCAGTTGGACCTTTTAAGAACCACGTGTGTAACAAACAACAAGAACATAGAGAGAGTTCAATGAAAAGTATCCTGTTCAACTTCAATGAATTTGACAAAATACGTTTAGACTGAGTAGATATTTTAAAATGGTTGAATCAGCTTCGAACGAGAACAACGCATTTGATGTTTTAGCATTCTTTCGCGGATACCCTCATACTTCATTCGTAGTGCAGTTCTTTATTTAATTGTGGACCTTTGGTCAGTTCATAGGATTCTGAAGGAACATGGAATGCACAACAAAACATTTCATTACTGGGCAACAGAAAATAAGCATGTCACAAATGGAATGGAAGTTGAAGATTAATTCATTTTCAATAATATCTGTTCAGTAATGGACAATAAATCACGCTTTAGATTCATGATAATCAATATGATTCTCAGAAATATTTAACTATCTCAATGGCAATGGTTGTAGATTTCACTGAAGAACTGACTATAGAACAGTATCGCACATGTTGGTATTAACTTTATCCTGCTCATTGCACAGCAAGTCGAATTTGAATTGGACCGCATATTTGAAAATCGATAGAATAGACATTTGAGTCGTTATAAGTGGCCTCCTAGGTCCCCTGATCTTACACCCCCAGAATTTTATTTGTGAAGTACTATAGAACAAAGTGTCTACAGAACAGTTATAAAGAATTACCGGGGAAAATACCAGTGCTTTATAAATTATCAATAATAAAAAAAAAAATTGGTTTAGTTGAATTGTCACCTAGTGCGCTGAATTACAGTGATAATCCACAAAGTAGTTGGAATACCGCTGTAATTCAGTGATAACTCCATACCTCCTTTGAACATTTCAAAACATGAGTGAAATTTCCAGTAGTAATACCACAAGTGATTGAATTTTCGCGAGGAGTCTGTTGATTCATTTAAGATCGAAACTGAATTGCTTCGAGACGACACCACGAGTCCGCAGGACGAGTGGTACATTTTTGTATTAATTCAGTTGAGTTCAGAAATAAAAGACAGACGAGATAAATTCAATTACTAGTGTAATTTTATTAGACTATTTTACAAACGAAGTGAACAGTAAGATTTCCTAAATTCGGCAGAATCAGAGGAAATTAGCAAAACAGTTGGGAAGTTGATCTGGGAACTTCATGAAGTTTAAAAAACAGGAAACATTGACATTGAACGAACTACATATTTAATTAAATTTAGTCATCTGTTTATTTTTGAATGCGTGCATAGCGTGATTTGACGTTTAACTGTCACATACACACATCTGAAAAATACCGGATTTGGCAGACCAATCGGAGTCAAGATTGGTGTTATCATCGATAATATGAACTTGACTAGATCTGATTGGTTCATTTGATAAGTGCGTGAAACAAACGTCATAGAAATTTAAGAGGACTCCTATGAAGATTCCAAGAATGATATAATATACTGAGTGTTTTATTTGAAATAACAAAGTACCCACTACTTTCTGATGAAAGTAGAAAGTGGTCGGTGGACCAGTGGTTCAAGTATCCCACAGCGTTCGGCAGCCTGTCCAAGTATACTTTTATGAGGTTGGACAGGATGCTTTCCATCATCACTAATAGTGATAGATACATTCGACTGCGCTGCACGACCTTGCTGGTGTCGACTCGATTCCAACACATGTAAAAACCCTGTCATATTAATTTCACAAGTTCCACCTCCCGAAAATTTTCCCAACCAGAGACCTTACCAGGGTCCGAACACACGATAATGAGCCTCGCAAACACGGTGGGCTCATTTATCAAGCACTGGATACCTTCCAGGAAAGAAGAAAAGAACCGATTCCGTAGGGAACCTATTCGCATGAAGTAAAAAACGCCCAGTACCTTGACCCGATATTCCTGTTATCCTTTTCCAGAATAAGCTCGCAACAATCAGTCTCTTACGAACTTAGACAATGGCAGTATCTAGATAGAATTCAAAAGAATGAGACGCATAAGCTTCGCAGGAGGCGTGTATTATGCCACCTACAACCCTCATGAGCTCTATAGTTCGACCAACCACCAACACCAGTGGAGGCGGCTGTCAGCGCCGCCTGACCGGGATCCTAGGCACCCCTTGGCACAAGCGCTCGCCCCCTGCTCAGCAAATGGGGAGGGGGGGAAAGGCGGCTCTCCGTGCGTCCAAAAACCACCATTGGACTTCCAAACCCGCATGGGATGAAGAAAGAAGATGCTGATTTTTGGTAATGATTTAGAAAACTCGGCGGTGATTCTTGATTCGAAATTGTATAATGAAGCCCCTTTTTATTTAATTTATTTATTTAACAGTGGAACTTCTGGTTCGCATCAGACAGACGTTCGAGTCTTCGGAACGCGGGATCTTTTTTCTCAAGTGCATGGAATTCTTTCGGTGGCCACATGCCTTGTTGTAAATCAAGTGTAAAATAAATTGCCTGGATGCCAATCCCGACGTCTGGTACTAGCTTGAAGTGCGCACCGACCACCCAGGGTGGTTTTGAAGGCTTTTGGGTTTTTTCCACAGCTAAAAAGTGAATAACACCACCAAAACCATCAGTAGTCGCCCCGAAGCGCCACGGTGAACAATAATAATAGCTGTCCTCTACCCGCATAGGCTATGCCTTTGGGTACACTCTATGATTGTTTATGAGAGAGTATTATTATTATCTTAGACAGATAGGGCATGTTTGATTATCGACACTTACAAATTTCTGGAATGATCTATCTTTTCAATTTGCAGATACTGCTAATGTTCTATCCACCGTGAAAGACCCGGTATAGATAAATACCCCCGCCCTAGTGCAGTTCGGAGCTATATGCAGAAGGCTTCGTCAACTTGAATCATTATATTATTGGCATCCCCATTACTCCAGAAGAAATTCTCTGAATGCAGCAGAACGATTTCGCGGATTCAACATAAATCTCAAGAGTAACAACACACAAAAAATAACGCAGGACGAAGAGTTTATCAGAAAACGCTGCCAAAATTTACAGAATATTCATTGAGTACAACTGGAATATTAGTAGGACTTATGATAGGACATTGTAGGTTCAAGAAACATAATTACGATTAGTATGGCAGGAGAATTGCTCTGCAGGTTCTATCAGAAAGAAGAGGAGACATAGTCTGCTACTGCGGTGGGCTTGTCAAAACTGAGGTTTGTAATTCTGGAAAAAAAATAAAAGCAAAAATCTTCCAGATAAACGGAAGATTTGAAAAACTGGTCTCTTGAGTTTTGTGACTAAGACAGGGCAAGAAAGATAACTCCAAACAATTTCGAGGGCAGACACAATAGATCTGAAAAGGTTCCTGTGTAGAGAAATTGTGAAGAACATCTTATTCAATTTGAAGTAATCTGTTTGAAGTGATTCGATATCCATCGTTATGAATGGCACTCTGTTTTGAAACCATTGTCAATATTACATGATATTTTAAGCAAATTGAGTTGTTAATTTCACTCATTAATTCATTCATTAAAATTTAGTAACATAAATATATATTAAACGCTGAAACTATACAGTAATTTGTTATATGTATGCATTTCATCAGATTCTATTAAAAATGAGTGATCATCATATACAGGGTGACAGTTTGAAAACTACCCACTCTTACTATCTTTCTTTCAGTAAATATTATGAAAAACCGAAAAAACACGCCAATTTTATTGTAATCGATATTTTAGTTCTCGTGATTCAACTCTTTAGGAGGGGTAGATGATACCGTTATAAAATTAAATGGGAAGGGGGTCAAGTGGCAATTATGTCAAAAGGCGTTTGATTCTCTTTTCCATGGTACCCTGGCGTATTGATTTTTGAAGAGCAGTTTCCGAAAAATTGCCTTCTACACACATAAAAAGGATTTCTTAATTCAAGAAAAATATATATTCAGTTTATATTACTTATATAAGTGAATGAATATTCTTTCATTTCAAAGAAATATTTTCGGAAAGAGAGTATTGTTTTTCTTGGATACACAATATTATTAATTCGGTGTACTGTCTTCGTTGAAGAAAATATTATTGACGTGATAAAATTACTATATTCATGTGAAAAAATATTCATACTTGGATCAAGCATAATTGAAATCGTTGATTCAAGAAAGGTTTTCGTAATCTGATAAAATTTTAATAAAATATTCCTGAATCAAGTAAATCTCTAAACTTTTTATTTCAGAATCCCCGCCAAAGTCACAGTAACCTTGCTTTCCTTATTATATGATACTAAAATGTTTGTCGGCAAATACGAAATTGCACAGTCTTGTCTCATTAGGTGTGTGCGTGTGGGAAAAGTGGTTGTGAATTCGTGGGTGTGAATAGATTCATTAAGAATTGTTTGAGTTTATTTTTGATTCGATGTGAATGTTTTTGAACATTAAATATATTTTTGAACTGAAGATATCTTTTTTTTCTTATTGAACTAACACATAATGATAAACCTGATTGACTTAGTAATTATTTTTGAGGTTGTACCTTAATGATTACCATAAATGTCTCCAAAAAACTAGATAACATTAATTTTTGGTTGTCTCAAGTGTACCTACCATAATTAAAACGTTACCATTAACCATTTAAACGAAATACCTCAAATATTTATGAAATACTTGTTGAGTAATCCAATTAAACCATAGGATTGTTTTCTCAAAAAGTACCTCTTATACTAGGAAGAAGGAAGTTGTAGTCATATCCTCTAAATCTGAAGGTTTGTTCCTCAGAAAAGTTTCTGGCAGAAGGTTTTTCCGAAGATATTTTGAGTAAGTTTATCCTATACCTGATATATGAACATGGGATATCATCAGAACGAAGAAACCAATATTTTCAAAGTGATAAAACCATATTCTTAAATTACAGTAATGAATTTTATAATGTAACAAAATATTTTCTATTGATGGATGGATTTCACAATTGAAAGAACAAAGTTTTCATACAAATAACTATTCTCTTGATTGAAATATTCAATTTACATTACTCAATCCTACATGATCATAATGTATAGATGAGAAAATGCTGATTTCAAATTATCCACGGCAAATTTTTTTTTCAAGCTCAGTGTCCTCTACTTCTAAGGGTATCATATAATCGGATCTAATATTCCAATTTTTTGCAATGGAGTATTCAGGATACTTGAATGAAAATACCTTCCTTTACTCAGTTCAAGAATTTCATCACCTCAATCTTAGAAAACAATTCTGACAATGTCGATTTCTTGTAATGAGACAATATTTCTTCCAATAGCATTGAAGCATATTTTTTGATCCAAGCATTTTTTTCACAAAAGTATTAAGAACTTGCCTGCACTGAGATGTATTATGGTATTAACTCTCCTTTCAACAGAAATGGTAAGAAGAGTAGGCGGCACCGTTTCAACTCTTGAATAAGAAAAATACATCTATCCTACCCATGTGATTCCTCATTTGGTCGTTACTTTTCTTTTATACAAACTTTAAATTTTCGAAAAACATTTCAAACATGGAATCTACTTACGGCATATCTTTTGAACTTTACGAAATGTCCATTTTGTAGTAATTATGTCTGTTTTCAAACTCCTCTCTAACATTTCGAAATACTTTACCGGGAATTGACCGGCTTGAGGCTGTAATTCTTTTTATAAATTCTTCAATATCAGCAGGTTGTGTTTCATGAACAACGGATTCAAGATGTCCCCAAAGAAATAAATCTGAGGCAATTGAATCCGGTGAATTTGGAGGCCATTCATCTGGTCCTCCTTTGCCAATCCATCTACACAGGAATCTCTCGTTTAACCGCTGTCGGGCAGGAAGAAAATATTGAGGTGGGGTATCAACCTGCTGGAAAAGTAATAGGTCCTCCTGCAAAGGTAAATTACCGTCGGCATCAATTTGAGTTTCTAGCTCGTGAGTTATAAGAGGAACGATAGTCTCTTCAAGCATATCAAAGCACAGATTGCCAGTATTTTTTTTCTACAAATTATCGACATCTACGGCATTTAAAAGAATACCAGTCCAAACGTTAAATATTTGTGGGTGTGGATTTTTTTACTCAGATAGCGACAATTTAGGCTATTGTTTTTCACATTGCTATTCAGAAAAAAATAACATTCATCGCTGAAACAGATGTTTTACAGAATTTTAGGGATGGCACTGAATCGATGAGACGTATGATTTCGGAAAACTCTATTGTTCTGTCAAGAAGCTCTTGTAGAATCTGCTTAATATGATGAAATGTATGCATTTTCAGTGCTTTTCTTTACAGTCTCGCATGACAGTCTCATCTGTTCTTCTACTGATCATAAGGAGTTTTTGGGCTCTGCAGCAAATGTTCCCAAAGCTTGAATTTGAGCTTCTTCATTGAGTTTGAAAGTTCCATCTTTCACTTTTCATCGAGCTAGTTCCGTGAAACTTTGTCACAAAATCGAACATATACCGCTGGCTCTCAATACCATTTGGATATCTCAAAAAGAAAAGCCGCCCTTTATGCACACTTTCCAAGCTTTCCATAAATTGAAATCATTTTCATTCTTTCTTCAGGAATGTAAACCATATTCACATTTTATACACTAAACAGCTCAAAGAGTAAAACTGCATTAACATTACTACGACATCGTTAAAATTTGCTTAACAGTTTTTTGCCTAAAAAGAGAAGCTTTTTACAACAGGAGTAGCAAAAAAGGAAGGCTATCTGTAGAATTTCAGCCATGGAAATAGAAAATCCAGCACTTATTGAACGCAACTTAACAATAATGGTACCATCAATATTCCTCTACTAGATTAGTTTCTGATGAAATTTTTTTGAAGCTGATAAAGAATGTTTCCCCTTATCAAGTGTTGAAACGGGACCAACTAATTTTTCAACCAAGTTCAATAGGAGGAGACTTCACAAAAACTTTCGTTTAATAATAACCTAAAAACCATGCGTCTCGACGGCAAGAAATTTCAACTACTTCTTTAAGTTCAGAATGCTATTTTTTGGAAACTGCTCATCAAAAATCATAAGTCAGGTAACCACTGGAATGGAACGCTCATCAAGGATAACATATGCCCCTCCTAGGAGGTAGGTTTGGTATGTTTCCTAAGTGACAAAAGAATGTGAAAACTGAGATCGACGGATCAGTCTCGATGGGACGATTGGTAATTTTTCAGAAGAGCATGGCCCATGATGACCTATTTAACAGCAAATACTTTTTCTTGACACAATTTAGATTTATTCCCAATAAACAACTCTTCTGGTGTTCCATCTGCATCAGGCTGAAGACAACGAGCTTTTTCAATGTAGTATTGAATGAATTATCAAGTTGTGTAGTACAGTTTCTATAACGTTATCTTCTCTGAAACATCTGCATTCTCATCTTGATCTCGTTTTCTATAAAAGTGTTCAGCCACTTGATTATCATAAAAAAATACGCAGTGGATGGAGTCAACCAGAGATGTTAATACTTACCATGTGTAATTATACACTTTGGCACCAGCATATTCAAACACTACTTAACTGTCAAAGAAGAGCAGTTTCGTTAGACGGCCACATGCTTTATAAATCAAGTGTGATGTGTGTTATCTAGATGCCAATATCGACGTCTATAGAGAAAATAAAAGAAAAGCTTTTAATTTACACAAAGAATATACTTGTAAAGTCATGCTTACAATTGTTTCGACATACAGTGTCATCATCTGAGCTGAGTCATGAACTAGTTCATAACTCAGCTCAGATTATTTGCTAAAGAAAAAAAAAATTTGCTGAAGAAAAAAAAATTCCAAAAACAAAAACTCTAGGCGTAAATAAGATTCCCGTTTCAACAAGGTAGTGTTTGCTCTTAAAGAGTAAATATTTTAACACTCAAAGTTCAAGGAATATAATACAGAATACGAATCATAAACACCCTCACAAGGGTATTCACCATTCGAACGTTACTAGAAATATAAAGTTTTCTTTTTGTGGTATACAAATAAAATAAGTAGTAGTTTCCCACAAAGAGTATGAAGAGAAAACGCCAAGTTTTCATACCATACTAAATTTCCCTATCCTGAACTTTGTACAAAAGACAAACATAAAACCGATTATCTTTGCCCAACATTCCAATGAGTGAGTTTTTTTGGAATTACATCCATTTAATGAAAGACCGCGAAATTGTGGGGAAACACATTCCGGCATTTAAGATAAACAGGATAGAATGAATCTGGCTATAAATCAAAGTTGAACTGAGCGACTGAAAGAGCGGATACAAATGTGTTTTCAGTGTTAAACAGTCGGAAACTCTTCAACTGATGAATATGGGATTAGAGCTGTTTACAGGGATATTCTGCATAGCGTCCATTGATGTGTATCGGGAACTGCTAATGTAATTAATTATTTGAAAAATAGTACGAGGAAGTACTTTATATGGGATTAATTCAGTAAAAATATTTGAAATCATGAAATGAACATCAATTTCATTACTATAAGTAGAATATCTGATACAGTATCTAAGTATGTGGCATGTTAATTTTCGCTACTATGATTATTTCAATTTTTGTTATCGCTTCAGAACAATATAGAATTCAGCCTATTTGTGATCTACTTTCCGTGAGCCGGAACGCTGCGTACATATCGGTTGTCTAACCTCATCTATTGAAACATCTCACTTTGGCAGCAAATATTGTCTTCAACTGAGTTTCATGGGGGCGTTGTGTGTGAGTCTGTGATTTGGTTATTCCTGAATTTTCGATGATGTGTCAACTATCAGCGGTCAGTTATTTAATTTTACAAGCTAAAATAGTCTAGATCTGGACATTCTAACGTTAGAATACTCTGTACCATGACCCCTTCTTCTACAGGATGATACCCTTCATAGACGGTGAGTTTTCCAATATCAATTCCAATTCCAAACTTCTACATTAAGGCACATATACTTTCAAGTATCAGTTATTTCATTTTACACGCTAAAATAGTCTAGATCTGGACATTCTAACGTTAGAATACTCTGTACCATGCCACCTTCTTCTACAGGATGATACCCTTCATAGACAGTGAGTTTTCCAATACCAATTCCAATTCCAAACTCCTACATTAAGGCACATATACTTTCAAGTATCGATGAGCGTAACTGATGATAGATAGGTACTCATTTGTCAATTGTCACTCGTCTGAAGAAAATACGAAGGGAAATATGGCAACATACCATCTTAACTACGTCGCTGTTTCAAGGGAAATACGCACTATATCTTCAAATTATCACATTAATAAACCTAGATTGGTGTAACAAGTTTCATATTTTTTCCTTCGCGAGTTTTGAAGATAAAAAATAATCTCAATTTTTTTTGGACTTTCAACACCCTGTTTCTAAGAGGGGATGCATTTTAGGATATACATTCGAAAAAACTTTTCACTTTGATAAGGAAACTGTTCTCCCCTGACTATTTTCCTTTAAAGAAAATTTGAAATCTCTGAACTATTATCTGATCCCACATTTACATTTAAATTCGAATCTATGAATTGAGATGTCAGTGAAGGAATGGGATAGAGAGGGTGATAAATAATAATAATATAATAATAATAGACTTTATTCACATAAATAGATGAATACAAAAAGTTTTCACATACTTATGTGTAACAAAGCAAAATCCGATAAGTGTATACACACTTGTTTCGGTATGAGACATAGGAATAAAAAATGTTTGTTTAATAATGATAATAACAATAATAATAAGGATGTATAAAATGTAATAATATATATTTTTGATAAAAATAAAAGAGTATATATTTAGAAGACAGAAGACAGAAAGATGTAAAATGTAAAAAGGTAGGTATTTGAGACGAGGAGAAGTGAAGATTTTTCGTTATTCAGTTTTATCAAAATAATGATGCACAGATCTACAAGTTTCAGATATATGTTTCCTTAGTTGACATTTGAATTGATTTATATTATTCAGTGATTTTATGTTTTTTGGAATAGTGTTGTATAATTTCGGTGCGAGGTAAGAGTAAGACCTTTGAGTAGCAGTTTTCGACATTAATGGTATGATATAGTGTTTTTTTTTTCGAGTATTGTGTTCATGTTCCGGTATTTGGGAATGTTGCTTATGGATATGATGTCGCACACAAGAGCAGTGATAATACAATTGCCTGATATCAAATATTTTCGTTTCATTGCATAAGGTACTTGTTGGATACCGGGAGTTCTTTGAAAAAATCAATTTCAGAAATCTTCTCTACATGACTTCTAGAGTGTGGAGGTAAGTTTTTGGAGCTGAGCCCCAAGTAAGGCATTTCATAGGTAAATTATTAAAATAAAAAAATCCCATATAAAAAAAATTTCGAAATTTCTCTTTTGTCTGTATTATTTTTCTTCACGACCTTTCCATTGCAACTTTTTGTAGACCATCCGAATTTGCGAATGAAAATTATATACAAGTATCCTATAAATTGGGCCACTCTCAAATTTTATTTTCAAATACGACCTATATTTTTTATTGCATTTTTTTGAATGCTAACAGTCATGTTTCATATTGGCATATTTTCATCTGATCTACAGAGTGTTCTAAAGATATTGAACTATTTCCAGCAAAATTACACTTTTTTTCTTTAAATCCTTTTAACAGCTGTAATTGAAAAATACCAACTTGGATTCACGTCTTATGCTATGATTTTAATTAAGGCTGTGACTGTTGAAATTACTGTATTTCAGATGAAAGTAACACACCAATATGAAATATGACTTTCAAAAAATACAATGAAAAATGAAGGTCCATATTTGAAAATGATGATTTGGTGGCTCAATTTGTACAATACTTTATATATAATTGATTTTCACATATTTGGATAGCATACAGAAAGTTGCTATAGAAAAGTGTCGAAAGTTTTCAAGAATCTTCACAAACTCTAAATATATAGGTAAAAGTAGAATATTGAAATTTTCAAAATTCCAGAACCACAGAACCTAGATCAGTTTTTGTTCTATTCACATAATTGACCTCTAAAATACGCGTCTGTTTTCCTATTTAACCATGTCTCTATCTTTTACCATAACCGATATCCCAATGCATAGACTCAAATTTGAATAGCCCAATATACCAGTTATTTATATAGCTGAAAATCATTATTGGAATAATGTACACCGGAAATATTTTAGGTACTTCATATGAGTTCGAAGAATGCCCATTAGTTGAAATAAGTCTGATTTCTATTTCTGGTGTTATCAAATGCGTGATGGCAAACGATTCTGATATCAATCATTAGTTTTACCCTCAAGTTTTCGATTCCAACATTCTCCTCAAAAGACCAATAAAGATCGATACGGGCCCATTTCACTTCCAATACATATTCTCCTGAAAAGGTCTTGACGTTTAATCCGCTAACTAGCACTGAGAAATATGCCAAGATGTCGCCAACTCTCCTATTTTCTTCGGAAGTTGAAATATGAGACAATGACATAGAGATTGAATAGGCACTAATGCCCAGACACGGCCTCTCAACTGTTCAATTAAGTGATCGAGTGATTAATTAGCTGTCACTTGGGATAAATTGACAGGCTTCTTAGTAACCCTGTTTGTATGGGAATATTGTTGACAATTTTCGGATTTGTTTGGTTCAGCAATCCGAATTGTTAGGGAGAAAGCATACAGTACTTTTCATGGCACATTTCTGAATGAGAAAGGTTTTGACAACTTGCCTTTGGAAAATAATCATTATAAAGTTGGTCAATTTGAAAATATCCCACCTTCCAGTGAAGAATAAGCTATAGGAAACATACGACCAGGATGACCGTCCGCGACCGTCCAGCAACGACCAAAAATTGAAAGGGTCAATAAAAACTTTCAAACTCACACTGATCGACCAAAATTTTCAGCAGATTGAAATTTCAAACTCGAGAACGATCATTCATTGTTGGTTATCCGATAAGAATACACGTGTTAAAAATTTTGGTCGTTAAGTGGACGATCGCGGACGGTCGGTCATGTTCGCTCAGTGTGCTGGCTGCCATAGAAAAAATCGGGACACACCTTGATATTATTTTCAAGCGGGACACTCAATATTGCCAACAATGGCAACAACTGTCGTATGATTTAGCTATCTGTGATGAGTAAATGCATATCTGAACATCTATTGAAACTTTCAGTAATTTTTCTTGGCATGTATCTCTGAAATCATAAAATAATAAAAATAATACTCCATCATAGACACTCACAAAGTATACCCAAAGGCCTGTGCAGGTAGAGGACGGCTATTATTATTTGCCGTGGCGCTCCGCGGCAACTTACTGATTTTTTGGTGGTGTATTAGTTTTCAGCTGCAGGAAAACCCGGAAAACCTACAGCACCACCCCGGGAGGTCGGTGCGCACTCCATACTGATTTTTATTTTCATAATTGGGGCCTCTCAATGGACTAGCCGTAAATTTCCTTACTAGCAGGTATCATCTTTAAAAAACTACAAAAAACCTTTCTGCAACGCCTAGCCCAGAAAACATGAATAAAGGTTTAAATATGTGTATTGGTATCATTGTCTCAACAAGGCCAATACAAAAATGTTTTAACGTCCACTCAACATGGTATAATCCATTGTATTTTTGAAGTAAAGGCCTATTCACATGCGTGCCCATGCAAGGTTTATGAAGCACATTCGGTTTAAATGCCTTTTACTTGCGTTTCTATGACAATGACATGTTATTTGGTTTTGTATTAATTTTGTCAATGCTGTAGTAATGCTATTTGGGTTTTTCAAATGATCTCGATGTAGTTCTCACTGCCTTTGGAGCCGATTCAAATGCGTGCCCACCCTGCATGAGATTAAAGTTACAGTGAAAATACATCGGAATTATTTGAAAAACTCAAATAGCATTACTCCAGCATTGACAGAATTATTACAGAACCAAATAAAATATGTTCTTGTCATAGAAACGTAGGTAAAAGGCGTTTGAACCGCCCGTGCTTCAAAATCCCTGCATGTGCACGCATGTATCTGAATCGGCCTAAATGGTAATGTTACGGGGAATTCTGTCACTCGTTGTCGTTTACTTGACAGCAGCGCTTTCTCTCACAGATTAGTTACCAACCTAAAAAAACAAAAACTTGTCTACAATCTATATGGGGTTGCCAAGAATATTAGAAAATTTCTTTTGAAGCGGCAAGTTTTTTAAGTCTGTCCATCAAATATTTTTTGTAAATAATCCTAGTTTGCCTAATGAATCCATCTATGAAATTTGTGTCTTGCAATTATTATGCTTCAAAAATATTCCGAAAGATGGTACTCAACTTTATAATTTACAACCCTACTCCTGAAAATCTGACGTCGAATGCTAAAGGCATACGGTTTCAATTTCAATATCCTCGAAGAAATTTCCGTTTTGATAATCCAGAAAATTTACAGAAATACTATGAAAAATACAACCAAAATGTGTTCAAAAATTCGTCGTGTCGCCAGTTGATTGCATTATTGAACACAAATCTTTAATTATTGATCCCACTCACTCAATCTAGTTATTATGACATCGTTGACTCAAACCAATGCGGGGAGTCAAGAATCGTACCCAGTTTTATACAGTTGTTGCAGATAGGAAGCAATCTACGATTGATGTAGCCGCTTTCTATTCATGCCCCTGCACAGGTTTAACTCTAAACTGTTCTTGATCAGCTCTGAGAAGCATAGAAAGTTACTTGTTACACTAGAACAATTAATAGTAGGTACAGCTCTGTGCATTACCAGGGCCGCTCCAGAACTTTACAAGAAAACGGCTCTTGAACAATATCATAACGAACAGGGTTATCACCTAGGTTACCAGATAAACTAAAAGTGAAGCTTGACTGTATCGTCAAAGTTTGTCAAAGATATCCAATATTCATCATAACATTTAAATAAGTCAAAGATAATGGTGAAAGACCCCGGTTGCATCAAAATCAAGAAACCCCAAATGCATGGGCTAGGCATAAGACATGCAAAATTCATGGTGGCGAAAGCTGTCGTCGGTAGTGCCATTGCAGGGATCCTGTACAGGATACTTCACATAGAGAGAAAGAAGGAAATATACAGAAAATTCTATGCGAATTATGATATTGAGAAAGAATTTGAAAGAATAAGGTCAAAAGGTATATTCGATTCCTGTTGAATAATTTAATACTGTAAATGCAAACGTTATAGATCAATAAATAAGCTTTTCCTGATGTTATCTCAATTCTGTAAGACTCAATTAGTTCGTTCTTCAAGAAAATGAAGTGAAATTCTGTTGAACAGTCTTTTATTCTATCTACAATTCTGGTTCACGAACACAGGGAATCTGAGTTCAAACATTTTTCAACAAACGAAGCGTGATAGAAACTATGTTTCACCAATGATTACTGTTTTGGAATGAAATGTTAGATAAAATTATGGGTTTAAAATATTTCGCAGGTTCAAGGGATAACGGGAATACAATTTGTGTTTTTTCGTATATTCAGCCCTATGCTGTATAACTTCCGATAAAAATAACGTCAGCGTTATTCGCCATTTCCGTTATTTTGTTATGATTGGTAATAGCAAAAAAACGGAAATGGCGAATAACGGTGACGTTATTTTCAACGGAAGTGATACAGCATAGGGCTGATTTTCATAGTTTTATTGGAATGATTTTTAGGGGGGATATCAACTTACCATAATTTGAAAATGAAAATGTGAATCTAAGAAAATCTGTACAAGATAGAGCTTTGAACAAATGATTTACTTCTTTACGTAACTAATTGTATTCCGAATTTTCCTATCTGAAAAAATATGTCATCATTATTGAAACTTGAAAACTTCATTTGCATTGTGCTTTTGGAGATAAGATCTTTTTAGACAAATTCAATTCTTCAGTGTAAATGACGTAACATTTGTTAGGACTTTCTTGGTTACTTGTCAAAATCTGCCACTATTAGTAACCTACATGAGGCGCGTTCGAGTATGTACTTTGAACTGTTTAGATAAATCTTCGTTTCGATCGTTTTTGGCATCTGATTTCAAGGCAGATTTTTCAAATCCATTCAGTCCAAAATAAGTTTGTCTGCGAATAACTATGAATAATTTGAAAGTGTCAGATTATCTTTATGTTATATTTGTGGTTGGTTTGATTAGCTCGATGTAGAAACTTCTATTCGATATGAAAGAATGATATTGAAATACTTAGTCAAAGTACATTTGGAAATATTTTACTAAAAAAATTTTGACATTTTTCTTTTATCAACGATTGATCCTGATAACCTGTGGCCACGTGACATGAATTTCCTCAACTCTCGGGTCATAATACCAAACTTTACTATTCATAATTCGACCAAACTGGGGTATAAAGCATATCGATTAATTTGAGCACTTCCGGGACTTGAGTACATACTTTACTCCCGGAAGTGCTGAAACAGGGACTGAAGTGGTCCTTTGAAGTTTAGGTAGCCGAGTGGTTAGAATCAATGCTTTTCAATCATTCTGGCTCACTGGTCGTGGGTTCAAAGCCTAGCGACTTCAATGCTAGGAATCGCATGTTAAAATGTAAGACCTGGTTGATCCTTGGCTCGCATAAGTTTCGACTTCTGATGGCTGCCGTTCATAGGGGGGCAGCTGGTAAACGAAAAAAACAAATTTAAACATTTTTTTTATTTATCCATAGGGCTGAAGTATATAAGCAACATTTGATAAATGTCTGAAAGTCTCGTATGGCGCATCTAATCATTCCCTTCATTTTGTTGGCAAAATTGCTTCTTTTTGTGCCTCTTTTGCGCATACGAGAAATATAACCCTGTACTCTATGGTTCTGACAACTTGTTTATTTATGCCTTGTCTTGTTTATAGTTACTGTAGCTGAGTGACTTGTTCATTTCAAAACAAACTGATGAAAAATTCAGCTGGTACTGGTCAAATTGAATTGAAATATAGTGTGTTTTTAAATGTATGTCTACCAGGTCACTTAATTTTAGTTATGACTATCCAAAAAGTATAAGAGTAGTGTATATATACCGTGGGACTGAAGTGAGTGAATCAAAAAAGTTTGTCAGATATTATACCTTCTAATGGATGAGTGGATTTTAGCTTGTCTCATGGCCTCTCCACCAATTTACGTTGATCTGGTAACGTATTTTCTCTAAACGTATGTGGTATTGTGGGGTATTTCAACATCTAAATTTCATAGTATTAAATACAAAATAAAGCTTATGAAATTTCCAGAAATGGTTGAATCCACGACACTATATTAGTAGAAAAAAAAAATCTTCGTATTGAAAAAACTGACGGTCCAAGTAACAATTTTTAGGACATTTTCTATTTATTTAGGTTTTAATAATGCTTTGATATGTTCATTAAATCGACATCGGATTTAAAGTAACTTTAAGATAAACTAAAGGTCCTTGAAGACCACTTATTTTCTTGAACAAAGATTTCGATGCCCTCTATAAATGAAAACTAAAATGGTATTTGCTCTTAATGTCCTACTGATCTTATACTGGTTTTAATTTACTCTTAGCATTGGCTATTTTAAAACTAATTTGCTATTTTTGGGAATTAACTGTAAATAGCGAGTTGGGTTTGAAACAATCCGTTCTGGGAAAAATAGTTTTGAGTATGGAGTATAGAGTACCATTAAATGTATTTGATGTTTTCTTCAAAACCCATGAAGAAAACTATTTTATCCCAAGACAATACATTCAGTATAATACCACATTATATCCAAAAACTCCAGCTTGAGTGGTTGTAGTCAAAGTGGTGAATAAAACGCTGTTTTAAATCTTGTGAGATTTAAAACAATCAATAAATGAACAGTTAGTTTTGAAATTCTGTTACGTTAAGCCATTAACGCCTTGAAATAAAAACCTCCGATTATTTTGTAAAATTCAGTAAATCATAAAATATAGATCGAATAAACCGTAAATGGTATTTTGTATGGTAATTTGTTTTGGAGTTGGAGTTTTGAGGGTGTTCCCATATGGTAACCACTAGGCGGTTTATGGAATAAATTGTCTCCTATTTTTTTTAAATCTATAAGGCAGAAATATAATACATTTTTGTAATATCATTTCACATTTTACTGTGGAAACCTTTAAGACAATTAACACATATCCCCACGGCACACTTCAGCACTTTGTACGACCTCTACTCCTACAATTATTGCCGGCACATCTTCTTAATTCTTTATCACCTATAAATAATTCAGTAAATTGATTCAAATATTTCTTCCAAATTATCAAACTTGTGTTCAACCAAATGTCTATTTTTTGGGTTTTTTATTATTTTTTATATTCCTAAGTTCAATGGGAACTGGATTGACTAGTTATGGCCCAAAATGAATAACAAACATTAACATCATTGTCAATTTTATTCGTTTCATTTGTTTGAATGATAATTAACTATTTGTGAAAATTCATTTAACTTGATGAATGAAGACGATTCCAATTTACACTGAGTCTACTAACTATTAGTATTAGTTACTTGATCATGGTATAAAAACTGAAATTGGCCGTGATAAAACTTTAATACCAACAAGTAAAAACTTGAGTACTATATGTGACAAATGAACAAGGTAATTTTCACAAGTTTTCCTGGAAATGACATTTTGATATATTTCAGATTAATACTCATTATTGATGACTTCACCATACAAGAGTACTTCGACATTGTCAATTCCATTCGTGATATTTATCATAATATATTCCTTATAAATTTCTGAACACCTTGCTACGGGTCGACCTAATCCCTTGAAGAAGGGAAGTTACTTGAGTGATCTAAGTAGGTACAAAAAAAAAATATTTATAGTGCCCCACTTTCTTTAACGAAAGTAAGACACTGGCTAGCTCAGTGGGCGGAGGGTGACTAAGGTTGGTTACTGACTGGAAGTCAAATTATATTCCCTCAATAAATACTTTGATGATATAAAATACTAGTCAGTATCCCTGGTTGCAGCAAACACTCAAGTGCCAATTACTACTTTTTTTCTTAATGCTTAAAATAAATCAAATATATACCCAGGGGTAGAACCCAACCGTGGTGTACATCGCAGTTCACAAGGTACGTTAGGTATGCCTGAATGGCTCAATGTCGTCACTTATGTGCCCGAAGGGTTTCATAATGTCTTCAATTATGTGTACACTTGAAGGGCTCAAATAGTGCGAATATAAAAAAAGGTACCGATAGGCGCTTATTCAGCCATGTAATACTATACTTGGTTATAGAGTGGAGCTGGAGTCTCCAGAAGTAATCGGTGGTTGATGAGCTTTCTCTACCACTCTGCCATGGAACCGTAGGGTACACCTATACCAATGAACATAAAAAGAAAAGGGCCTTCTACCTACAGGAAAAAGCCCTGTTACAGGAATCTTCTAACCTCCACAAAAAATTCTTACCTCTCTACGAACAAGCTCTGTTACAGAAATCTCCCAACCCCTGTGAAAAAGAAAAGGGTCTTCTGGCCTACACGAAAAAGAAAGGGGATTTTCGAACCTCCACGAAAAAGAAAGGGGGTCTTCGAGCCTCCACAAAAAAGAGGGTCTTTTAACCTCCACGAAAAAGCCCTAAAAAAAGTTACTAAATTAATAACCAACGGCAATTATTCATCTACTCATTGATCCCACCTTTCTAAGTGGATAGAGAAATAAACTGTAAACTCACTTGAAGAATATTGGATTGGAACCCACGTGTGATCGAGGCAAATGCGCCAGATGCCAGATGCCTCTAACATCTTCTCTCCTTGTGCCCCTTCCCTTTCTATGTCATCTGTCGAGAATGTGGAATGGTGAAATTGTCAAAAAAATATAAAGAATGATTTTCAGGTGCCTCGGCCAGCTCCGGGTTCGACCGCATTCTCGCCGCCCAGAGTCTCTGCATTTTTAACAAAGAGTAATCTGTTAAGATAGGGAAAGTACCAACAAATTTTGTCTATGAAATAGCCTTTTCATAGCAAGCCCAAAAGTCCCTAACCGAACTTACCAAGTAGCTGAAAAAGAATCAGATTAGTAAATAGCTAAGTCTGATACAACAAATAAACAATATATTTTAACGCGCCTATCCAGGGAGTTTACCCGTGTCTCTCCCGGGAGAAAAGTTGCGCTTTACCGCCCCGTCTCACCTTAGTGCAATGGCTTGTCTTATAACGGAAGACTCACCCCAGTGATCCGGTAGGCATCACCTGGCATAGATTCCGGGACCACGCAATCTAATCCAGGCAATACGGAGCCGCTGCTTCCACCGGCGGTGGAGGCCAGGCTAAGCTGAAAGAGAAAATTTAAAATTAGTAAATTCAAAATCAGAATAACGAATTCTTTTGTAGTGGGCTCGTACTGAGTCCCAAATGTTTCACCTTTATTTTTGTTCTGAAAAGAACAAAAGTGTGTTTGCTGACATGCAGTCAAAACGAATTCTTTTTGGAGGGATGTTTGGTTTTCTTGATATCCCTCCAAGAAACACAGGTTACACTAACAGAAAAATGTTGGCCGAAGATCATCTTTCTTGAGCCTTGACACCTTCTGGAATCTTCCTTCTTCTCGAATTTTCTCTCTCAGACTTCCAATCTTCACCTTCCCAGGTTGAAGGACTTTTCTAGAATTCCAATTCTCCAATATTTCAACAAACTTTCGCAGGAAAATCTTCTGTGACTTTTCTGGAACTTTGGTATTGTAATACTTTTCAATACTTTGAAAACTTTTCAGAAATATTAATATTTAACTAATATTTCACTATACTTTCACTCAGCTGAGTATACGGTGCTTCTGCTTCGCTTAAACGTAGTACTCTGGAGCACTATCTGTTTGCTTCTATTAACTAGCGTAATGAGGAGCACTGTCTCGAGACGCGAAAAGTGATCTATATTTATAATCGCGGGCCGGAGGGCGTGGCCTGGCTTCGACCAATCCCGCTCTCGGACGCCGAACAAAACTCGGGCGAGAAATTTCCTGGCTTCTTTCTCGTCGAGAATTTCTCTGCGAATACTAAATCTGATTCTATCTGAATCTCATCATTATGGATTTATAGTCCGATATTGGGTTTTCATGACACATCAACCGGGACCAGCGGAGTTCCATAAATCCTCGTGAACCGAAATACGCCCTTATCTACTACCATGCATACATGACAATATCATTTTCTGGATTCCTTTACGGGGCATCAGATGGCCCGCCCACTTTTCGGTATTGGGCCAGATTCTACCATCTATCTATAGTCTAGTTCCTAAATTGTAGATAGTGACTCATCGTACATTTTCTGGTTTTTACGGAATTTGAAAGTGCGGAGGGGATGTACGAAAGCGGGAAACTAAAACTTGATTTGAAAACGTACAACCGATGATACACTATCTACAATTTAGGAAATAGACTACAGCTTCGCCCTCTGCCGAGGGAACCGATCCAATCTTCGCACTCCAAAAATTTGCGGTTCAAGTTTTTCCTGTATTTGTCTTTTTTTTTTTTTATTGATTTTGGTCTTAACTCTAACATACATACATACATACAGTCATGATTTAAATTGACTGGAAAATGATAAAAAATGCCAAAAACTCATTGCGGAAATGCAACACCAAGAGGAAGGCGTCCGTGCGCATGCTCGATGCTCGAGCCCGGTATTCTCGCTCAATTTTATAGACGTTGTCAGATCACAACACTCAATGACGATATGAGTTTACCACAAGAACCGACAACTCTCGAGTAACTCCGAACAACTCGTTAGGCCACAACCAGGAAACTGTTTCTCGATTTAACGAAGATGTCAGAACTTCACAAGAAATTGCCTGCTACCATCACAACACCTATCTGTTCAAGATCCAATTAATCACCGACCATCACGTAAGCGCTCATTACCAATAATAATTTTAGATATAAAAGTTGTCAACACCAACCTTCGGTTACTTGTTTTCTATGCCTACTCTTCAAGGTCAATAGCAATTCGATTATGAGGAGAAGAGTATAGTGAATCCTGTCACCGTATTCCCAACCTGAAAACTAGAGTTTATAAACACTTCAAAACAAGTCTGTATCAACGAACGTTTGACCTAATTTCAACAAGTGGTTAGTGCCATCAGATGTTTGATATCACTCCTAGCATATCAGTGTCTATTTCTTCTAGGTACAATTAAGAGTTCTAGTAGGTCAGTTCTTCCCTAATGTTCTTCCACGATAAAGAATGTGCCAGCCAAGCTTGCTACGAAATCCACCAAGTCACATAATTTCTCATAGAATTCCACAATATCAAAGTGCATACCCATGCCTACTAATAAATACAATGACAAGAAACACACTGTACGGTCTCCTAGTGTATTTCCACGATAGAAAATGTGCCAGCCAAGCTTGGTACGGAATCCACCAAGTCACATTACTTTTCACAGAAACCCACAGGATCTCAGAGCATTCCATGTATACTACCATCAGAATAACAAGAAACACCGTTTGCGGAATGAATAGAAACCCTCATAAAAAGAATTGAAAATGTAAAAGAGCTCGTCATGACAGTTATAATAAATGAGAAATTGTATGTCGTTGATTGTTTCGAGGGTTTATTAGTATAACGCTCCTTTCACACAATACGATTTTGGTCGTCCGGTAAAAAGTCGGATGACCGTTTATCGTAACTCACTGTCTTTCAGACATAACGACATATTATCGTTAGTATTTATCGTGATGTCGGGGAGAGCACAGGGCGTCGCATCAAATCGGGCAAAAATTTTGGCATTATGGTTAATTTATCGTCGTAAAAAAAAGGCAGAAACGTAATCGACTACATTGGGTGCATCCAATCAATAGACGGAGAGAAGAAGCAGTTTTATTTCGAATACTCTTTGAAGATTTAAGAAATGACCAAACCAAATTTTTTAATTACATCTGCATGTCAATGAGTTCCTTCGATGAATTACATGACAAACTGAAGACTGTTCTTCAACGGCGAAATACAAAAAAGAGAAATTGTATTCAACCTATAGAAATGTTGGCTGTCACGTTGAGGTAAGTTCTGATACTATTTTACAAACTACGAAATTTTTATTCTATACTCTTAATGATAATCTAAATTTTGGCGTTTTTGGTTTTCATTAAATAAACCCAAGTCTTATTTTTATGCAAAAACGAGATGTAGAACAAGAAACAAACACTTTATAAATTTTCGTTAAGTCTTAAGTGTTATAATAACTTTATAAGAAATAATTTTGTTTAGATCTTTATAATTTCGTATATTTTTTGTTGATATTACTACAACCGATAGACATAGGCCAGAGTTGGTTAAATATTTCTAGCATATTAAAATCATTATTTAAACAAGTCATTTGTTTTTGCTCTATAATAACAAAATAAAGAAAATTCCTGAATTTTACAAAGTTTTACAAATAACGACATTAGAGGGAAGTAAAATCTACACTATCAACTGTGCTGAAGTCCTGAGAGAGCGGAGTGGAACTGTCCCTGGGATCTGTCAATGGAGATGTCATTCCAGATGATGCCCCGCAATCTTGATAATACTGACGTGTTGATTGTATTTGGTAATTATTAGTTGAAGAAGATGGAGTGGGAAAAAGTTGAGTAAATGATGGCGTAGATGATTGGGACTGAGTAAGTTGCGAATGTTGAGGAGAAGAAGGAGCAAGCTGGAACGCAAACTGCTGCGAGTGAGAGTGTGTAGGAATAGATAGAGGAAAAGGAGGAGGGACCTGAGGAACCATCTTCTTTTTTTCATTGATGTTTGCAATCACTTGCAAAACGCCCATTTGGAACTAAAGTGAGTCATTTTCATCAAATCTATCAAGGTGAGGCAACAAACTCTGGAACATTTTACTATTTTGTTTTTCAGGCTCTAATGCCTTCAAAATTTTTAATTCCACCTCATCAGGTTTGCGATGTTTCCTATTTCTCGTACGTGTATTTATTGTTTCGTCAATCGTGACACTAGCAGTTGCCTCAACCTCTATGTGTTCCGAATTGTTTTCAGTTCCGTGCCTGTTTTCGTCATCCAAACTATCAACTGTCTCTCTAACTTCGTACAGTTTGTTTAAAAATTGAAGCTGATCATTATATACATATTTCTTGTTTTTTTTTTGCATCTGTTCCACTTCTTTTGCTGTCATTCAGTTTTCTTTTAGACCTAGCGAACGCATCTCGAAGATTAGTCCACCGTCTTATAACGTCCTTACCTAAAATATAAATGAAATAACAAATACTAATATTTATTCACAATCACCTTATAATTGAAGTTTTATCCACACTTATGAACCGCATAAAGTACCACTTTATTCACGAGTGGAATAATGAAATTACTTTATTCCACTATTGTAAGTTATTTCAATGAGTTTTAAGGAGGTGACAGCCGCTGTCAGAGCATAACGTCAAATCATTTTGTGATGAAAAATTTCCGCGATTCTGATTCTAAATGAATGTGATTGTGAATAACACCTTGTATTGCATGCGTGTTTTAGATACATTTTATTTGCTTAAGAAATTTAAACGGTCGAGCTTCGCTCTCGTGTTTAAACATTCTTGCGCAAAGAAAATGATATCTAAAACACCTATACAATAAATAACTATTATTTATTCATTTTTGAGAAATATGAAGATACGTGATTCTTTTCAGATATCTGGCAAGTGGCTGTACCTTTACTGAGCTACATTATACTTATCGAATTGGAATTTCTACTGCGAGTAAGATTGTAAAGGAGGTGTGCAAAGCAATCCGGATGGTTCTGCAAGTGGAGTGTATACCAACACCTACAAGGGAAATGTGGAAATCTATCGCTTCAGACTTGGAAACCATTGCAAACTTTCCCCATTGTCTAGGAGCAGTAGACGACAAGCACATACGTCTTAATTGTCCATTTCGCAGTAGGTCAATGTATTTCAACTATAAAGATTATTTTTCTGTAGTTTTAATGGCAGTTGCCGACTGCAGATACAAATTTGTGTTTGTAGACGTTGGAAGTTATGGTAAAGATTGTGACTCTTCCATATTTAAATGGTCCAGTTTATGGCAGTCGATAGAATCAAACACACAACCACTACCAGAAAAAAAGTGTCTACCGGGAACTGAAAGCCCTAAAGTTCCATACTTCTTCGTAGGAGATGAAGCATTTGGATTGCATCGACATTTACTGCGACCTTTTGGGGGAACTCATTTAACTGTTGAAAAAAGGATTTTTAACTATCGCTTGTGTCGAGCTCGACGGTATGTCGAATGTGCTTTTGGCATCCTCAGCAATAAATGGCGAATATTTCATAGACCTCTAAATGTAGAGCCAACGTTTGCTGTGGATATTATTAAAGCTTGCACCGTATTACATAATTTTGTACGTGACAGAAATGGTTTTTTGATAGATGATACTGCTACAATAACCGGTTTGGACGATTTACCACTAGAACATGTCATACGAGGAGGTATATCCGCAAATACTATTAGGACGATATTTTGTACATATTTCGCCTCCGATGTTGGAAGCGTGCCTTGGCAAATGTCAAGAATATAAGTAATTATATTTCATTTCATATCGATTTGTACAATTACTATTCCTATTTAAAATAAATACATATACTAAGTTGTATTAATAGTTGAATTATATTCTAGTTAAAAATTATTTTTTTCTGGGATGCGGTCAAAGTTTGCCTTTAAATAACAAATTTACTGGTTACGTTTCGGTTTATTATTTCGTTAAATAATCTTCACATATTTTTCTGACTAAACATAATTGTACGATAATAAACAAATTTTCAATTTATAAACATATGAGATTTACCTCAAACATATTTTTTATTTGACTTTACTTGCTGTACGCATTTTAAATTTTTTATGAATGTACATAATTATTTTTAATCAGAAAATATGTCTGAAGATGGTTTCATGCAATAATAAACCAAATCTTGACAAGTAAATTTGTTATTTTCATGCAAACTTTGGCCGCATCCCAGGAAAAATTATATATTTTTCTATTTCAATAATTATATTCAGGTTTTTAACCCCATTTGAGATCTCTGATCAGAGTGTATAATACTTTAAATGCAAAATAAAGTAAAAATGACACTTACCAAATGTGTTTTTTTCTTTATCCTCCAGCTCTTCAAAATCTGGTTTTACCTCCAGGAGAATTTCACGCTACGCATTTTTAATTACATTTCTATCTTTGTAACTTTCGAGGGTTTTATCCCAGAGTACTGGTCTACTTTCAACTAGTGCAATTAAAAATTCCACATAGATATTTTCAGCCATTTCACTACGTGCCACTGGATTCAATTGATACGGCAGATATCACACGACTAAACATCGTATTGTGTACAAACATCCATTTGATGCCGTTTGTCACTGTTCTCAGAGAACGGCACGACCGTCGTCCATTGCAGTGGCAGTGAACGACAGCTGTACGACCACGACACGACAATAAGTCGTTGTCGTCCTGTGTGAAAGATTTCGTATATTTCCGTAGTTGACTAATGGAATGTGGTCGTCCGACTTTTTACCGGACGACCAAAATCGTATTGTGTGAAAGGAGCGTAAGGTTATTTGATTTTTAACGCGTTCGTAGAATCCTCTTAGTGAAACAAAATCGTCCCGTAACAACCTCCACAATTTCCATGTTTTAAGTTATTATTACTTCGAAATATATTCGGGACAGTTTTCTAAACCAATTCGAGGGAAATATTCTCCGATACACACAGATATTTGGCGGTTTTCCTCGGAACTTTATTGCCCTTGCGTTAGAAACTTCCGGATTAGTTTTAGCAGTTATCTGGAGTTATCGTCGTCCTAAATCAATATCGTAACTCCCTAATTGAAAAATTCCCATAACTACCAACTTCTGTGTGATGTATTAAAACTTTCCGTACGGTACAGAATTCAATATGCAGATTTCTTGCATGGGCCACCGGGATTAAAGGAAAAGGAAATGAGAATGTGTCTGTTTTCTTGCTAGATGCATTCAGAACTTTTGCGACAGGATTCGATGTTGATGTTGAATTAGGTTATTTGGAGAGAAAAGTGTGTTCAATCAAATATCAATGACGCTGAGTTGTCAAAAGATGGAGATTTTCGTATTTTAGTGTAATTTGATGGACCTGCTCTCACTCTCTCATTCCCATTATTTTCTTGAGTTGCACTATTCATTGATAACATTGATTTTGACAGCCGATTTCACCAACTAATTCATAAAGTTAGGAAATACTTAAATCGTATTTAGGAATTCCTTAGATCAATTTGCGTTTCACAACTCGTTGGGTAATGCTTAAAGGTAATGGGAAATAAGTACCTTACATTAGGATAGCTCGCTGGGTCTGTCTAGAGTATTCTGGAAATACAATCTCGAATTACCTTGATGTCGTTTCTACTGATAGCAGGTCAAATTTCCAGAATTTTTATTGTAGAACGTCTCGAAAAGTTCAATAGTTCATCAAAGTCTGAAAATGGAGGGCCACGAGAACGTGTAATTTCGTCCGCGTGCCAAAGAATTTCAGATATTGAACGAAACTGATTTCTTTCGGCGTTTTCGGTTACATAAAAATACAGCGTTATTTCAATTTTAATTTCAGTTCTTCTAGTGCTACGACTAATGAGAACAAACTCAAAAATCATAAAAAACCACAAGAATGACCGCAACACAACCAATACATTTGACATGCACTGTCAAATTTGCGTTTATTTATCTTCTTTTTACTATACGTTTCAAATCGATCCAGCACCTATTCGGTAGGTTATTATTAAACAGTGGTATCAATTATATATAGGACACTTTTCATTAACTAAGGATTTCTGAGGTTGGTGAAATTCGATTTAGGTAAGTATCGGATTCAGGTAGGTATTTTCTAGCCTAGGAATTTCTTTGGTTAAGTTCTTGCATTCTAGTTGATGAAATCGGGCGTGAATGTTCCTTCATATTTTTCAATTGTATATTATCTTATGGATTTCGTTCGTTTTATTTCCTTGTTCATTCATGAAGACTAACATTTCATTTTGTAACACCCTGTATACTTTCGAATATGATTTGCATGTTCGTCGTGCCAAATATTTACAATTCAGGTTAATCGGGTAAGTAACCTACTTCCGCTATTCCTCATAAAACTCAAGTACTGTTTGCGTCCTGCAAAAATACAACTTGGTCATTTGCGCTCTGGAGGCTCGAAGTGATAAAGGCTTTTCGGAAATCTACTCTGGTTGATAACCCGCATATGGAAATTTCAGTGTTCCTTACTCGATCACTATCCCAGGTTCATAAATCGTAACCCAACGCTAACGGGCAAGTATCTGACCCTTTCGTAAACTAAGAACCCAGGATGGTGATCTGTGTGATTCGTCACGTGATTTCTTTGGATCGGGTTGGTAAGCCAGAGTAAATTTCCGAAAAACCATATACACTGATAAAAAGGATTTTTGCATCAATGCATAATTGCATTGATTCAGGAAGATTGTATTCTTGAATAGGTCCAACCAAATATAAGTTTGATTTTTTAACAGAATCCTCTTGACCGCAGGAAAAAAAATGTTTTTTGACATAAGATCACTTTCTTCTTTGAAGATTGGGAGTTGGTTGAGGCAAGAATATTTCAACTTCAATAATGAACAATATTCTTCCTTCAATATGATCCTTTAACACCTGGGAGTGTTGAACTTCTTAACCCGAAAGTTTTCATATTTGATCAGGAAGAAAACATGTTTTTTTAATTATTTGGTATTTTTACATGAAACCTTAACACTTTTTTTATATTTTTTTCAAAAAAAATAATAAAATGCTCATAAAAATAACATTTACTAAATGAACAAATACTCATTGAATAATTTTCAACAATAACAATTTCAACAAGGGAACAAAATTAAAATTTATCACAACATTAACTCTACATACAATCATAATTAGATTGGCACAAGTTTTCAAATGTTCCATTAGTTATCTCGTCATTCTCGTCCATACTGAACAGAATTTCCGGTTCTGTTTTATTTTGTTCTGAAAAATAAAATAATTTCAGGAAATAATAGAAATAATGAATCTCTCAATCATGTCGTACCTATGGAACCTATTCTACTGAATAAAATTTTTAATGATGGCTAAACGAGATTTGGAGTTGACATATTCTTGAAATAATGAGAGACAGGTGTTTGAAACAAATATTTTTGATTCAAGATTATCTGCATTTGGAGGATGAGTATAAATGTGGACTGAGCATGCACTTGGTAATAAAAATATGCCATGAAGATAATTTTCAAATACTTAGAATATTTCGCATGAAATATTCGGAAAGGAGTTGGTTTTGGCGTATTGGGAATACCAATAGTTATTGATGGATATGGTTAACTACCTCTTTGTTGTAAATTTTAACACACGAAGTTCATAACAAAGGTCAATTGAACAGAAAATAATGCATTAACAACTACCAACAATTTAAGTGTAATGGCTTTTATGTAAGAACAGTTTTGTAATATTAATTTTATACCTACGTATTTAATGAAAAGCGTTATCAATGATGCACAACAATTTAAAACGAAAATATTTTCAACTCACCTTCACAACTGGCCCATAAATGATCTGAATTCTGCAGGAATTATTCAACCTCCATATTGCACTTCCTTAATGGCATATCTGCACACAAAACCACTGAATACTATGACGAATATTACAACTCTGATATTCGAACACTACCCCTCAAACAGTCAGTCAAACGGAATAATATTACAAAATGGAGGTCCCGGTAGCAGTTCTCGCTTTTGCGTGGGTACGCAGCGTTTCGCGAGCACCCGCTATGGCTTAAGCTAATTGGTTGACTGTATCACGTGCTTCCTCCAGATCTTTGCAAAAGAATTATATTTTTGAGGCAATAGGAACATGTTCTGCAGATGAGTCAATGTTGGTGTTCTCTAGGTTAAAAATGTTTTTTGCTGCAATCAAATTCATTCCAAGAGAATTTATGTAAAGAAGCAAACAGCTCAATAAATTTGAAATAAGAGTATATCGATTAATTAGAAATAATCATTCTTCTCAGAAGAGTATTCAGTTCAAGAGTTCCTATATTATATTTGATTGAAGATATCCTTTTTATCTGTGTACATAGAGAGAAACAATAACTTTTTGTCATACCCTCGAAAAATTCTGAATTGTTTCACATGGAAACACCCACGTACCTTCTGTAATTTTTGACGTGGTACCATGAAATCTTCAGGATATATAGATACACTAAAAATGAACTTGCACAAAAGAGGTCATCAAATGGACACAGGTGCATTGGAAGTTATTTGAGGATCCTGAACTAAAAACCGGAGAAATTTTGGGACAATTTTGCCCACTAATATAACTTCCGGAAATATAGGTGGTTTCATCGCTGCTGATGTGCAGTGTATTTCACGTAGGATGACCCCTTTCGTGCAGAGAGTTCATCTTCAGTTGATCTATCGATCCTGAAAATTTCATGATTTTTTTGTAAGAAATTACAGAAGATACGAGGGTGTTTCCATGAGAATTAAAACACACTGTATATGTCGAAATGGTAAACTCTTCCAAGTCGAAAAAATTTAACAAAAATAAATGTTATATGTAATCACTAACAGTTTCTTTAAATAGTGAAAGAACACTGTAACGATCTTCTCATTACACCATGTAACATAACGCAACGAAAAATGATTTAGAAAATACGGGAGAGGTGGAAGGTAACTCACCGGAGGTTACTGTGGACTGTGGTGTTGAATCCGGATCTTTTGGATTCTGTAGATGATGGTTGCCGGTAGGCCTACCTTCTGGATCTTCTGCTAGTTTTCTTGTTTCAGTTCTGTTGCAGTTGATAAGTTCACCAAATGTATTCTTTCGTACTACCATCTAATCAATTCGATAAGCACTTTCGAAACCCCACGAAAATGTTCTTTTCATTTAAAGACACGATCTAAAAATTCTGCGACACCTCAACGCGGAAGCCATAGTCAATTCGAATTCTTCTCTCTCTCCCTTGTCCTCCTTCAACCGTCTCAGACCCGCGCATTCGCAAACATTGATTCGCGGATTATCAGTGCCACATCGCCGCAACCCACAAATCAACGGATAATTTTCAATAGATATACTCGACTCAATCATTAACGCTAATTAAATATAGAAATCAACTATGAATCATGATAATATATAATATAACAAGATATATAGATATATATTCATATAAATGTTACCCAAACAAAACGATAATTCTGAAGACAAACAATGAGGACGAAACATACTGCCCGCCAAAATACAATCGGGGCTTCGATTGTATTTTACCAATTTATGGCAATGGGCAAAGTTTTATTACTGGCCGAAGGAAGCTACCTTGGGCCGTTCTTACAGAGGCAACCCTACTTATTCCATCAGATCCAGGGTGAAACTTTTCAATCCTGCCCAAACGCCACTTCGAGGGAGGAAGTCTCTCATTTTTTATTAGTACTATCTTGCCCACGTCCATTTCAGGGTTTGTTTCATTCCACTTATGTCGTTATCTCAACGTATTCAGGTAATCTGAATGCCAGCGCTTCCAGAAATGTTGGTTAATTCTCTGGAGCAATTGCCAACGAGTCAAACGATTAATAGAAATATGGGTACAATCTGTGTCAGGTAGTACAGTGATAGGCTCGAGGGTCAGAAAATGCCCCGGCGAAAGTGCCCCCAAATCAGAAGGATCACTACTAATTTCAGAAATAGGTCTGGAATTGAGGAGTGCCTCGATCTGCACCAGCACAGTGTACATCTCCTCAAAAGTTAAAACCTGTTCTTCAACTACTTTCATGAAGTGACTTTTGAAAGATTTTACCCCTGCCTCCCAAAGTCCTCCGAAATGAGGACTGGAGGGCGGGTTGAATTTCCATTCAATATTCTCGGCCTCAAGGGCTCCTTGAAATATTGATCTGAATGAACTACTGAACAACGACCACGTCTTCCAATAAATCTCCGCAGAGCTGCTAAAAAAGCTTCCGATGACAATTCGGAAGCTAACTCCAAATGGATAGCCTTAGTTGAGAAACAAACGAAGACACAAACGTATGCCTTATAAACCTTGGCACCTCGAATTTTGGAGTGAGTCAACAGAAATGGGCCACAAAAATCAACACCTACGCATGAGAAAGCCTTGAGTTGCGTTACTCGCAACTTTGGTAAATTTCCCATCAGGGGGGTATAAGAAAAGGGAGTTATTTTGAAACAGCGAATACAACGAGACAGCACTAACCTAATTGCCCTTTTTGCATTCAAGATCCAATAATGTTGCGATAATAAATACCGCAATGCTTGTAAGCCAGGATGCAAATTCTGTACATGACAATGCTCTATTATGAGTTCAGTTAGTCTATGTTTTTGAGGCAGTAAAAGAGGAAATTTCTGCTCGAAACATAAATTGGAGTTTACTAGCCTACCTCCCACTCGCAATAATCCTTTTTCATCGAGAAATGGGGAGAGTTTTCTCATGGGTTTAGGAAGCAACTTATTAGTCTTGAGACTGCGAATCTCTTCACAAAATACCATATTTTGTACATATTCAACTAGTACCAGTTGTGCTTCGAACAAATTCAACTAAGTATAATTATGAAAAATTTTATTGCTGGGATTCTTCATATTATGAATGAATCTGAGAGCAATGGAAACAATGCGTTGAATTTTCAACAGCGACGAAAACTTTTCCAACAAAATTTGAAAGGGATTTTCTGAAGAATACGAAACAAATACAACTTTTCTTTCTTCATTGGCTGCTTCGCAGCTAGATCTTTTATCAATGTGTGATCGAGGCCAGGAATCTTGCATTTTAAGCAACCATGAAGGTCCAGACCACCATAAAGAATGTTCTAATAGTACAGATGGAAACATTCCTCTTGATGCTGAATCTGCTGGATTATCTTTCGAAGAAACATGATTCCAGCACAAAGGAGAAATATTTTCCTGAATTCTGCTCACTCGGTTCGCGACAAATGTTTGCCAACGATGAGTGAGGTACAGATCGAATCCAATCCAAAGCCACAGACGAATCTGACCAAGCAAAGATCTTATCAATTTTCACCGTGGCAGCAGTATTTGATACAACAAAACGAAGTAGATCCGATAGCAGCAATGCTGCACACAATTCCAGTCGAGCCAAAGAAACACGTTTTAACGGCGCAACCTTGGTCTTGGCCATCACCAAATGTACTTCGATCACTCCATTCATATCGGTGATCCGAAAATAAACCACGGCAGCGTAACCCTTTTCTGAGGCATCTGAAAACCCGTGCAATTCCACAACAGAAGCGGTATCCAATGACAAATATCGAGGTAATTTGAAAGACGACAAAATGCGCAACTCTTCCTTGAATCGGAGCCAACGATTCAATATAGGAGCATCTGGTTCTTGATCCCAATCCAGTCCTAAAACCCATAACTGTTGCATCAAAAATTTAGCAAAAAATGTAATGGGAGCAAGAAATCCCATAGGATCGAATATTCTAGCCAAGTCCGATAACATGTTTCGTTTGGTGCAAGGTCTATCTAATAATCCAACATGATAAAAAAAAAATATCTGAATGTGGACACCAGTTCATTCCCAGAATTTTAACTTTGGACATATCGTCCTTATCAAATATCAATTTTTTATTTTGACAATGTTCAGCAGGAATACCAGCAAGCAACGTAGGGTCATTGCTAGCCCATTTTTTCAACTCAAAACCGCCCTTTGCAAGTAAAGAAATTAATTCAGCTTGTACAGACAGAGCTTCATCAATATCTGCACAACTCGTTATGATATCATCAACATAGGTATCAGACAATATGACCTTTGAAGCTTTAGGATAAGCGCTACCTTCATCAGCCACTAACTGCAGTAAGGAACGAATTGCAAGGAAGGGCGAGGACACAATACCAAAGCTAACAGTGTTAAGACAAAATTCTTGTACAGGTAACTCACTACTGAACCTCCACAAAATACGCTGGAAATCTCGGTGAGGTGGAGCGACCCAAATTTGCCTGAACATCTGAAAAATATCAGTGGTGAATGCAATAGGATGGATTCTGAAGTGTAACAAAATAACTACTAGATTTCGCTGCAACTTAGGACCAGGAAGCAACGATTGATTTATTGATTTGCCATTAGCGCAGGCTGAAGCTGCATCGAACACAACCCTCAGCTTGGTACTTGGACTATCAGGTTTGATCACAGGATGATGAGGAATATAAAACGAACTAGTGAGATTGGAAGGACCAGAAACTAGAGTCATATGACCTGAATCCAAATAATTTTTCATGAAAGCCGAATATGCTTCAAACAACGACGGATCTCTAACGAAACGGCGTTCTAATGATGAGAGACGACGAAGTGCTACTGAACGACTATCACCAAACGAGCATGGTTCTCCATCCTTGAAAGGTAAAAATACGATATAACGACCAGACGAATCACGAGAATGCGTTTCTACGAAATGTTTTTCGCAGAACTGATCATCAGCTGAAGAAAGTGAAACATTTGGAATTTCTTCTAATTCCCAGAACCTCTTCAGGGAATTATCTAGTGAAGTAGTACAAAGAGAAGTCGTTTCAATGGCATTATGATTAATTTTGCCAATCAAAACCCATCCAAAAATGGTTTCCAAAGCCATCGGTAGACACGTAGGGCCTCCTAGCTGACCTCCTAGCAAAACTTCAGGAAGTATGTCCGCTCCAATTAAACAATCAATATGAGAAGGTATATTGAAGGAAGGATCAGCTAATGGAATATTTGAAAGATGAGATAGTTGAGGTCTTGGCATTATCGAAGAAGGTATACAAAATATTTTTGGGACGACTATGGCCTGTGTCACCACCATAGGTGAAGATTTGCCAATTGGTTTTAATACTAGATTAACTCCAGAATTGGCATCAGTCGTCATATTTCCGAGACCATTAATCGTGCATGATAATTTGATACGACGAAGTCCTAATCGATTACAACAGGAAGAAGTGATATAAGTATTTTGACTTGCACAGTCCAACAAAACTCTCATAATTTTGAAATTACCGTACTCATCACCAATGTCAACCAAAGCAGTACCCAATAAAACTGTCGCTCTTTGAGACTGAATACTAGTCAACGAAGTAGTTTGACTTGTACCAAAAACAGAAGTCTGCGAATTTTCAACTATTAGACGAGCAGCCGAAACGTCAACATGCTCAGACCCTCGGGTACTATTCGAATTCCCACTAAAATGAAGCAAAGTGCTATGTCTAGAATGGCATATTTTATAGTTGGATTGAAGAGAACAATTCGACGAACGATGAGAGGGTAGTAGACATTTTAGACATAGAAATTTCTCCTTAACAAATGAAAATCTTTCAAGTGGCGTCTTTTTTAGGAAAAGAGGACACTTGACCAAGGCATGAAATGAACTGCACAGAAGGCACTTGCCACCAGATGCGGAAGAACTGGTAGAGTTCGTCATGAATGTAGAACTTCCTTTATTTTGGTTGAAACTTTTAGAAATATTCGAAGAACTAGAATATTTACACTGTTTTTGTGTATTTATTGCAGATTCTAATGCTGTGCATTGAGATTTCAAAAACTTAATTAATTCATCATAGGTCGGAATGTCTGTTTTCGCAAATTGCAATTCGAAACGTTTAACGGTATCTGTATCCAACTTTTTTATCAAAATTTGAAACATAACAAAGCTCCAAGATGTCACTGGTAAGTTCAGAATTTTCAATGCATCGAGATTTTCCGAGAAGCAATCCAGTAATCTGCGAAGTTTGTCAGGGGATTCAAAATTCATTTTTGGAAAATCCACGATCTCTTGCCAGTAAGTCGATGCAAGCAATCTTGGATTCTGATATCTATCAACTAAAGTTAAATATGCAACCTCGTAATTGTCATCAGTCAATGGCAAAGATTTGACTGTAGACAAAGCACTTCCTGACAGCGTCGATAACAAATATTGAAACTTTTCAGATTTGGATAATGACACATTGTCATGTATCAAGGCTTTATACAAGTCGAAAAATCCTGGCCAATTTCTATAACTTCCATCGAAACGTGGCAAGTCTATTTTTGGAAGTTTAACACTTGGTTGCTGCCTACTAGGGCTACTAGCCGTTGAATTTACCGATGAAATATCTCCAAATAATGAATAAATTCTTTTTACTTCAAAAAACATATTATCAAATTGAAATCTAGTCGATTCCTCTGCCTCGAGATCCCCTCCCTCAATAGTGGATAGTTGGGCAACAACTGCTAAATGATGCTGCTGAAATTCAATTGCAATATTATCAATTGCATTATACCTCACCTCTAAATGCGGGAAGAACTTTTTATCGCTAACAACGGTGTCAGCTATTGTTTTTACTTCCTGCATTCTATTGAACCAAATATCCCGTAGAGTACGAGATAGCTTTAATTTTGCAGCCATGCTCACCGACTATAAAAATGCGATAATTTCCAGTAAAAAATATAAATTTATTGAAAATTGGAATGAACACAAATTCTACTAAGCAGGAAATAATGTAATTTAAATTATCGGAATGTCTGCATGGAACAAGTAGATATAACTATTTATGGATTGCAAGTTTAATTTTATTTAGGTTTTGTTAACTGCGTTTTGAAAAACACATGAAAATTTATAAAGTTCCAGAAAATAAACTCTTTGTTTGCCCTCAAAACCACCAACTATAACAACGTACCACCCAAGGTATGAAGCGGCACTCTGAATTCAATGGGCAACAACACGAAATACCGAATCAAATACAAATACAGTTTGCCGCTATATAGCGACGCTATTCCGAACTATATAGTAAAGAATTATACCAAAAAAATTTACTGACAAAATGACTAAATTTGAATGCTTATCAATGGAACGATCAAACGAAAATGAAATTTTTGATTTGCGATTTCCAATACACGAACGACGACGATATGGCAATAATAATCATGCAAAACTAAGTAGTAGAAAGAATAAATAAAAAACAAATTGATCAATCGAAAGTTCTCTTATCAAACGGAAACGAACTGATCCGACTCGTTAAGGACCATTTTATGTAACATAACGCAACGAAAAATGATTTAGAAAATACGGGAGAGGTGGAAGGTAACTCACCGGAGGTTACTGTGGACTGTGGTGTTGAATCCGGATCTTTTGGACTCTGTAGATGATGGTTGCCGGTAGGCCTACCTTCTGGATCTTCTGCTAGTTTTCTTGTTTCAGTTCTGTTGCAGTTGATAAGTTCACCATATGTATTCTTTCGTACTGCCATCTAATCAATTCGATAAGCACTTTCGAAACCCCACGAAAATGTTCTTTTCATTTAAAGACACGATCTAAAAATTCTGCAACACCTCAACGCGGAAGCCATAGTCAATTCGAATTCTTCTCTCTCTCCCTTGTCCTCCTTCAACCGTCTCAGACCCGCGCATTCGCAAACATTGATTCGCGGATTATCAGTGCCACATCGCCGCAACCCACAAATCAACTGATAATTTTCAATAGATATACTCGACTTAATCATTAACGCTAATTAAATATAGAAATCAACTATGAATCATGATAATATATAATATAACAAGATATATAGATATATATTCATATAAATGTTACCCAAACAAAACGATAATTCTGAAGACAAACAATGAGGACGAAACACACCATTTCTTAAAAGCAATTAAACTCAGAGCGACAAAATTATTATCTATTTAATAAACTTTATGGAAAACACGGACACAATTGCGCAGATACTTGCGCATGCTTGAGCAAATATCAGATAGGCACAAGATTTACAGGTCCTTATGGTGAGTTTCTATGCAGCTCAATTTCAATACTTTACTGTGAAATAATAATAATAATAAGACTCCCTCATAAACACTCACAGATTCTATCCAAAGGCGTATCCTGTGCGAGTAGAGGACGGTTATTATTGATATTTGCCATGGCGCGTATTTTCCTATGTCGTGTGATTAAAAAGCGATTAACGAATCAATTTTGATAAATCCACGAAAGAGGATATTAATATTTCTCTGGAAATGGCAGAGTTATCGTCTTTTGATAATAATCTTTGACTTTACTTCAAGGACCGTGGTATTGACCCTTCTATTCTTATACAGTACACAGAGCGGTACCTTGGAGTTTACCAATTTCGGTCCGTTTTGCAAAGAAATTGTTTGAGGAATGCTCCACTTATCCAAAAAGGAGACTTCGTTTCAAGTCCTTTACTGAAATTAATTAGACCAACTATATAATATAATCACAAAGCATTAACCCACACTTTGCGGTCGACGCCGTTATTTGCGATGGTGTATCATGCTCATAATCAACTATAGTGACAGAAAGCAAGGAGTCGGCTGTTATAATAGTCAATCGCCGACCTCTTTTCTCATTCACATCTCGTCAATTATTCATTTATCAGTCAACTCACTGTGAATTGAGGTTTCATCTAATCTGTGCATGGCAATAACATAGCATTAGTTTTCTGTAAAAAAATCTAAGAAGAGACTATTTGGAATTCTGTGACTGATATAAAATGAGGGATGTGAACCGCCAAGAAATATTGAGCAGTTAGATAAATAGCCAACACGTAATTTATTAGAAATATGAATCACCAAGAAATATTATTGAGCAGTTGCCCACATTTCCTAGCCAACGCGGCACAGTTTGCAAGCCTTTTTTCGAAACGTCGAAACTTATTTCAGGTATTTAAAAAACAAAGAATATTATCTACTTACTATAATCCGAAAGAACCTTCAGAAATTATTCAATTGTCATTGGTATTTTATCAGAAGGCTTAGGAGTTGTGGGTATAGAATGTAATCTTCTTTGGTTTCTGTAAAAACTAGTGATCGGTTTCCGCTCAAGAGCGTATCTAACTACAATGTGGTCTATGATAAATGGTTCTGAAATATAACCCATATAATTTGGGGAAAGTGTAGCTTTCTTTCTGTGAAAGAATTTCTAGAATCCGATAGGTTGTTCCAGTAATTACCAACAAATACATTTCAACATTTGGATAAAAGTATAGATATTCAGCCATTGTGGTATTCAATTTATAATGATTTTTCAAATACTTCCTTAAAGAAATATGTATGGCTCCGCACGCTCATTGAAATGTTACTGGAGCAAGAATATAATGTTTGTCATTCTCATGTAAATGATTGAAAATGTGATAAGAATATTATTGAGTTCAGTCTCTTTCGAGTGCATTACAGTTGCAGAGATTTATCTATTGCTCTTTAGAAATTAAACCTCATCATTTAATTTCCTGGGTTTATACACCAGGCAATGGAAATATTCCAAAGCCCAACTCATGAATGTGATATAATAGGAATCACGCCCCAACTTCTCTCCATTACTATTCCAAAATGGCAATGAAAACCGAGTGTCTTCCATAATTTTAGACCTGAACAACCGGGAGATCTTTATGGTATCATTTCGTATACTGTGGAACCAAGAATATTAATCTTTCCTTCAGTTTACAGCACTAGTAATTTGAATAGAACTGATATTTTTTATTGATATAAGATTAATCAAACAACTGAAGTGGTAAATATGAATATTTTGAAATGCATAGATACCAAAAAATTATTTTACTTCCTAGTTTACAGGAGATATGGTATTGGATGAATTGACTAATAGTTACAAAGTCGAAAATAATTGAGTCTCAACGAAATAATATAACTTACATCATAAACCTCCCAAATCAGATTCATCACAGTGATACACAAGCTGAATCTTGATTTCATATTGGGTCAATATTAAAAATAACATTGATCGTATGTGGGTAAAGGTCGAAAAATTCAATATTATATTAATGATACTGGTGGAATATTGGCTCAACTCAGTGTAACTGAATCATAAGATTGTGTCAATATTGGTTGTATTATTTTTTCCCTATTTAGATAAAACAATATTGTCTATATATTTTTCAAATATCTAGAATGCGTATTGCAATGATATTGATACAATACTACAGAGAAAATCTATTACCAATGTCTATTTAGAGCATTTGAATGAAAGCTCTTGCAGATTTTTTTCTATTTTGTATCATTTTGTAGTGTCATTTGAGTTGCCTGATCCGGCGGTTGATGTATGCGGGTTCGTTATTTGTAGGGGCATCGATATTTATGAGGTTTCCATCTACAGTTCCACACACTTCGGAAAATCCTGCAAAATTATGAAAGCGTTCTACCATGTTCGTTGTATTGTTGAGCCATCGAATAATTCGATCGAAACTTCGTGAGCACATCTGCAGATCGTAAATGTTGACACTTCATGCATGTCACATACCCCTTAGTATTGCCCTCTATTTCCAAACCAGTGCAGAGTGATGAGCAGATTCTGGACTGGTAACGTGCCCTACCACCGAATCGTTTGATTAGCGATTACTGGGTCAATTATTTGAAGCAGAGTTTCTCACTATTCTGGATTGAGTCTGATCCTGTCAGCAAATTTTCTGTCTGTCAGTATGACTAAGGTACTTCTCTCTCGCTACCATTACACTGCACGAACATTTTCGTGGTAAATTTCAGAATCGTACTTGACCACATATCGACAGTAAAATAATGCGTACGTTTGCGGTGAAAGACTTCAACTACACTGAACCTACTCAGCGTTCAAGATAGGTGGAAAATTGGTCACAATGGTAGACAATTCCGTAACACAACAAACGAGTGTGATTGCTGTGTTATGGAAACCAACTGCAATAGTGTACAAAGTGAATACCAGTGCCCCGCTAGTATAGCTACAAATTACTTTATGTTACAGAATACCTACACTTGAATGATTCATTTGTACCCTTGTTGGACTCAAAGTGTTTGTGATATAGGCCCGTGAAGACAGTTACCACATAATATATGTTGTTTTATTCATTTCATATCAATCAATCACTCAACCAATCAAAGTACCTTATTGTCAGAAGATACAAAAAATCTCATGGATAAAGCAATAATAACTATGCGTAAAGAATGATAAATTTGAATTTAAATGTGGATTTAATTTAAATGTGAATTTGAATGTGATATGAATACGTAGCCACTAACTGCAGTATCATGAGAATTCACTCTGAAAAAAAAAACCGACGGTGGTTATACATGTAAATATCGCGGGATATTTGATTAACAAACCGCGATTATATTTGTTTTCCAGTTATCAAACTGACAAATATTTCGCATTTGATCCCCAAGTTTCAGGAGTGTGTCGCGACAAGATTTTTTTATGCAAAAGAAAACGAAGAAAAACTTACAAAATCTTCTATTCATCCAGATACCGAATCTGAAGAATTGAAAAAATTTAAGTCGGAACGGGCATAACGAGGAAAGATTATGACACGACGGCAATGTGACAAACTCTTGAAATTAATACGTTATCAAAATGTAAAGCAGGAAAGTTAAAGAGAAGATTGATTCTGTAGAGATAAATGGGAGTTTATCGATTGAATACAACATGATTATATTATGACATGAGGGTTATATGGCGGAATCCGATATATTCAAAGTGAAATCTATCAATACAGCCTTCAAAGACGAATTTTTCACATGCAATAATTTCAGTTGCTTAACAACACAAATACGATAATGATTGAAAATTAATTGAATAAGAAGCAGATTGAAAAATTACTGAAATGAAATATAAACTGATAGGAGCACACATAATTTTATATATTCTCTACAGGGGCGTATTATGACCAGAAAAGATAGGATCAAGGACTTAGGGGTAATATTCAAATCTGACTTGAAATTTGATGCACATAACAAAAAAGGCTAGAAAATCACTCGGATTCGTGAAAAGGACTACTTCGGAGTTTCGTGATGTTCATTGTATCAAAACTCTTTGACTCTTTAGTGCGAAGCAGGTTAGAATACGCATCAGTAGTTTGGGATCCCACTAAAGATAATCTGAAAAAAACAGTGGAATTGATCAGAACTATTTCATAAAATTTCTGTATTACAGAGTCCATGGGATTAATCCATCGTTTTCAACCTATAAACCGATTCGAACTGAATTTAATATTGTTAAACTCGAAATGCGTAGAGAAAAGCGAAACTTAACTTTTATTAACAATCTAATCAATAACAAAATAGAATGTACCTATCTGCTTGGGAAAATCTGTTTTTCTATACCGTTCCGAGGATTGCGAGTGAGGGAAAATATATTTGACTGCAGTCACTGTGGTGTGTTGCGACGTATATGTTCACTTTACAATACATTTTACAATAATACTCAATATGATATGTTCTCAGATAATATTTCAAAGTTCAAAGGGGAAATGTCAAAAACAACATTGGATACTCGATGAAGACACCAACTTAGATAGATGATTATCTGCAGCCACTACCTCTTTGTTCTTTTATTCTTATTATTCACATAGAAATTATTACTAATTGCCAACTCTGTGCTGATAGTACTCTCTCTCTCGTCAAATTGTTATTGGATCTGTAACATTTTATGTAGGCTATTATAGGGATATTATTTTTATGCTATATTGTTTTAGATGATACAAGATTTTGAATTGTGTGTAGTAACATGTAATTAGGCTAATGTCTGTTTGTTACTCAATAAATAAATAAATAAACTATAATTCGACAGACTGAAGGAAAAATTCAGACATTCGAGTAGTGGAAGATTTGACAGGGTTTCGGTAAAAGTGATGATACATTGGATGAGAACATGATAATTGAAAGTCTCATGCTTTTGTTTACTAGGACGATATAGTCATTGTCACTTGAATCTTTCAGAAAAAATGAAATATTGAGGAAGTGTTATCACGTTTGAAGGAGGCCGAAGTGTTATATTTGAGTTATAATATCGTTGATGCCACTGGACTACGAGTGAATCCACAAAAAGTACGAGCATTTTAAAACATTTCTGTTCCCAAGTTCGACTCATTATTGGCTGAGCTTTACGGTATATACAATTCGTTTCAAATGTTTCAACCCTGACAGCCCCTCTTTGCGATTTGTTGCGTAAAAATAAAACCCTCAACTGAAGTTCTGAATGTAATGAGGCTTTGAATAAATTGAAAGAATACCTGATAAAGGCACCTGTACTATGGTGCCCTGATTTTTCAATACCTTTTGCGATCCAGGCCGATGCATCTGGCTATAGTCCTTATGATGGGAAGGCGATATGTTACTTATCTAGATCCCTTTCTCGACTTGAGCGTAATAACACAAATACCGAACCAGAATGTTTGGTTGTTTTATGGAGAATTTAAAAACTTTGACCATATGTTGAGGGGGATCATTTTTGGGTTGTAACTGACCATGCAAGTTTGTTATGGCTCGTCAAATTACAATCTCTGTGTGTTCGTTTGGCTCGTTGAAATATAAGGCTTCAATAATTCTGTTTACCGATTCATAGGAAAGGAAAAGAACATGTCGTACCGGACACTTTATATCGAGCTGTTCCTTACACTGATGCTCTACACTGTTGTTGTCTGAACAACGCCCCACTTTGCATCGACAAATGGTACCAAAGGATGATTGAGCGCATATCAAAGTCACCACCTAAGTTTTCTCCTTGGCAACTCTTCTAGAAGAATTTATCATCAATTAGAAAGTTCCATTAACAAATATACCCGTGATATTTTTCAGGGTTGTAACAAATATAGGTCCTTCAATAGTGAAATTAGGATACATAAGAGTCTTTATAAGAGTTGATACCAAACTATCTAAAAAAAATAACATAATCTGATGTTCGTTAAGTTGAAACTATTATTTTACCTAACATCAGGTCTAACTGAGCTACATATAAATGTTATTAAATCACTCCATAGGCTGTTTAATATATCTGATACCAAATAATATAAATTCTTGAAACAAACTCATGCATATAGTTATAAACGTTACAAGGCCGATATGTAGCAAATAACGGATGAGATTGAATATTAGAGAGTTATCGCAAGTCTACGTTATTTGAACCCGCTAATGTTACACTGTAGACCGTTGAAAGTTGAAAAAATAACGGTTTACGATAAATTTAAGAGTTATCGCATAGTGAATTATGAAACTGGAATTTGACAGTGTGAAACTGATCGTTGACTACAAGAAAATCGTAAGCGTTTGATTTTTTTTTTATTTTTTGTCATCCTTATTCCTTATGTACACAACTACAACACAGTAAAATATTTTTTTGTCGTTTTAAATTGCCAAACACTGAACCCTGGACAAGACAGTCAACCTTACCCAAGCTAACAATCAAATTACGTCATAATTTACCGTACGTAAACACAAACGCTATTTTATAACTTTAGCGTAACTACGTTATCAAATAACGTACGCTAAATTTTCAGGCATGTGCATTAAACATTTTGAGGAAATATAGCGTACGCTAAAATTAACGGTTGCTGTGCGATAATTCTCTATTGTAATTCGAGGCGCAGCCGAGGATTTTAACAACCGAATCCGTTATTTGCGTATCGGCCGTGTGTCGTTCAAGACTTTTCATAATCCCGCTGAAAGATTACTTTTTGATTCCGAGGAAGGAACAAACCACGTATCTAGTAATTCTACAGAAAAATCTTAACATAATGTTGTGATGGAATAGCTTAACAATATCACAACAATATTATGAACAATTGTCAGTTTTTGGTGTTCGCCAGCCGTTAAAAAAGCATAACGGACGGAGGCTGTTAACATTAATCTGAATTCCGTTAAATCGAAATGATAGTATGGGATTACGAAATAGTTATTATGCTTACAAGTACGGAAAGAGTACCTTTCCCGCATGCGACTGCCGTTACCCAAACGACGCAAAGCGGAGTTAGGGTAAGCAGTCGAGTGCGTGAGAGTACCTTTCCGTATGAGTGAGGATCAAGATTTTTTTTACAAGCGTATTAAACAATCTTATGCAGTGCTCTTGAACACATTTTCATGTGCGGGAAAAATGTTTCCCGCAGTAGTGCAGGAAAATGACACCTCTCAAACTAAATTGCGTGCGAGTATAGGGAGAATCACGCACGCTTGTAGGAAATAGTTATTATCCTAACAAGTGCGGAAAGGGTACCTTTCCCGCATGCGACTGCCGTTACCTGAACGACGCGAAGCAGAGTTCGGGTAAGCAGTCCAGTGCGGGAAAGTGCCTTTCCGCATGAGTTAGGATCAACTTTTTTTCTACAATCGTAAGGAAATTATTAAAATTTTGAATTAATGCGAATAGGATCAAGAATACCCACATAATAGTCTTATCTACTTATTGATGGTAATATTTATTGTAAATGAACAGTTTGACACGTTATGGAGGTTTGTTGCGGAAGTCAGCATATTTGTTGAAGTAAGCTAATTCTTTGGAGAAGACTGCTCGAACACTGAAAACAAACAAGCAAGAACTGGCATCAAATCATCACTAACAGGTGCAGATATTACATCTAAGCGAGAGGTCGAGGGTTCTGAAATGAACTAGGAAGATAATGAAGAAGTCAAATTGATAATTTTGTTCGACATTTCTTTTTTCCGATTTGTGGGATCTTTCAAGTTCCCCTCAGCAACTGAATTTGACTTCCATCCTCATAGACGTTTAACATTTGTTATACGTAGCTCTGGATTTTGAAGGTGCAGATAGACTGCGATACTTCTTCTTTATTTGGTATTTTCACTTTTTTATCGTTACACCATTCAATAAATCGCATACACTGCTTTTCATACCTTTCTTTGGTAAAAATTACTCTAAGTTTGCATCAGAGGCTGCTTGCACAATTTCTTGAGGAAGTTCTTTATCAGATGATTAATCCATTATAGAAATTGAACAAAATCGAAAATTCAATACGTAACGCTTTGTCTGTCACTTCGACAATCGCAACAAAATTTGTTTCGATTGGCATAACAATAGGTTTAACATAAGATCAATTTGATTGTATACGAGGGGACTCTCATAACAACCAATTTTTATTTTTCTACCTTTTTCAATTATTACAAGAAATAGTACGAAATGATGTACAGTTTTGAGCAAACGTCCATACTTCTGCACCAACCAATCCAAATCTTTCTGATTTCTGCTTCAGGATCAATTGGAAACAATATCAAAATCTGACTTGAAGGGCGAATATGATGCGGATAGGTTCAACTATTCTTGGTTTGCTTGTCGACTCAAATCGACTGTAGGAAAGATGTAGAAAACTATCAACCGCTTTATTCACATGCCTTGATTTCAAGTTCATGTGCAAAGAGACACGCTCACGGAATTTGCCGCCATACCAGTATCCCGTAACATTTGATAATTTAGATTTTTAAGTTGTCAGACATGCACAATATATCTCTGAAAAACTTTTTTCGAATACTCTGATAATAAACATTTTCCCTATATGCTACAGACTTGCGGGCACTATATAACTTCTTTGATGTTCACTGTCAAGTCCCGTGTTTTTTTTTTATTAATTACCATCTCAATTTTGGAACATGTCCCCTGATATTCAAGCTCACAAACATTTTTTGCCAACCGTTTACTTCAGATCAGAAAAATAGTACAAATTCTACTGAGAGACAGACAGAAAAAATTCAGTTTCGCTCGCAAAAAATCCTTCGATTGCATGTGATAGTCAACTCAACTACCGCTAAGTTGTTTCAATATAGACAAAAAATTATTTTCACGTTTTTACCTACCTACTCCCAGAAAATAAATCGTTCTTTTCATCTTAGCACTTGAAAAGTAATCACCTCATATTGCCTCGACTTCGTGAAATATTGATAAACCGCGTTCAAACTAAGCCAAACCGTTTCTTCGAGATAAAAAATGTATATGGTTTAGGAAACTGGTCTGAAACCTATCTCATTATTGCAGCACAAACTCTGTCCCTGGAACTTTCATTTTCTTTGTCGACCTCAAACAGAGCCATGGAAACGTGCGTAAGACATCTTTTCATTCAGTCTGAAATTTCATTACCATATAGATCGGGGATTTCGGTCCCAAGAAGTGGGAGCGCAGTCTCGTGTGAACTGTGATATTTCACAATGTGGGTTAGAAGTGATATAGTATTATTAACGGGCGATTGATTCACAAACGACTAGGGTTAATTATTTCAGAGCTTATAACGGATATTATTCCCAACAGCTGATCTGATTCAACAACGAACTTCATATTCTTACGTATATAGCTTCTTATTTGGATTATTATGGGAAACCAAGACCTTTTTAATCCGCATGCCAGGTTGAGATTTATTCAGTATAGATATGATACACTATTTATCATTATCACCATTCTTGAGTTTATTAGCGAGTTTAATCTCTAAATAGGTCTTTTTATAGACGAAACATATATAGAAATTTAAATTAGACTACCGCTAGGCACGGAAGCGTGTGTTATGATATCTAAATCAGTAAGGCATTTGAACAAGTGTTTGTCTTTAATAATGGCATTCGTATAGCAAGGGAAGTTTAGTTATATTTTAGTGGAGAAAATAAAAGATAAATGTGAATGAAATTATAAAAATTGAGACTGAGATTCAAAATAGATTTTATAATTTGATATGGAGGGTTTGATGTACAACATATAACATGAACAATAAAACTTCCAGCAATAGAGCACTGTCAGCCGACGTCACAACATGGCGGTTATTTGTGTTCTGTGGCGGTCATCAGCTGAGGGGGGACAAACAAAGCATTTGTGTATGAGAAGAAATTTGGTTTTTTGTTGTCGTTATGGTTAATTGCAATTTTTCGAATCTCTACTGACATTCAGGGATCCTACTTTTTGGTAATATATTGGAGTAGTCCCTTTTTTCATACGAGAAATCAACTAATTTTACTAAAATCTTCGCTTTTGTATACAGATGTCAATATTCCTTCCAACCATACATGGAACATACTAAGACTCTTTGGTTTGTTGAATATCTCTTGAATATATTTCCTTTGCCTCACGTTTCCTAACAGTGAACCACGAATCGTGGTGTTACTTTAAGATTCGCGACAATTTCACTCGCTATATGAAACTCGCATCTTCTGCGATATGAGAACCAATAAAAACGGTGCTTCACTGATAGTAAACAGTTCCTTCCTATTGAGTCGGTAATACCACGTCGTCATGGGCAATCACGCATGCAAACAAAAATGAAGGATGTATCTTGCTAGCAAGGATGACATTATAAATGTCAGTCTGACAGCTTTTATCCATTGAACTAAAATGAACAAGAATATACGTTTTCCTAACTTCGTTAGCTCTTGAAATTATCTCAATGAATACAACTCGTGCTCACAATATCATCGTTAATTCTGTCAGAAATCTTAAACTCGATCAAATTGCTTTGAGGTAAAACCACTCGTACAAGCGGACTCGTGTTACCAAGCAATTTGATCTTGTTGATTTCCGACAGAATTACTATCGATAGCATTGCGAGCACTCGTGGTATTATTACCCCCGATTAATTTTTGACAATTCTTGCAACCAATCGAAACCATCAATTCAAAGCATTCATGTACGTTCAGGCCAATAACAGCATTATTATAGTGGGAATTTTCTACCTTGAAAATTGCCGCGGGAATTTTTTGTGGTATTTTGTTTTTATTATTTGACAACTGATACTTTTGATCTGACGTCTGTCATCAGTTTGCATGAAAATTTATTAGAAAACGGTTTAATACATCATCATTCAATGAAATTTTAAGAAAATCATCGGAAATGCATATAAGAATACTATTTTGAGTAACGTGTCAATTTGGAAACAGTGTCAATTGATAACCTAGGGACATAGAGAAAGCCATAACTTTCAATACAACAGAACAAAACAATGTTATGGAATCCTCCAGCCAAGGACAAAACATCCACATTCCATTCATTCATTCTGTTTATAGTGAATCAAGTAAATTGTTGAAATAAAAATGTTATATGTATAGAGAATAGGTCTATGATTGGGACATCAAAAAATAGTCTATCGAATACCACACGAGAGTTCGATGAATTAGAAAATAATTCTCCAGATTTTTTCTCAAACTTTTTGCCATTTGGCAAAAGCCACTCGAGTCCTTCGGGCTCTCGTGTCTATTGCCTGGCACCAAATCTTCGAAAAATCGGTCGAATTATTTTCACTTTATTCTCACACTCTAGTGATATTATGTGCGTATTATATTATAATTTTGTTAGTTCCTATTAACTTAATGGAATTAATAAGTGATAATTTTTCTGTCAAAAATGAAGCGCCTTATATTATGTTTTGGCAAAAGTCACTCAGGATAAAATCAAAGTACATTGTGCTGACTCATAATTTTTATTGATACGAACCTATTTGCTATACATATTGAACACTGGAGCTAAAAGACACATACATTTTTTTAAAAAGATTCAAAATATTATGAAATTCTTGCACTGCATCTTTTTCAATGGGCGAAAAACTTGGTGAATAAAAATTGTCTATGTTTCAACAAATACATGTAATATGAAAATGTATTATCAATTTCTCCTCATTTGTACAATTAATAATATTTGTCAATGTCCGTCACATTTTAGAAACGTGAAAGTAAAATTCTCTTGTGAAAATTCAATATGCAATATTTTTCTAAAATCATCGGAAATAATTTTTTTAAGCTTTAGTTCAGATGTTATGGTTGAAATCGAATGATACAAGTAATATCAACTTCTATTGTAAAAATACAGTGCGTCATATTAAACTAAACTCATCGGAAATGTTTTATTTGAAATTGAATCTATAAAGATATTGGATTTCGGATAACAAATTTGTTATTTAATGTTTCCCAAATTTTAGTTATAAAAACGAGTTACTAACGGCTAAAATCAACTCAATTTCTAGAACTCTAATTAGTTACATTTAACCTAAGCCGACAGTTTTGTAGCTATTTAGAAAAAAATTTGTATTTTGTCCAAAAATATATATTTCGGAAAGGAAGCAGAAAAAAAAAGCTAAAACATTTATAATAACTTTTTATTGCCTATTTAGTACAACACTACTTATTGAAGTGAACGTAAAACTTTAAAGTTATGACTAATTTTTTGTAGTAATAATAAACAGGCAGTTGTTATAGACAACTCTGGAAGGAGTGTAGAAAATACTGGCATTATTCGATTGCATTGCTCTACAGAGGCAGACGTTGTAGTTTCACTTGCCTGAATTTGCCTCATAGACTCAATTATCTTTTCGTGGTGAAAACTATTCATTTGTAAGTAAGACCAAATAGATTGACTATTGGAATGGCCTGTTATTTTGATGAGTTGTTGTTCTTCAACTCCAGACTGTGCTAGGCTAGTGACTGCTGCGGCTCTGGCTGAATGATTTGTCACTTTTGTTCCTTTAGTGTCGATCCCAATCTCTGCTGCTGACTGTTTGAACCTGTTTTTGCCTACTGAAGAGTGGAGAATTTTTGTACCATTTGTTGGACACTTATCATTTCATATTTGGTATGAAAAAGAGACGGTCTGTTGTTATTAAACACATATTACGTTTTTCAATCAATCAATTAATAACCTTACGAGGCACACTTCAGGATTAAAAACATTTTTTATAAGATACTTGCATATAGCAAGACCATCCTTGAGTGGTTTTTGAAAAAATAGGGTTATATTCAATCCGGCCAGTGGAGTATCAATCATTAATTTCTTCAATAAAGTATTGAATGTAGCAGTTTACTCCTTCACCGCCTCTTCATGCGAGCTCACAACCAACAATAAAAAAAACTGCTTTTAAGACCTACAGGTATCTTCATCCCATAAAAGCACCATTTCACTAATAATCAGCCGTCGATAATGCTGAAGAACTTTTCTTTCTTTCGGAAATATCCATCTACAGTTTACGACGTTTTGTATCTCGTGCCACTCTAGCTCCCAAAAATTCTATATCTTTTAATGGATCAAACCTAATTTTATATATGGTGAAATAATATTCTTGAAGCTGTTTCGCTGTGAAATTCCACATTAGTTTAATAACGTTTTCTTTGTAATTTTCAGAATTTTATTTTTTCATGTTGAAAGTCCAATCTTTCAATATTGATAACAAATTTACTATGGATGTTGAAGGATCGCCCACGTTCTACCACAGAATTGCATAGGTAAATTGTTTCCACACATTTACTTTTGATCTTGTAATATTGGGTACTCACTGCTCAATTTCTTGAGCAATCGAACTTGCTGATTCATTACCAAAACAGAATTTTTTTTGGGGTAGGGAACTCATAATAATCATAATTTACAATGAGGAATATCTAGCTTTCTTTATTTCTAAAACACTTGTGACGAATTTGTAGACATATATCCATATATACACACCCATACACATATAAAAATAAATCAGTGTCGTCCAAACAAATATATTTTCGTTAAATAAAAGACAATTAAAATTAGACAAGACATTGGAGTGAATCTGTTAACTCTTTAGGATACTGTGAACTCATTATCCATCTGTAAGTCATCAAATTTACCAATATTCTTGCATATTCACACCCAGAAAACAGATAAAAACTAAAAATATTCGGTAGCTTACCTTGACACGAAAGGCCACATTCCTATTTCACCCACGGTCGGTCGCTCACCTAGGCAATGAACGAATCGAACCAACTGTCCAACAATGATTTGTACTCCAAGCTGATGGGTGCAATTAAAAAAGGAAATGAAAGCACTAAACGCGAAATTATGGATCATACAGAAGCTGAAAATGGAAAATTGTTGAATGTCATTAAATTACAAAATGACAAAATCGCAGCACTTGAGATAAAGTGTGACAAATAAGAGAAAAAAATTTTAAATTTGGAACGGAGAGAGAGGAGAACAAATGTAATTATTCTAGGACTTGATGTTAAAGCCAACGGAAACTTTGCATCAGCTACGGCACACAAATTGAACTTGCTATTGGGATTGAACCTATGTGTGAGAGATCTATTCAATGTATATCCAATAAACGTAAATGAAAAAAAAGCTATCAAAGTCGAACTTTTGTCTCTCTAGACGAAAATCTCACTTTTCCAGAATGTACACAAATTGAAAGGCACAAAAATATCAATATTTCAAGATATGTGTTACAAAGATCGTTTGGAAAACAAACTATTGGTTAGACATTTGAAGGAAGCCAGAGCTTAGAATTTATCTGCAAAAATAAAAAAAAAACAATAAACTGATTATCAACGGAGATATCTATACAGTTGAAGCACTGAACAGTAAGGAAGCTGAATCACAAGAACTCTCCGATTCTGAAGAGTCGAGTAAATTCAAGAAGCGAGGAAGAAACTCAACTAGCGTTCCAACAACCCCATCCACACAGGAAAATCATACTTTTTTCCCGTCCGAACTATCCGTTGAAAACACCGTTGGTGACTATCTAGACCAGTCCATAAAACCGCACACCAATAAACATATATCGAAAGCTGCTGACTTCGTGGACAGGAAAACCCGATCAAATTGTGCATCTTCGTCCCACAAAAATAAATAGGGCTTCATAAATTAGTATTAAAATTTTTTCTTTTTAATTTATTGTTCTATTTTCCCACCAAAGTTTTGTCTAAACGTCTCAAGTATCTTCTTCTGAACATTAGGTCTCTTTCGGCTGGTTTTGATGTATTCAATGATTTCATGAAAGATGACATACTTAGATTGTCCGAAACTTGGTTACATAAACAGATTCCATTGCCGTTGAGTCATATAATATCATTAGAGCAGATAGAGATGGAAGAGGTGGAGGCGTTGCATTTTATGTTCACGAATCGATAAATTATAAAATGTCTTTCTTGCAGGTGAGTTCGTTTCTGAATGTTTCTGAATGTCACACTTACTTATTCGGTGTTTTATATCGCCCACCCTCAGCTAGCATTGTAGGATGTCTCGATGAGTTAGAGGAAACGGTAACTAACCTGCTGCCTGAAGTCGATCATATCATATTTGGAGGAGATTTGAATATAAATTTATTAGTCAATGATAATCGCTGCGATCTTCTCCTCAATTGTATTGGGATATTCAACTTCACGCAATTGGTCGATGAACACGCGAGGATTACACCCCTCAGTCAAACATTGATTGACTGTTAATTGTATCTAATCCAGATTTAATTTCGGTTGTTAAAATTCTAGACACTCATGGGATTTCGGATTATTTGGCAGTTAGTTGTGAGGTTGAATGTTCGAAATTGAGAAGGTAACCTAAGTGTATTTCATATAGAGACTTTTCAAACTTTGACCTGAACCTTTTCGATGACGATCTGATATCACATAACTGGGATACTATATTTGAATTAGGAACTGTAGATGACATGATCGTTTTCCTCCATCAAGGGCTCATTGATCTCTTCAATCTACATGCACCTTTCCGCACCATCAGAGTGACTAAACCGCCTGCTCCTTGGCGCAATTATAATATGAAACAAATGATTGAATTCAGGAATAAAGCATTCAGCAGATACAAAAAACTGAGAACTATCGCATCTCGGGAAAAAAGCATACCTGGAACATGTCTTACGCAAAAAAATAACAAAAGAAATATACAACACTCTCAGGTCGCTCAATATTCTCCGACAAAAACCCACTCCATGTCTCCCTGAGCAATTGAAAAATGTTAATCGTATAAATCAGTATTTCAACTCTATCTCTCATCAAGATAAAAATGTTCTACACATATCCATCCTCGATAAATATAAAAATCATGGTAACACAAGCAACTTGTCCTTTACCAATATATTTCCTGTAACAGTTGAGAAATATCTGAACCAAATAAAAAGCAATGCAATTGGTACAGACAGGATCTCCAAAGGGATAATTCAATTGGTACAATCCCATTTAATAAATCACATCACTTTTATTTTTAACACTGCAATGAACCTGGGCACATTTTCCTCTGAATGGAAACATGCATTGATTACCCCATTGGCTAAATGTAGTTCTCCCAACGAGTTATCCGATTTAAGGCCTATTAGTATCCTGCCCTCACTGTCCAAAGCACTTGAAATTATTTTGAAAGATCAAATGGCCTGATTACTTATACACCCAAGAGATAATAACTTCTGCGCAGTCCGGTTTTCGGACAGAACATAGCACTACAACTGCTCTTATATCAATTACTGATGATCTTTTCAAGGCTACAGATATAGGGGAAGTCTCCTGTATGGTTTTATTGGACGCCATACTTTGTCTGAGGCTTAGTTACTTTGGTCTCTCAAACGGAACTGTGGAACTCATATGCAATTACCTATCCAATCGTACCCAGCAGGTCGTATTGGATGTTAATAAATCATACTCTTTACCAGTTGATTATGGTGTCCCTCAGGAATCCATCTTGGGACCTCTTCTTTTATCAGTATATATCTCGAACGTTCATGAGACCATAAAAGATGCTAAAACTCATCACTACGCTGATGATACTCAGCTCTACATTACTTTCAATTGCCTCCACCTTGATGTAGCTATAGGAAATATGAACAGAGACTTGAACAATCTTTACGAGTTTTCGACTGCTCATAAATTCAAAAATGTACCAGGTTATGTTAGTCGCTTCAAAAAAAATCTACAGTATGTTCGCGAGAACCTAACAATAAAGATAGGGAAAAATGCACAACCATTAGTGAATGAAAGCAAAAACTTAGGTCTGTGGTTTGATACTGAGCTGAGATTCACCAAACACGTCAATCATCTTTGTCAATCATCCTTCAACGTTCTTAGATAGCTCTTTCCGAATAGACACATGATGTCTAAGCATCTGAAGCTGACTTTATGTGAAACATTAATAACTTCTGAGCTGTCTTACTGCGACGTCATTTATGGCCCAGCTCTGCTGAAAACTGACCAGATTCGACTTCAGAGAATACAAAACTCCTGCATTCGTTTCTCTTACGGCATTTGAAAATTCGAACACTTGAGTGCAGAATTTCAAGACTCTGGTTGGCTGAGGTTGAGCGATCTTCAAAATCTACATCTACTATCCATAGTACATAAAGTTCTGAAGACGACTACACCAAAATATCTCTTTGAAAAATTGAAGACGTTCTCCAGTCTGAATGATCTCAGAACACGCAACAGATCTACATCTACTATTCATAGTACATAAAGTTCTGAAGACGACTACACCAAAATATCTCTTTGAAAAATTGAAGACGTTCTCCATCTGAATTATTTTAGAACACGCAACAGAAACATTCTAGTGATTCCTCCTCATTCCTCTGTAATGTTCACTAGAAGCTTTTCATATCATGCTGCGAAATACTATAACTAGTTACCAAATGAGTTCAGGCTTTATACATTGAGCAATTTCAAAAAAAGACTGAAACAATTATTAAAAAATCCCATCTTCTCTTAAACGTTGACAACATATCCAGGTTTGGCATATTATTAATTAGAAGTTTCTGAAAGCAAATGTGTACGCAAGTATGTACTAGTTATATTATATAAAATTCTTCATTATATTGGTAGTATACTTTCTGTTTCTATATTCTATAATAAATTAATTACGATCCCTTTATTTGTAATGTTTTTTTTATTCTCATTTTTTTATTTCTTTAATATGGTCAAGTTGAAAAACAGCTTTAGCTAACACTTCGCCATTTCATCAATCTGTTTCACTCTTAGCAGCTAGAATGTTCTGTGTTCTCTTCAATATGTGAAGATACTGATGATGAATAAAGCCGCTTTATTATTATTATTATTATTATAAACAGATAGTATAAACGCGGAAATGCTGAAATATTGCAGTCCTTTCATTGGTAGATATATTGCTCATATAATCAATTGCTTTGTTGAACAATTTTATTTTCCTGTTATATGGAAACGCTCTGTTGGCATACCTATCCCCAAAAAAAAGAATCATAGAGAATTTTCAGATTTGAGAATTATAAGCTTACTTTCTGCTCTATCCAAAATTTTCGAAAAAATTTTGTATTCACAAATTTATGATTACTTCATATTAAAAAAATTACTTCCTGATTGTCAATGTGGTTTTAGACCTGGAAGGAATACTGAAACATCTCTAGCAACTGTAACGACTGATATTATAACAGACTATGATCAAGGTTTATGTACTGTTTTGGTGTTACTTGATTTTTCCAAAGCCTTTGATACAATTAGTCATGAAATGTTATGTGCCAAAATGAGATACTACGGCTTTGATGATAAATCAGTGCTTTTAATATGGAATTACTTTCTCAGACATTCTCAGAAAATTCTGGTTAATGGTTCATACCCATCTGAACTTGATATTCTCTCATGTGTTCCGCAAGGGTCTATACTGGGCCCACTACTTTTTATTATATATACTGCTGACATTTTATATGAAATAGAACACGGTAAAGTCCAAGCTTTTGCAGATGATACACAACTGCATCTCAATTTTCGTACTGAAAATTTTGACATTGCAGAAGAAACCATGAACAATGAATTGAATAAAATTAAGATATCCGCTAATGAACACAAGTTGAAACTCAATTCTGAAAGATCCAAGGTATTATATTTTGGTAGTAAAAATAATGTAAACTTCTTGAAGAACGGTCTTACTCTTCAAATTGATAATACCCCATTACAAATCTATGATTCAGCAAGAAATGAATGTAATTCTAAATGCACTGCGTCATGGCACAAAACCTGTCTTGGAATCAATAAGCGGTTCAGTAAGTGAAGTTCATTTCTGAATTTTAGCCAACTAGAGTGAATATCTTCCGGATGAGATTCATCCCATGACAGTTTTTGAAGCCAGACTTTCTGTAATAAAATTTTTGCAATGATTGTAAACGGAGCGAATAAACCAAGAGGATCAAATATTCATTCGTACAATACCTGAGAGAATGATCCGCTTCGTAATTCGTTTCTGTTCGTATTCTGAACTTATATTGTACTTCAATTCATCGGAAGAACAACACCAAATCAAACCAAGGGTTTTTGCACACTCACTTGATCCAATATGAATTGTATCAGAGTTTGAGTATTCTGTTTTCAAATGTTCGATTATTCTTTTGTCATTAGAATACCACTTCCGAAGTGGGAAACAAGCACTATTGAGAGTTTATGATAAATTGTCACAAATATTTAGAGCTTCTTCTAATGTACTTGCTCCTGTCAACAAATCGTCAACTTAAAAATCGCGTTTTATTATCTTTTATATGAATGGTTCTTGTTTTTCATGATCAATTGCTAACTGGTGGACACTACGAATAGCTAAAAATGGAGATGCCATTCCAAATATCACAGTATTCAAATTAAAAATATTTATTAGTTCAAATGGATTTGACCGCCAGAAAATTCTATGATAATGCCTTTGATTCGGGTCAATAGACACTTGCAAGTACATTTTCTCAATGTCAGATGTTAAAACAAATTTATGTTTCCAAAAACGTGTGATAATGGAAATTAAATCATCCTGTATGGTTACACCTATCATTTGTACATTATTTAGAGACAGTCCAATGGTTGTTGGTGCAGTAGCATCAAAAACAACACGTAATTTTGTAGTACAACACTGTGATGCGGTACAAAATAGGAAATCTCATTCCGATCGAACTCTTTTACTTTTGACATATAACCCATAGTCTCATAATCTGACATAATAACGAACATACTTGTCTCTCAATGAAATATTTCTTTGGATTTTTTTCTCCAAGGATAAAAATCTTTTCAAAGCTAAATCATAAGAATCGCCTAATTCACTTCGGAATCGATACTTGAAATCTTCCATCGGATAATCGATGGGAATTTTCAACTAAATGATTTTCACAAATACGTTCTTCAGAAGATAGGGAGGGACCTCTTGCTATTAGAACATTCCTCCAACTCCCAAAATTTACAGTTCCTGTAAGTTTTTTTTAATATTGTTTTTTTTGGACCTAAGTTGTATTGACCCACACATAAGAGTGTCCAAAATATATCAGCACCTATCAAAATATCAACCTTTCCCGGGCTATAGAAACTTGGATCAGCTAACTTTACGTATCTGGGTAAATCCAGATGTGAAATATTAAATCTAATATTTGGGACGTTACCAGTAATATCAGACAAAACTAGACATTATAATTCACATTTGAATTCATTATGAAGAGAAGCAATCTGTACAAGACAACGTTCATTTATTTTTGATATAGATTGACTCGAACCTGAAACTGAGAAATCAATTTTATGAGTTTCTAACTCAAGTTTCCTACAAACTTCAGTTGTAATGAAACTACACTGGCTTCCACTGTCTAAAAGTGACTCTAAGACTGTATGAAAGGTATTTTTATTATCAAAGATTTTAATATAAGCAGTTGACAGCAAAACGTGATGATTAGACCTAGAAGACAAATTTATGCTAGGAATGGAATTTTTAGTATTTTCTCTATTTTACTCAACTTGAGATTCAGTTTTGCTTTGATCAATATGAAGTAATGTATTGTGCTTATAACGGCATCTTGAACAACCATCCAGTCGAAATATCCTATTGTGATGTCCAGATTTGAGAAAGTTCAAAGAGAGATGAGCCTTTTTTAAAAATTCAATTTTTTCATGTACAGGAAGTTTCTTAAACTCTTCACAATTGAGAATAAAGTGATTCCTTTTGCAATGGGAACAAACATTGCTACTTGCTAGCAAATTTTTTAAAAAACCTGATTTCATTTTACTACTATTATTATCTCGCCTAAATTCACGACCTTGATATTTATCTGAATTGATAGTTTCTAGTAAATCGGCTCTATCTTTTGAAAATGATTTGAATATTTTTAAAGTCGGTATTTCATAATCAGATTTATGTTCTTCCCACTGACGTAATGTGAATGGATCGAGTTTTTGACTCACTAGATATATGATGAGTGTATCCCATTGATCTATGGGCTGTTTCAATTGTTCGAAGGATCGTAAATGCTTCGATAAATTGTCTATGAGCAAACGAATTTTTGTTGCAGACTCTTTTGGAATAGATTCCATATTAAACAATTCTCGAACGTGTTTATTTATGAGCAGTCGTGTATTATTATATCTGTCACAAAGAATGGACCATGCCACTGTATAGTTAGATGTTGAAAATTATAACAATTTTATAACTTGCGCAGCATTATCTACCAAAAATGCTCGTAAGTAATGAAACTTCTGAATAGCTGACAAGGTATCATTTGAATGGATCATTGAATCGAATGTATCACAGAATTCTAACCATATATCGTATTTTCCACAAAACTTTGGAAGATCTATCAATGGCAATCGAACACCCTGTATGATACTCATATTTGGTTTATCTACTACTGAAATACAATCATTTTGAACATCATTCGAATGGATACTAGCAGTTGGAGAATGGAATTGACTTACAGTATTATGTTTCAAAATCTTTTGAGCTAAAGCCATCCTAGAGAAAAATATTTTCTCAAACTGTTCTCTTTCCAGAAATGTACCTTCAAAACTTTCTGTCATTTGTTCGATTTGACCTTGCGTTTCATCAAATTCGATTATTAATGATTCCAACCTACCTACGCGACATTGGAGATCTAATGTAACTGTGTTTCCTCTAGCTTGGAACTTTGAGTGGTTAATTTCAATTCAATCTCATCGCGTAAATAATTCGAAAAAATTGTTAAACGAGATTTCAACGATGCACGTTTGCGAATAAATTGCTTTTCTTTACTCATTTCTGAAGAAAATTACACACCGATGAAGCAACTGTTGGCAGTGGTAAACAGAAAGGAATAGGACGTGATAAGGAAATGGAGAGGACTCACCCACGTCTGTACTTATTTATAGACTGGGAAGACGATTGGAACTGCTTCCAGTACTGATTTGCAGCAAAGTCTCGTTTCGACGAAGTTACACTCTTGCTGTAATCCTGCTCTAAAGGACCATGTTTTCAATCAAGGGATAACTTGGTTTGAATATATTTTACCGGTACCAGCGCTATGACCATCATTTTCTTTTTTGTCATTCCGTGATTAGACCCCGGAAAAACTGCCATACTGGTACAAATGACCTAATATTTTGTGTCATCATCTTCCGGTCTAATAGTCCCCTCCCCTGTTAACTTTTGAACAGTTTGACGTACAAACATAAATAAAAAACTACGATACTACTTTTTGAAATGGAACACACTATGATTGCTCGATAGATGGCGCGGGGGGCACGTCAACTAAAACATTTTAAATGGCATGGGGGGTCATGTGTCACATCGTTGAAAAGATAATTCAATTCTCTTTTCAACCATCTGAAAATTTGAAAAATTTCGTTCCATCCAAAAAAATTTCTGTCTCGTTATTTCACATCAAATCGTTCAAAAGTTTCAGTGGTCGGATAAGAAAAGAGATTCAGACAAATACATCTTGTGAAAAAAACGTAAAAACGAAAATCAGGGGGGCTATTAAAACTCAATCAAGTATCCATAGTATCCAGCAAAAGTGCATAGTTATGTGAGGGCGCTCAAAAAACACTTTGACGGTGTGATTTTAAATGGATCCCTGCAATTTTTTTTGTCAACAAAGATAAAAGTCAAAGTGATGCATCTCTCGACGTACTTTTTCTGAAAAAAATATAACTAGTGAGATAAAAAATAGAGAATGTATTTTGGAATATTGAAAAAGTACTTCGAGAGATTCCTAGATCCAACTTTTTAAAATTTGATGGTGAAAGAAAATTTTGAGTTCACCCAGGGAGCTACGAGTATATTGATTTTTCCCGTTCCTTGTTTTACCAATAGCCACTAATAAGGTTAAACCGCTCTTATCTCAGTAGGTTTGCATAAATACAATTTGCAATAATTTCTTATTATAAATGAATAATATATTGTTGCCTTCTCATTGCTAGACTCATAAACGGAGCTGTCAAACTGGCATTATGACACAATGAGCAAAGCCATCTCGTCGAAAATAACATTTCTTAAAATTGGGGAAACTGTTATTTGGAGTTCATTTTTCTCTAAAAAATTAACTAGTGCACTTAAAGGCATGAACCAAAAAACAAAATGTTGAAAAGGAATGGTTCTTAACAGAAATTGGCATTTTGAAAGAATTTGACCACGAAATTATTCCACAGGATGTTTTTAAATTAAGGTTTAACAACAAACTACTAATTAACCCCTTCTAATTAACCCTGTATAATGACAAATAACTAAAGACTGAGTGTGCAAGTTTGAATTGATAATTTTATCTACAGTTTGATGAAAAGAATTTTGAAAATTGAACCAATAATGAAAAACCTACGAGATCTCAAATTTAACCTAATATTAACTTCTTGCGTTTTTCTGCATGTGAGTGTATTTAGATTAATCGCAAATTATAAAATATAGAAATTCATAAGTATGCCCGAACTTTTCAGAATATTCGAAGAAAAAATATAAAGGCTTTGGGCTGCTTTGACAGAGAGAAGAATTTGTCAAAGGAAATAAATTCCAAAATAGAACAAACATAGAATCGCTTTGTTTAGTTTGGCATTTAATTAGCGCTAATTACAATGTAATTGAGTATTATTCGTATTTCCGGTTGAAAATTGCAGGTGTATAAAATGAGTTTGTTGGATCATCTACAATTTGCACAATGTTTGCAATTTTGCCCAAAGAGATATTGCTAATTAGCGTTTTATGCGAATTTGCCTAATTTACGGTCCCCGGATTTTCAAGCAAATTTTTATATTGAGTACTGGATACCTTAACATATGACGGTGCTAAAGAAATGTTTGTAATTATTATGAATTGCCGGTCTATTTTGAATGGCCTAAGTGATAATCGTATCCATGATCGGGTCACTGAAATTCCTGCAAAAAAAAAAACATTTTTGAAGAAATCTCCCAGTTAGCAAACGATATTATGACTCAACAAACATTAGCTATATCACAACATTCGCCATTTATCCGACATAACAAAGGCGAAGTTATAGTTGTCAGCAAGCCACAGAATTCTAATCCCGTAACTCCCTCGCCACTTACCGCGGACGGAATCGCGGATGAAGGTGCTAAATTATGCGCATATTTAGGGCGGCGCTGCCACTCTCGAAGTAACCGCTACACCATATCAACCTTGACATTTCTTACATGCATTTTAGTCAATCCAGCGGTTGATGTCTGGTTCACGTGTACGGAATGAAGATGGATCTTTCTGAATCACTGGATGACATATGTACGTCGATGAAGTTTCAGATAGAGAGAATAATAAATGCAGAGAGATCAAGATGGAGATGGAGGTTAGTATATCGTTACAAATATGTTTTTGGTCATTCAGGTATTTTTATATAAACATTGCTTAAAAAAGATTAAAAGTGGTAAAATAATGAGCTTTAAAAATATCAGACACTCAAAATAGGGCTGAATATCATACAGAAACAACCATCAGGCACCAGTTGAAACGGCGATAACAACAGTTCTCGAACAAGAACTAGACTGGACTAGGGTCTACGTTCCACAGAAAGCCATCATTTGGAGTCATAGGTTTGCTGAAAGGAATTAGTGAATGAACAATACAGTTCTAATACAGTTCCATAATGTTGAAATAAAATGAAAAATTACAAAAATCAAAGTTATTCAAATTATTAGAATCATTAAAAATATTTCATAAATAATCACACAGTACACAACATTCAAATTCAACATGCAGGCCAACTAGAAAGATTGGGGGGAACTTAAAAACATAAACATATTATAAGGAGTCATAAAACTTCGAACATTTAAAAATGATAATAAGTGAAAAGTTTTTACACAGTTATCAGTGAGGTTCAATATAAACATTGTTAAAATCAGTCGTGAGAAAAATTTTGAATATATAAGAAGTGAAAGGAAAACTTGTGTTGTGAAAATTGGGGAGAAAACCCCTAGTTATGGTTACTGAGAGAGTTTCATTGACTAGAAAAATTGAAACAAGATAGGCAAGGCAAAATAGACCGGCAATTCACAATAATTACAAACATTTATTTAGTACCGTCATATGTTAAGGTATCCACTGAAGACTTTATATAAAAATTTGCACAAAAATCCAGGGACCGGAAATTTGCAATATCTCCTTGGGCAAAATTGCAAACATTGTGCAAATTGTAGATGTATCAACGAACTTCTTTTCTACAAACCTCTTGAAATTTGCACCTGCAATTTTCAATTGGAAATAGGAATAATCCTCAATTCCGTTGTAATTAGTGCTAATTACGATAACAAAATTGCAAACATTGTGCAAATTCGTTGTAAATCATGGTACAGTCAGCCCTAAAATGCTTTGAATTTCCACACTTGTCATGCGTACGGAACATCCAAAAAACAGGGATAACGCTAAAGACAGTCTCAGTGGCAGAGTTTTAGGGTACACAAAATTGCAAACATCATTTTCCAGTTTTGTAAAATTTGCTGGTATAACTTTAAGTCACCAATTGAGTTTGCACTCTTTTCAGTATCCCGGAAGATGACAGGAATGAACAGTATCTTTAGAAGCAATTTTTACAAATGCCACAAAATTACAAACTTTGTGCATTTTTTCCTTGAAGTTCTGCTATGGTAAACAAGTCCATGTATAAATTTGCAACCCTATCAAATGTCGGGAAAGCCGGGAAATAGAATATTATCAATTAAGTCGATTTTCGCGGGTGACACAAAATTCCAAAATTAGTGCAATTTTTTCTCAAAGTTCTGGTATGACAAACAAGGCTACATATAAATTTGCAACCCTATCAACCGTCGGGAAAACAGGTCGATAGATTATTAGTTATCAATTGAAATTATTTTCGCGGATGATAAAAAATTCCAAACTTTGTGCAATTTTTTCTCGAGGTTCGGAAATGGCAAGCAAGTCCACCTATAAATTTGCAACCCTATGAACCTTTGGGGAAGCAGTGCAATGGAATATTGTCGATTGAGTCGATTATCGCGCATGATAAAAAACTTCAAACTTTGTGAAATTTTTTCCCACACTTCTGGAAAATCATATAAATTGACTTATGAATTTGCAAACCCATAAAACTTCGGCAAACTCTCCCCGTCCGGCTTTCCGACGCAATCGCCGTGATCACCCTTCCGTTCGCCTCGGACTAGACAAAGCGGTTCTATGTTTGTTCTATTTTGGAATTTTCTCCCCTTGCCAGATTCTTCTCTCGTTCTTAAAAAGGATGTATATTCATATTTTCGTTTGAATGATCATTTCGTCCAGAACAATTTATTGCTTATTATCGTTTTTTTAAGGTTTGAAATTTTTCATAAATTATGTTTTGAAGTTACTCATATTTTGTGAAATTTTGGATTTCATTATTAGTTTCACGTCGATAACAGACATTTTTGTATAACTCCTCGCCCTTAATAAATTCATAGCTACGTCCTCTCTCCTGCACCGCCCAGATCCAAATTTATCAGCATGACCCTGGTGCGAGTGAAGCCGACTTCTCACGAATGTTTCGATAGTCCATTGAGCATTGAAATTCATTTGATTCTCACTTTTTCCAAAAGCTTAAAAAGTTTTAGAATTATTTTCTAATCTAATTATCCACGTTGTGTGTAACATAGACGTTAAATGTATGTAATATCAATAAAAACGTTATTTTTGTTTATCGCACTCTGAAGTACTTCTTGATGCATGACGGTTCTGATCAGTTCTTATACTTTATTCAGATCGAACAGTATCAATAATTTAACAGTTTGATGTATCACTATTATAATGTCGAAATAATTCATTTATCATAAAAGATACAACCAATAGGTAATAGATAACGGCATTTTTTGGGAAATCAATAGAAAATTAAAGTGAAAATCGAAATTTTAAAGCCAAAACGAATAACCATTGAACGCATCAAGCAACAGTAATAGACTTAAGGCGACAAAAATCAACGACAGAAAATCCAGTGGAGACTTTGCATACTAAACTAGAAAAGGCGCCTCCGCTTCAATAGGTATTTATACGATATCATTCCTGTAATTAACAAAAACTTTTCGTATAAAGGATCACAGTTCCAATATCAACATGAGTAGCGTTTATGAAATCAGAATCTACAATTTTCACAAGAACTTTCATTCGAAAACTATCAGGTAAGTGATTCTAAGGACCTTTTACAAAAGAAACAAATACTTCTTGAAACCGAAAAATGCCTGTCCCTCCACACAATTCCCAAAAGTGGATAAAGGCAAATATCTGACAGAAAACAACTACTTCCCCCTACGGATATTGAATTATATCTGTTTTCTGTTTGTGCAATGTTCCACTAAGGACACATAATTGCAATTGTTACTTGTTATAAACTATAAAGCCATTGAATATTAATCCATCATTTTTGTTGGGAATGACCACCTGCATACAGGCATGTTTCGAAGTTATTTTCCTCTCATCAGTGCAAGGATAGGTCAGACGACATTGTAGTCGTCTTGTTCCACAAATATGAATGATAATATTCAAAAGCTTTATAGTATCCGTCTACGAATGGAGCTGCGACTCACAATAAAGTAATTCGCAGCGCCATCCGCCAACAGATCAAGTAACCCTCCTGGTAACACTGTTTCCAGGCAGAGACCAAAATTCCACAAAGTGGATATTAAGGCAAATATCTAACAGAAAACAACTACTTCCCCCTACGGATATTGAATTATATCAGTCTTCTATTTGTGCAACGTTCGTTTTATGTACCTTTGGTATCTGCCTGGAGACAGTGCTATCAGGAGGGTTACTTGATATGTTGGCGGATGGCGCTGCGAATTACTTTATTGTGAGTCGCAGCTCCATTCGTAGACGGATACTATAAGGCTTTTGAATATTATCATTCATATTTGTGGAACAAGACGACTACATTGTCGTCTGACCTATCTTTGCACTGATGAGAGGAAAATAACCTCGAAACATGCATGTATGCAGGTGGTCACTTCCAACAAAAATGAAAGATTAATATTCAATGGCTTCATAACAAGTAACACTTGCAAATATGTGTCCTTAATGGAACATTGCACAAATAGAAGACAGATATAATTCAATATCCGTAGGAGGAAGTAGTTGTTTTCTGTCAGATATTTGCCTTAATATCCACTTTGTGGGAATTGTGTGGAGAGACAGGCATTTTTTGGTTTCACGAAATATTTGTTTCTTAGAATTGAACTCTCCTATATACACTATCGAACTTTGTTCATTTTATGTACCTTTTACAAACTTTATTTAGCATTTAGTTGAGTATTAGTTTACTAATAATTAATAAGATTTCAAACACTTTTCAGAAGAAAACAAACTGAAGTGAGTTTCTGTTCAAATCATCACAGAACTTATATTTGTCTAACTTAGAATATTTCAAAATAAATACTGTATATTTTACCAGCAACGTGATTTATAACATGTATTTCAACATATTCCTGAATTTTGACATATAAATTGAAAGGAATCACCTAAATAACTAGGAATAGCTAGGAATCACACGTTAAAAGGTAATCAATAGCTCGCACAAGTTTCGACTTCTGAGGGCTGTCGTTCGTAGGGGGGTGACAGCTGGTTAACGGAAAATTTTAAACAACTTAGATTTCGCAGTTTTAGGTACAGTATCTTTCAAAAGTTTCGGAACGGTCTCATATTTCAGAAACGGCCCTGAGAAAAATTATGTCTCCAACTATCAGATTTTAAATTAGTGCAGTTTTTGAAATAATACAACATGGCTTTTTCGTTGAAAAGTCTAGGAACGTTTCAATATTTTTAATACGGTTCAAGAAAAGCTCGTGAAATTTTATACATAATTGTTTTTTTTTTTTTGATGTCCGATTCAATCGTGATATCGGTAATGTTGCCAAATCAACAGTTTTTCAGATATTGAGGATAACTCAATTTTTTTCATATAAAACACCCTATTTGTTTTCACTGCAATCAATTCAGCGACGCCTCATTACTTATGTATCCAAATATCAGATTTTAAATTGATGGCGGCCTATCCGCCTATCCACCTCTTGAAATGTTGCATTTTGGAGATTTGGCTTTTCTTATAATTCCTGCAGATTCGCTAAATAATTTTTCTTTAACATCAGCAGGTAGTCTTTCAACTCCGGCTTCTATGTTCGCGATGATTTCTTCTGTAGGTATTGTCGATGGAGTTATGCTGCAATTTGCAACTTGTTTGGTCACTGGTGATTGGTTGATTGGAATCATTGATCACAACCAGCTCCATATCTAATTTTGTTTTCTCGAGTTGTTTTCTCACCGTAAGGTCAAATCCATTACTTCGAGGGTTATTTCATCAATGTAGTCTCAGTCCCTCTGCTTCAGTGATTTCCTAAGCTTGAGGTGATATTTCAAAAGTTGTTCATCATTTCTTGCTAACTCTTTCCGCGTTTGATGGATTCTCTCCCTCAATGAGGCTCAATTCGTTGAGCTTGTGCTTTATAGATATATGAATTTTGGTGTTGTTACTGTGTCTCTGCAACGTAATAGAAACGTTAGAGAAATTAAAAGTTTAGCTTTTTTCTTACGTGATACTTCTAGTATTCTGACTTTCTGGTAGGTTACCTCCCCGTTGAGTCGAAATGTAGGAATGTAGTCTTTAACGGTTGGCGTCAATATTTATGGTTGTTTTCCAAGTTTTGCCGTGGTCGTCTTTGGTTTAAATCTCCAAACATTTCGACTGTAACTGCGGCAGTCATCTTCAGTGGCGTGGTCGAAGTACTCTTCTGGACGTATTATGAAATTTTGTTCATTATCAAACTGGCGAAGAAAGTCCTACATTCCTAAAAATATTTGTAACCAAATACTTCTGATGGAAGGGGAAGGTGAATAATAAATCTGTAGAAATTCTCATCGACTTGGCTATACCTTGAGAATTTTAATTGATCTACGACATCCATGATCCATGATGAGCTATGTGAGTACATATATTATTTACTTCAGACGTGATATTCTCTTTAAGGAAAGTAAAAATCAAAGGCGATAAATTATGTAGATAATTCGAAAACTGGCGTTGAAAACCGTTGGTGGAATATTAATTCAGAAACTGTTGCTCATCAATTTTTAATTAACTCTTCAAACATTACAGAGCCCTTAGTCCACTTTGATCTTATATATAATAATCTAATTCAAAACTGAGTAATCGACCTTTTTCCATTCTATGATCACCAGTACGTATACCTCTCAATTCAGCAATAGTTTGTCCCAACGATCCAGATGAATCGAGCGCCGATGCCTTCGGGCACACTAATGGTTTCGACAGAACTTTGGAATTCCGAAAGTAGCGAATATAGCTAGAGTGGAAAAGTGCATTTCGGAGTCCAGAGATTCGAAAAACATCATGGATCAAACCAAGAATGAAATTCGCATTCCTCCGGGAAAGACTTTGATGGATGGCTCTGTTCGAGATTGATTATGAACAAACACGGTTGATCGCACCGAAATCGCGGGATGCGACAATTTATCTTTGTTAGGTTTTTATCGGGTAGTGAAGTGAAAAATTAGTTAGTAATTGGATAGATTTATGGGCTATTTACCTTATGTTGTGAAGGTCCCCTCATGTGAATGTCAAATTTAGAATGAATATATTAAACTTGATCTGATAAATAGGGCTTTTTTGCAATTTTTCGAATATCAGATATTTCAAACGGTCTATTTTCGCCCAACAGATCTAATCACAAGGCAATAATGTTACGTGGGAAGGTTTAATGAAGAGCATTTATGTGATAATACTTATTATGTGAGAATATTGAATTATGTACAAGTTTAAAATATGTTCGACAGAAATGGCCCCTCCTAAGAAATATATATTGATTTTAAGTTTCTGTTGCAAGCCTCTATCTTTCATCGATTTTTCGTTAGTGAGTGGAAATCATGGACTGCTGATTTTTCACAGGCTGCAGAAAGGCTGACATGCGGCATTCGATGGTACCGAATCCTTCACACACTACCACAACACCTTCTCAGAGTCGGTTATTCAGACCCAACTCATTATTTAGACATTCAGCATCATTATTCCAAGAATCTGCAATATATGGTTCCCAATAGAGGAAGGTAGAGCAAGACGAGAAGTGGTTTTTTTTTTTTCATGTAAACTCTGCAAAAAAAACTATCGCTTGCTTTTTCAGTGAAATTTACCCTTTAAAATACAGATAACCGAAATTGAAAATATTTACTTTTTACAGCTTGAATAGTTATTTTACAAAAACTTTGTAAAAATCCCATTTTGTCCCGTAAGATGGGGCAAGGTATGGAGTATCTATAATTATTTCGTTCAAAACCAAATAAGACACAAGAAATACATTTTGTTTTAGAAATTCAGTTGAGAAAAGAAAATAAAGGTTCAGGTATAAAACATAACAAGTATTAGTGTTCATCATTTTGTTTGCAATAATCACAAATATGATGGGCCTTATCATTATCATCTTCCTAAGCGCAAGAGCTTTTTCATGATCTTAAATTAAGTATAAACAATTTGCTGGACATAACCGAATTAATAATCACCAAACGAAGCGGGACCTGATACATCCAGAAGATGCTATCTCTGTTCCAGATAGAAAGACTGCAAACCAAAACAATTTGCAAGGAACGAGGGAAATATGTTTTGCAAAGATCATTATTCTTCCATTACACAATGCCAAACTTGCTTAGAGAGGTTGGTTGAATTTTTCTACTTTAATTCAAGGCCATAATGTTGGCCAGTGATGCAGGTCAGTTTTATACCTTTGGAGTAATTAGTGTTTTTATCAGCATTACGAATATTAAAAACATCAAATTTTTTTGTTGGCTAAAAACTGATTTGTTCATGTTTGTATCTTGTTTTTTGTTTTACTTCATAGCGCATTGCACTAACTGACATGCTCGTATTCGGCGTAAGAGCGTATTCAGTGATGCTCTCATTTCGAACAGAATTCTCAAATCATATACATGCAAAAAATGCGAATTTATGTGGCCCGACTATCATTAGCACGAGGCATATATGTAAGGTGACGAGCGCATTCGACTGGAACGATATTTATGTGGATTGGTTTCGTTCTAACATAACCTCAAAATTAAATGTTGTAAATAATGGATATTATATTCAAAGATTTTGTTTACGATGAAAATAATTGTTTACGACAAAATGAAAACGAAGAAATTCTGTGCACTATCAGTGACTTCGAAGGTTGGTGTGATATTAATATGTAAGCTACATGTCGGTTTTAAAATTACAATTACTATTTAGGAAAACGAGGATACTGCCTTTCTAGATAAAGAACTTTTGATTAATTCTCATATATTACCCAGAGAAGATATGCAAAATATTTCAGTTGCTGCAGAGAATGTAGACGAAAAAGAGTTGATTGAAAGGTCAGAGGTTATGACAAGGCGGATTTTGTATATCATCTCGGAGTACATAGCTGAAGTGGGTCCTATGATAAAATTTTGAACCAAAAAGAAATTGCTGGAGTTTATAACAAATGATTGAATACAAAATGAGCACTACTGCGCAACAGGTTGAAAATAGATTCAAAACAGTTTTGGAGCGCAAGAAGAAAGTCATAAGAAATAATAATCAGAGTGGTAGCACGAGAATAAAAATTGAGTATGAAGACGAACTCAATAAAATTGCAAACATAGATGATAGCATTGAGTCCGAAATTCTGAAGGACCAAAATCAGTTACCTTCTGAGGGCAATGCAAAAGGGGAAAAGAGAAAACACTCGTCATTGGCAGAAGTGTTCAAAACAGCCCAAAAAAGAGACTGAGGCAGCAGGAGTAGCTACATAAAGAGAAGGAAGAAAATAAAGAAAGGCGACATAAAGAAAAACTGGAATTTCTGAGGGATTCATTCAGTTCAAAATAACCTCATATAAAATTGTCAAAATTTGTTTATTGAAGACATTATTATAAATAAAATCATACAATTAACAACTGATTACAAATATTATGTTGATAATACTCTGCAAATTTGATAACGTTTCACTTCTCCCAGAATAATTCTCAGTTCCTCATTATTTCTGTGGTCCTCTACTACAGGGTCATCATCGTAACTACTTTGTACCTCATCCTCTTTCCAGTCATCATTGAGAGTGGTACATAAATTGTGTAGAACACAACAACTTACTATAAAATCGACTATGCGCTGGACTATAGCTAATCAATGCGAAGAAGTTGTCTTCATCGGGACTCCAATATCCCGAAAGAGGTCTCAATTTTGACTCTAGTTCCAGAGAATCTTTTATTATAATTTTTTTGAATATCTGCTAAATTTCCATAATCACGAAATGGAGTACTATTTCCTTAGCGGGTATGCTGAATCTCCTAGAATGTGCCACTTATCTCCACATATAATAGGTAATTTTTTTTTTAATATTTGATAAACTATAAACACGTGACTCATGCATTTTGCTGGGTACACCAGTGAATACATCTAAAAACAGTTCATCATATCTACAAATGCACTGTAAAGTAATTGACGGTGAATCATGTCTATATATGTACTCTTAATTTTATTATGTGATGTGGAGATAGGAATGTAAGTACCATCAATGCATCCCAGAACATTCGGAAATCCACATATTCTTTTAAATTCCGTGGCTGTTGATTCCTTCTCTTCCAGAATATATGGAAATGTTATCACATTTGGTGCTATGCTATTAAAAAACTCCATTAGTTTGGTGAATCTAATGTAGATTCATCCAATGATTTTTTCATATCCATTTTCAGAATTAAAAAAGTAAAGTAAACATCATACATAACCTCAAACTATCAAAAAGCAGAACACGTGTTTGCACCGTCCACAAAGTACAGTGCAAAAATATTCGAATTCGTAACGAGCGCTATTACTAGTCGAACATAGATGTTGCGCTAACCTCGAGTTATACATGTCAAGTCGAATAAGAAATTGGTTGGAACCGTAGCAGTGTATATATACCCAGCCGAAGACATTAGTGCAGCCAGTCGAATACCCTATTAGCTAGTGCTGAAATTACACTTCTTTCATCTGAAGAAAAATTTGATAGGATCAATTGTTTTGCTATGGGTGATAATCATGGAGATGAACAAATGTCATTGAGATTTTTTGTCAACTCTATTGGGGTATGTAGATACCCCACGATATAAATTCAACGGTAGTACTTGAGTGGTATCCCTATTATTATCAAATTCTTTTTTCCTGAACAGAATCGTTTGGCCTTTATATATTTTGAATAGGTATTTACCATAGTGGAATCATCCTTCCATCACTGACAATTTCCCTATTATGACGTTGCATCTTTCTTTCTCCTATTGTCCAAAAGCTCACTCATTTCCTGATATCAAGATATCTAGGTTATTTAATCGCAGCTCATCTACCATTTTATTGTCGTTCAGATGATTACTATACTGATGACACCTTCATTACTGTTCGGTGAAACTTTACATCAAAATATTCAAGTATTCAAAAAACGTTCCATTTTAAATTCTATACTTCGAGTTCTCACAAAAATGTATTAGAAGGATATTAAACTTCGACCTGAATATATAATAATAACAGTCCTGTCACGTTCGGATAATTAAAATGGCACAACCTCTCGTGACAGCTTAAAGTTCTGTCGTTGGGAGCAATATTTATGTTAGAATGAAATTCTGACTCCATAATGTAAAACGGAAAAGTTGCCACATGAATAGAAAACGGAATATTGTGTTTGCTCAAGATATTAAAAATTTCAGAGGACCATTCACTCTACATGTAATTTTGTGCTACAGGAAATGAAAAACCATATACAAACACTACAGCGTTTCATATGAAATTTCTTTCGAGTTTATGTTATGATATGTAATATCAGAAATGAATCCCACATCAATCTAAGGAAAATTCAAATTCAATTTTGAAAAGTTTAGTGCAAAATTACATACATACCATAATACGGAATGAAAATACATTACAAGTATGTTATTCACATCATAGCACAGTACTATTGTATAAGTGTTATTATTGTCCTTTTATTAATGATTGCTCAATAAACAGTTGTCTGGAGGAGTTTATGAACGAGTTAAATACATACCGTACTTTTTCTTTTCATTTTGGAACAAAATTGTATTATTTTGAGTTGATTCATCTTATGTCATCATAACAGTTCTGTTTCAACTGAAAGAGCAAGACTTACTCTGTCAGGCGGGTTTTTTAACCACTGAAATCGAAGAGTAACCATAGTGATGTATTTAAAAAATAGAAATGCCACTATGAACCCGGGGTGGTGCTGTAGGTTTTCCGGGTTTACATATGAAAAGTGAATACACCACCGAAAATAAGTATGTCGGCCCGGAGCGCCACGGCAAATAAAAATTATAAGATAAGATAAGGTAAAAATAGAAAAGAAAAGAATTTATGCACTAATGACTATTGTCTTCCTACAATGATTCCTTCTGTTATGATAATAATAATGTTTGTTTGAAGGTTTTAGACGATGCAGTAACTTGATTCGGTACTTAAGTTTCGGACGTCCATCGTCGTGAAAGGTTGAAAAATTATTGTTCCATCAAACCTCAATTACACCACACCAACAGACCTACACAAGCAATTGAAACGTAAAAAAGTGAAATAAGTCAAACATCTTTCGACCCATTAAAACGACGAACGTTCGAAACCTAATTAACCAATAATAATTTTCATTCATCAAACAACTGTTTGATATATTATTTTGATCTAACCCTGACTCGATCAGTTTTCATTTGCTATCAAACTCGTGTCGAAAATGAACTCACTTCGTAACCGAATGATTCAATACTATTATCCATCTATGACTCAACGTTTTGGAATGATGCAATCTACGTATACAGTGGGTATTTGGAATTTTGTGTTCCTAGGTGTTCTTGGCAAAACAAACTGTATCCATGAGAAATATGAAGTTATGAAAAAAATTATAAAACATAACTAAATTTATATTTTTTTGATATCAACATCTAATTCGTTCTAGCAACAGATTTTTCAAGGATCGAATAAAGTTGAACGTAAAAGAACAAAAATAGTGAGAAAAACGCCGAACCTCTATTTATTATTTTCATCTCGCGGAAAAGTAATTTAATTTTGATGAAATTTGGTGGAAATGTACTTTTTTATATCTCAAAAAAGCTGTAATTGTCAATCTAAATATTCACAATTAGATTTATTGCGAATTTTATTTTTCGTTGAAATTGAATACAGACATGTGACTGGTAATATGGAGAAACGGTATCAAATATTGGAAAAGCTTTAAACCCTTTTTTTTTCAAGATTGATTCATTCGTAACTGTCACTAATTCTCTATTCTTCATTTAAATGAAGTCATACGAAGTGTTAATAGTAATGTAACATCTAGTGAGATGAGCGTTATCAACCCATCAAGGTTTCGACGATCGAAATCTATCTGCTGCATCTGTCAAAGTGGTTATGAAAGTGAAGATGTTATGACTGCGACTGGGCCAAAAACTGTTGCAACTCTGAAATACAACAATTAGTGGAAATCAGCAATTAGAATGAAAGATCCTGAACCAACCGAGTGATCTATTTCTATTATATACAGTGTGACCGTCACAAATGAAGAAAACGCTTTGAATATTTTATCAGCAGATGCCAGAAATCCGAAAACCTCAACAAAGTAACCTGCTGTTGAAACAGGCCTTTGCTAGAACGTCTATTAGGCGAATTGATCAACCCAGATTTGTGCAAGTTTCAAAAGACAGAGATTACGATTCCAGTTTTGATTTTGTGCCTGGCAAGGTTTAATTTAAGATAATCAAAATATTCCTAAAAATATTTTATTCACAGATGAAGCCACATTTACTTCAAATGGACTTATTAGCTCTCAAATTTGTCGGTGGAGGGCAACTAAAAATTCCTATTTTCAATATTCTTTCGAAGGTACTGTTTAGTGCAAGATATTTCAATCGAAAATAATTGGGCCATTTGTTTTAGGCAAAACCTCAATTCCTGAAAATATTTAAAACTTTTCAAAACTGAATTGTCGGTGTTTTCAGATTATCTTTCACTGTCTTAGCAAGTGAAACTGTATTTCCAACAGGATGGTGCTTCAATCCACCAACATCAGAAGTCAGGGAATGGTTGGATAGTGAATTTGGCGATATTCAGTTGACCCTAGGCCAGTTAGGACACCAGATCTCACTCCCCTAGATTTTTTTGTGAAGATATAAAAAAAAATGTGTTCACTTGTTCAGAGACACACACACCATTTGGAACAGTGTATAAGAGATTGCGTAACGTTGATCATCTATGTTGCGAAATGTTCGGAGAGAAATGTCGTCAAGGATAAGGATAAGGATAAGGATTATGCATGGAGCACGAAGGTGGACATGTGGAAATCAAGTGATATTTTTGTTCAATAATAACTCTTGAAATTTAGTTAGGTGAAGTTAATTTGGAATGATTATGATTCGCTAATTGGTGTAGGATTCTAGACCTCAGCAATCATTTTTTTCACAAAATATTACGGTCGAGAAAAGTGGACTATGTTGAATCTTCAAGTTTAAAAAGTTTAAAAAAAATCGAACGAAGTTGAAGATATGAACCATTGCAGCAGTAGGAGTCATAGTGAAAACTGGTTTTTGATATTTTTCACTACTATTTGGAAACAAACCTAAAAAGTACAATTTTATTAATTAAATAAGTTTATAATGATCGCTAAAAATTAGTTGATACCAAATTAAGCGTTTTTTTATCAATGAAAATATATTGGAAATAATTGCATTTTCAATCTTTTCGAAGATATGTGGGCCTAAAACTTAACTATAAACATTTTTCTCAAATAACTTTTTTGCAATCTTTACAAATAACCCCACTTTAACCAATTCGCAGTAAATTTTTCCAAATACCCGCAGAAACGATATGCACAAAATCTCCAGAACTAAACAATCTGTATCTGTATATTCAATGTAGAATATGTAGTGATCTCATTTTCAATGTATTTATGTCCCTAAAGTATTGAAAAACTCCAGCCTAAAAACGGTATTTTTTAGCAAATTCTTAGGTGGAATTATTGTTTAATATTTCATTTTCCATATGAGATTATATTGAAATTACCATTCCGTAACACGTTCATCGCTTCATTTACATAAACAATAAAGAATTAATGACATTTACGGAAAAATTTATCTCGATAAAATTTTTTTTTGGTTTTCCTATTTTTGCCAATGTTTTTCCACATTGACTGTACGTTTTTTTATACCATTCCAAAGAAGAGATTCCAACGAAAAAAAAATCGTCCAGATATATTCACCTATTGCGCAAGAACGTTTACTCTTTCAAATTCTGATTAAATTGAGATATACCGTAAGTATAGAATACGACGGCCGCCTCATACACAAAGTAACGGATTAGTTTTGAAATATTCGAGGAAAATGTATTAACCAACATGTGGGGATAAATGAAATAGAAGAAATTCCCAGCTTGATTGCAAAATGGCTTGGAAAAGACATGTATAAGGAGAAGCTCTGTAACTCTTCTGCCCAATGCAGGGGGCAACATTACATCCATAAACGTCACGGTGGCTGGAAATCTGCTTCCGTAGCAGAAGCATACATAGAAGATACTTTGTATAACAAAATTGAGATTTCTAACAAATTATTGAATTGTCCATTTTCTTAAAATTAAAATTAAAATATCTGATAAAATTGTGGAATCAACCCCTCAAGAAAAAATATAACGTTTCTGATCAGCAACAACATGGAACATATTCGGGAATTTATGCTGGAAGTAATTGTTCAAACTTTACATAGAATATCAAGAAAATATCTCAGTCTTATCAATGAATTTTTCTTTTCTAGATGCAATTCAACGCTGCCACGATAAAACATCTGTGAAGGATATTGAAGTGGTGGTATCTGTTACCTCGCAAAATCCTCCGACCGATTGAAAAGAAATTAGTAAGTATGTATAGAAGTTAAAAATTTGTACATTTCTTCATTACTGATAGATTATTTCACCTAGTAAAATTCCAAGAAGACCAATATATTTGCCTCACATTTTTTAGTTACAATATTTTTACTGAAGACTTATATCAAGAGTTACTTCAAAACCTTCATAAATGCACAACCTCCCATTCATTTTGAGATTTGAGAGGCATTGTTTACAGTTTCGAATTCTACACATAAAACGTACAAATGCAATTTTACTCGTGAATAATAATGCACATATCATATTTTATTTACAAACCAATTATTAAAACGCACAATTAATTTTTTTCAGGGTTCTCAATTCTCTCAATTCTCAAACAAATGTCCCAGAAATGGACGAGTAAATAGAATCTGATTTTTTTCTTATTTTTCTTATCACACTTTGTTAAAATTTAAAAATAAAACTATTGTCCCTTTATAGGGATGAACTTTTCTTCCTAAATTATATATAACCCTCAAATCAAAGAGAAACTGTAGACACGTGTTTCAGACTGTTGGTCATCGTACGGTGTAGGCAAGTGCAAAGATGTATAACACTTAGAAGTGTTGCACATCTTCGCAGTTGAATCCACCGTACCGATGACCGACAGTCTTGAAGATATGTCTATAGTTGCTCTACAATTTGAGGGTTATACCTTTTGAATTTTTTCTATTGGATTATTCGAAAAGGTAATATTACAGAAATATTCCTGGATTATACCATATATTCAAAGAATAATCATTGAATATTCAATAAGAATATTCTATAATTATTCTTCTTGTATATTCCTTGGATATAATCTTGGAATATTCCAAATATTCCGTGGATAGGTATTCATTGGAAATATTATAGGCATATTTTGTATGGAATATCCGTGGAATATCCCGAAAATATTCTTGATATTCATAGAATATTCTCTTGGGAATATTCTATGATTATCTAAGGAATGCCTATTAACATATTCAGGGAATATTCCTCCAATATTCTAGAATATCCCAGTATATTCCTAGAACATTTCAATATTCCAAAAAGAATTTTCTAGGATTATTCATAGAATATCTAGTGCTGTCTAGGTTCAGTGATGGATCCTTAATGCAAATATAAATCACCTGGAAAAACTTGAAGGTATTCAGTCACATCAAGAATTATATATAATACACTATGGAAACACAGCCCAGCTAGCAATTTGTTATTTTATTACAGTTGCGAGATTGTTTTAGACAAATTTTTTATAAAATAATCTTACTCCCTGAATTGTTTTAAATACGTTTATACGGTAGTTATAACTATGAAATTGTCACCATTTTATAAAGTACTTACGTACCCATTGATATTTCGTAAACACTACAAAACTATTTTATAAACATTCTAGCGGATTAAAAACAATTAAATTATTGTACTTACACACGAAACAACAGTTTTGTAAAAGCTTTAATACGTATTTCAAGGAGATAGATCTGAAGTGAAAAAACAACTAGGAACGCCATCAATAAAATAAAAATGTTTTTATTTGATTTTAATTTAATTTCACAAAAAGCAATTTTGAAATGATATCAAGAGAGACAAAGGAAATATAAATGTCATCATCACTATTAACAAGAAGCCATTAATTAGTAATATTTTTATTTCTGTATTTTGAGACATATTTTACGATAATATACGATACGATAGAATAATCTTATATCATCCGAGTTATAAGACAACTTTGCTGGTTGGGAGAGAAACTGTTTAAAGCATTCAGCCTCCATACATCCAAATTCCGGTTCACGGAAAAACCCTGTAAATGTCTCTGAAATATTTTCATGGCAGTCTATCAACGCAAATACCCCGAAACATTCCACCTGAGTTTTCCCAACAGAGAAAATATAAGAAATATGCTACTATCAAGCAACACGTCAACGATAGCGTTCTCAAACTACCGAGTAAATCCTCTTCCGTAATATTTCGCAGTCAATGTATTATGCATGACGCAAAGCGTCACGTGCGAGTAGTAACACGTGTGAAGAGATTACAGGCCAGTTCGATCCCCCAACCTACCCCGATTGTCACCTCTTTCTATAAATTACCGTGACAACCCTCATGTGTGGGAGTTAGCCAATTTGTGATATGCCAGGGTGAGGTAGTGTAACGTATCCTTGTTGTTGTGGATCGTGATTGATCATACGTGGCCCACTGGAATTGTTAGGAATAGAAAAGTATTTTGGTGCCATCATTTCTAACAAACCAAATTATTTCCACTAAGTTGAAATAAGCTTCTGACCCATATATTGTAGAAAACAAATTTTTTTTTGTACGACTGTCAAAAAAACATGACATTTCTGATCAGAAACGTTAGATATTTCTTGAAGATTTGATTCCACAATTTAATCAGATATTTTAACTATCTTCTATATATGCTTCTGCTAAGGAGGCAGATTTCCAGCCACCGTGTCGATTTATGGATGTAATGTTGTCCCCTGCGTTAGGTAGTAGAGTAACAGAGCTTCTCCCGAAATAGTGACCTGTGTAGCTCTTATACATGTGTTTTTCAAGCTATTTCGCAATCAAGCTGGGAATTTCTCATATTGAGGTAAACGTACCTATTAAGTATTTTTCGCATTTCCGCGAATCTTTATCTACGCCTTTACAAAATCCACAGACCGTCACCCAACATCGGTAATAGCAACTAACAAATATACAGTGCTAGTCAAAAGTCCGCTTCCCCCCTCTTATCTTTTGAACGGTTATACTTAGAATTATGAAATTTGGAGGGTGGAAATGAACGGGTGTAGGCTTCTCAACCAGTCGTAATAGGTGACGTAATAGTCATAGATGACGTCACAGGGCCACTGTGACCAACAATTTCGAATTGGACCCTATGGCAATTGACATCTCGTTTGAAAGCGAGTTTGAAAGTTACTGAAAATACCCACTCAGTCATACTCATTTTTTTGGATTCCCCCTGATTTTGATTGACAAATTGAATAAATACTAAAATTATAGTGTCGCATTTAATTAATGAAGATTTAAGAACCAAATCTCATAATAAGTGTTCAAAATGTGCTCTATCTACTTCCTGGCAGTAATGAATTCTATTGATAAACCCTTGTCGTACTCGCCCCATTGTGTCACTAGAAATTGACCTACATTCTTCAACAATATGTTGTTTCAGAATGGCAATGCTGTCAGGTGCTGTAGCGTAAACCTTAGATTTCAAGTACTCCCATAGAAAAAAATCTAATGGTGTGAGGTCCGGTGACCGTGCAGACCATTCTATCGAACCTCGTCGTCCAATCCATCTACCACGATATTCTTCATCTAGGTAACGTCTTACTGCACCATAATAGTGTGCAGGAGCACCATCTTGTTGAAACGTAATTTCCAGGTTGTCAAATTCATCTGGATTATCTTCTAAAATTTCAAAAATTAACGGCACAATATCGTTTTGTAACATCTCCAGATACAATTCACCGGTTAAATTCGCATTGAAAAATGGGGCCCAACTATGTGGTTTCCCATAATACCTGCCCAAACACATACTTTTTCTGGAAATTGGGAATGTTTTTCACGAAATATGTGAGGATTTGTGTCACTCCAATACGTCACATTTTGAGTGTTAACATTTCCATTGAGAAAGAAAGTACTTTCGTCACTAAAACAAATTGTTTGTATGTAGCGTAGTTGTTGGTTGATTTTATTGGACATAGTTTCACAGAATTCTAGTCTTCGGTCGGGGTCATCATCTGAAAGTTGGTGCACCATTTTTAATTTGAATGGATGAAATTTGTTTTTATCCAACACTCTATGAACTGTCCTTTGACTGACTTCACAGATAGATGCAACTTGGGCCGTAGAAGAAGTAGGTGTCAGGTATATGTGATCCATGATGTTTCCACGTTCTGTGGCTCGTGGCACTTGTCACAGGAGATTTTAATAAATCAGTTTTTAACCTAACCTCAACAGAGTAACATCATTTTATTGATAACCACCCACTGAACCTAAACTAACATGGCGCAGTCGTGAAATCGAAACGAATCCCAGAAATAAGTGAATTGGAGAATACAATTTTTCTCAAAATTTAAGAAAATATTTCACAGAACGTGAATATAAAAAGGCGTTTAGCAATCAAGCAAGAAGAAAAGCCTGGAAACATAGCTGATAATTATGAATTTCTGAGGTATTCCACCCTTGACCATGTCTGGAAACCTGTCAGAAAAATGGAAATTTTGGAAACAAAAATTTGAAATGTATTTGAAGCAACGGAGATCAGTAAAAAGGACGAAAGTACAAAATATGCTCAACTATTAACGTTGGTTGGAGATGAGGGAATCAGAATATATAATTTCAAGATGAAAGAAAGTCAAGCCGAAACCGTAGATATTTTACTGAATAAATTTAGTGATCACTTGAACGTTATAAATGTTTGACCTTCAAGCAAAAAGAGGGTTAAACAGTGGAACAGTTTGTAACGGAGCTTAAAAACCTCTCTCTTTCTTGTGAATTTGGCTCATTAAGAGAAGCTTTAGTCAAGGATATGTTGGTGTGTGGTTTGAAGTCTGAGCGACTCCGTAAGAGACTACTGCAAGAAGATACGAAAACCGTGGAGGAAGCAATCAGGATGTGTGTCAATGCTGAAAATACCAGAGATTATAATAGGCAAATAACAAATGGGTTTGCTGAAGGCCATTCAGAGATAGATGCCCAGTCATCTGAAGCAGAAATATCAACACTCAAAGTCAGGAAGGACCATTTTCGACAGACTAAGCAACAAAGTCACTGCCAGAAATGTGGTCGAATACATGGATATCGATAATGCCCAGCTTTCGGAGTAACAAAAATGTGGTATTACAAATCATTTTTTTAAGTTTTGCAAAGCTAATGTTGAAAATTCACATAAAAATTTCCCAAATTATTCAAGAAATAACTCTAATAAAACACAAAACTTCAGTAAAAGAATTAACTCTTTGCATGAAAAAATGATGTAAATTCACAAAAGAAGGGAAGATAAAAGATATGCCAAAACAAAAAAATGTTAAAGATATTCAAAGACTATAAGGTATGGTCACATATATAGGTAAATTCATAAATGATCTGACTGAAAAAACAGCAAACTTGAGAACTTTTTTAAAAAGGACACTATATTTGAGTGGAATGAAAACCATGATAAAACATTCAATGATCTAAAGAAAACACTCTCAGAAAAACCTTGTTTAAAGTTTTTCGACATTAACGTGTTATCAACTATCTCAGTGGATGCATCACAAAGTGGCATGGCACTCATATTAATGCAGAGTGAGAGACCTAGTTCTCATGCATCGAGAGCCTCAACAGAAACTCAAACTAGGTATTCCCAAATAAAAAAAGAGTTATTAGCATGTTGGTTTGGTATTACAAGATTTTGCCAATTTGTTTATGGCAAGAAATTTATAGTAGAGACTGATCATAAACCCTTAATAGCAATTATAAAAAATCCTTCACATATCTGTCCACCAAAACTACAAAGAATGTTAATTCAACTCAAAAAATATAACTTTGATCTTATATACAAACTCGGAAAAAAATTATCATAGCAGATACCAGAGCCTTCAAGTCAGACGTAAACTTCAATGAAAACCAAGATTTTGAGATAGAGGCAGAAATATGTAGTATAGAATTAACACTTGACATAACAGAAAACAAAAAACGTGAAATCCAAAAGATGACTCAAGATGACACTGAGCTAATGAGTCTGAAAAAAATGGTAGTAAGTCCCTAGTGTTTAGATATAAAATACTGGCCTGAAAATATAAAATTCTACTATAAATACAAAGCTGAAATAAGTCACATAGATCAACTCATGTTCAAAGGTCAAAAATTAATAGTGCCTAGAGCACTTAAAAAATAAATTTTTGAATAATTACATTATATTCATTTGGGCTATAAAAAATGTTTAGATAAAGCTAATTTGTCCTTTTACTGGACAGCTATGAGAAAACAAATTGAAGACATGATATCAGCATGTAGTGTGTGCCAAACTTTCGAAAGATCTGCAGGTCCGGAACCTCTGAGGCCACATGAGGTGCCTAGATCGCCTTGGGTTAAGTTAGGTGTAGATATTTTTCATTTTCATATAGTCTTACATATCGATAGTGGATTATTATTCAAAATTTGTGGAGGTTGCCAATTTGAATAATTGAAAATGTAATTCATAAACTAAAAGCTATATTTTCTCGATTTGGTATTCCAAAAATAGTGATTTCAGACAATGGTCCACAATTTTCATGTTTAGAATTTGAAAATTTTGGTAAGTCTTGGGATTTTCAGCATATAACATCTTCTCCTCTATATCCACAGTCAAACGGGCAGGTAGAACGGACAATACAAACAGTAAAAGCTATTTCAAAAAAGTGTCTTTTTGATAAAAAAAACACTATTTAGCACTATTAGATTTTAGGAATACTCCGCTTGATACCGAAAACTCACCTGCAAATGTTTTAATGAATACAAACTTGAGATCTCTAATTCCAGCAGTTGAAAAAGACAAGTTAAACGTTTTCAACAAAAATAAATATGATTCTCACATAACAAAAACTCAAGATAACATGAAAAAATATTATAAAAAGAGGGATAAAATGCTGCCACCCTCACCCCCACTAGTAAAGGTTCAAGTCAAACCAAGGAAACCATGGCATAATGGCAATATTTTGAAAAAAAATGGAATTAGATCATATATAATGAAATTAGAGAACAATTCAACGATTAGACGAAATCGTAAATTAATTAAAACATTGAATCAGTTCGAGAAGAGTTCTCATATTTCAGAAAATTCATATAACAAAAATTGTTCAAAATTATTTGATGAAAAAAATTTACAACAAAATATTTTTCTAAAAGTTGTGGAAAATAAAGTGACGATGGATGTTTATCTGATTTGACGGATAGGAGAGAAAATGTTGATGACGAATCTCATAGCAACCCAGACGAAAATGTACATAGTTTTAATGATAACAGAGAAAATGTTCTCGAGGTCGTAATAGTGTAGGAAATGAAATAAGTAGAAATTCTAGGAATAGCATAGAGAACAATTGTAGTATTAGTGAAAAAGGAGAGGAAAGTAGTATGCCAGTTGTGAAAACAAGAATAGGGCGCATAATTAAACAACCCTGTAGATACTCTGATTACGTCACAACTATGGATTAGGTAGATTATGAGTAAGAGATTTGAGCCGGTTCTGGGCCTCCCTCCACTACTATGACGTCATCAGTGACCTTGGGGTGACCTTCAGTGATGACCTTGGTGCATAGGTGCCTGTGTGGGTTCTATGACCTTGGGATGTCCTTGATTTTCAAGGTTTCTGTTTTACCTTGAGATGACATTTTGGTGACAGAGATTTTTTTTCATACACGGACAAGTACTTTCTCCAAATACTTATATTTTTTTTTTACCTCCAAGACTAAAAACATTTATGTGTACACTTGCTACTATGTATGACTTTCATATTATGTACTAATACATGAAAATCTAGAGAAGGCACACGTCCACACACCATGGAGATCCAGTCAGATATGTGAACTCTGATTCCTCTCCGATACTTACCTTGTAGTGGTGATGGTAGTAAGCGTGTGGGACGTCGTCCGAGGAGTGTATCTGAAGTAGCCCACGCTCAACGCTTATAATATATACGGACAAGTACTTTTTCCAAGTACTTATATTTTTTTACCTCCATGACTACTATAACCTTCATGTGTACACTTGTTACTGTGCATGACTTTCATGTGTACCAACACATGAAAATCTAGAGATGGCACACGTCCGCATACCACGGAGATCCAGTCAGATATTTGAACTCTGATTTCTCTCCGCCAGTGTATACCTTGCGGTGGTGGTGGGAGGAAGCGTGTGTGACGTCTTCCAACTATGAGGAGCGCATCCGAACACGATCCAGTCATACGTATCAGAAGCAACCCTCGCTCGACTCGCTATAGTGGGAAGGGTCCGCTGACGTCACACATCCATACGATGCAGTTATGTAACGTCTACTGTTCATCCTCCATCTTGTATGTATCGATAGAATATTAGATTGGAAGTGTGCATGGTGGGGGCTCTGTGACGTTGCATGAGTAATCGAAGCGGATAGAATTTGTTCATCGTCTTTCCCACTCATTGAAATTATATTTAAAGGAGGTGGAAATGGTTGTTAAATCAGTATCTTATTGAGTTTTGACTGATACGAAGTCATTCAACTCACAAAATAAAATTGTGGACCAGTCTACGGATTTGGGTGCATTATTCGATGGATTCCGTGATGCCATCATTGCTCAGACTACGGAATTTGAAGAACGTGATTTAGGTATGTTTAAAGTTTAAATTCTATTTACACGAATATTAAATTATTTTTATGTTTCAAGATGGAGCTGTGAAAAAGTTATGTTCCTCGAAGTCAACATCAACAAGTATAGTCCACTCAGCGGATGTTCATATGTGAAGCTGCCCGAGTTCATTGAGACAAGAAAAGGCATTGTGAATATTCGCAATGAGGATCAACACTGTTTTGCATGGGCCATCACATCTGCTTTGTTTTCTGCGAATGGTAGAGTGTCAGAAGTTTCCTCATACCCCCACTATTCCGATGTTTTGAATGTAACAGGTATGGATTTTCCAGTTAAACTTCAAGCTATAAAAAAGTTTAAGGATATGAATGATATTTAGATTAATGTATATGGATTAGAGTCGAAAAGGTAAAATGAAATATGAAGTGGTTGGTCCGTTGCAATAATTTCGGAGAAGACTAAGAAGACATGTTAATTTGCTACTTATAACAGATGATTCTGGCAATAGTCATTATTGTTGGATTGAAGACCTTTCTAGATAACTTTCAAGTCAACTATCTGCGCATGAGCATAAAATATATTTTTGTGATGGATATTTATTGTATTTCTCTCACAAGCGATTACTGTTACGTCATCAGTTGCATGACTGTAATCATATGAGTACTACAACACCATCAGTCAATTTCAGGATCAACAAATATGGTAAAATAATACCGGATAATTTACTTATGTTTGAAAATTTTGAGAGACAAATGAAGGTGCCATTTGTAGCTTATGCTGATTTTGAATCAGTTCTCATACCCATTCAAACTAGTCAACCCAACCCTAAACACTCATACTCGAATAAAACATACAAACATGAACCTTATTCATTTGGTTATTAGATAAAATGTTCATTTAATGACAAATTATCAAAATTTGTTACATATAGGGGTGAGAATGCAGCCGAGAAATTTGTCACAAAGCTTGAAAATGATTTGAGAAATATTTATCACAATCATCTGAGATATCCAATTCGTATGGTTGCACAAACCCCTGCGGAAGAAAAAGAGGTTTCTTCTGCACAATTTTGTGGAATATGTGATAAACCATTCACGGGTGGTGATGTGAAAGTGAGAGACCAATGCCACCTCAATGGAAAGAAAAGATCACCTGCCGCTCATTCTGTATGTAACTTAAATTTCAAATTACCAAATTTTGTTCCGATAATTTTCCATAATCTTAGTGGGTATGATTATCATTTGTTCATAAAAGAATTGTATAGAAACAAAGATAAAGTGGATGTTATCCCACAAACTAAGGAAAAATCTATTCACTCACACATACACTGACAAAGATGGAAAAGAGAAAAAGAATTATTTGAAAATTAGATTTATGGGCAGTTTCAAATTCATGTCGGATTCTTTGCAGAACTTAGGTGCTAACTTAACATCCGATCAGTGTATTGAGATGAATAAACATTTTCCACAAATTGACAAATTCAATTTGATGAGAAAGAAAGGTGTTTTTCCGTATAACTTTGTTGACCATATTGACAAGTTGAATTATCCAACTATTCCCACCAATTTTATAACAATCTTAACGAAGGGCATATATCAGATAAGGATTATATGAGAGCAAAACTTGTTCGGCATTTATTCGAGTATCAGAGTTTAGGAGAATACTCGGATTTATATTTGAAGTCCGATGTGCTTCTATTATGTGACATATTTGAAAACTTTAGAAACATATGTTTAGATAAATATAAATTAGATCCGGCGCAGTATTATACAGCACCCGGATTATCATGGGATGCAATGCTAAAGTACATTGACATGATTCATTTTCTAAAGAAAGGAATACGTGGTGGAATAAGTCAGTGTAGTGAAAGGAAGCATATAGCTAATAATGAATTTTTACCCGATTATAACCCCGATGAACCTTCATCGTTCATATCATATTTAGATGCCACCAACCTATATGGTCACAGTATGTCACAACCATTACCCACCAACGATTTTGCTTGGCTAAAAACCAATTGGAATTATTAATTTGGACATAATGCGTGTAGCATCTGATAGTCCATATGGTTATATTCTTGAAGTAGATGTTCACCCCAAGAATTACATGACAAACATGCTGATCTCCCTTTTCTCGTTGAAAGTTTAATACCTCCACATTCCAAATCAAAAATTTCTATATTAATTCTAAATTTGAATGACAAAAGAAAATATATTCTACATTATAAAAATTTACAGCAGGCTGTGGCCAATGGTCTTATTGTCATGAACACACATAGAGTGCTGAGATTCAAGCAGTCATGTTGGATGAAACCTTATATTGATTTGAATACTGAAATACGAAATCGATCTAACAACAAAGCTGAAAAAGATTTCTATAAACTCATGAACAATGCAGTTTATGGGAAAACAATGGAAAACGTTGATAACAGAATTGATGATAGACTGGTTATGCATTGGGAAAGTATAAAGAGGAAAATGGGTGCTAGCGCCCTAATTTCACGTCCAAATTACAAAAGCTGTTCAATATTTTCCGAAAATTTTGTTGCAATTCAATTGGGAAAAGATAATGTATATACGATAAACCACTATATTTGGGATTTTGTATTCTAGAATTATCCAAAACAGTCAAGTACAACTTTTTCTATGGTTGTATTAAACGTCATAATGCAGAAAATGCCACCTTACTCTACACTGACACGGATTCTTTAATTTTGAAAGTAAATACCGATAATTTTTATGATTTCATTACCAGCAATATAGGTGAATTTAATACTTCCAATTACAAAGTAGGAAATCAATTCAATATCCCTATTACAAAATCAATTCTGGGTAATTTCAAAGACGACATTCCGAATGATCCCATAATTAGCTTTTATGGTACCGGTGCCAGAGCATATTATGTTCAGTCTGTGGGCAGTGAATTTAAGAAAGCAAAAAGGAGAAAATTCACCACCGCCATAATTATTTATTTGTATTCTAGATGTGATTACGCTTATTGTATAAAAGTCGAATTATACTAGTCAATTTTAGTAAATGTCTTGTTTTCCTGTTACCAAATATATATATTTTTAAATAAACACGTTATTCAGAGATATATAGAAATTGTTGTTTTGAAATCATCAGTATGAAAGATATCGAGGTGGGAGAGAGATGTCCAAAGCTATTGATAAATTTGGTCGTAGACGAAAATGGGGTACTGTTAAAGTTAGAGTTCTTCAAGGTTCTCAGGGTCCTCAAGGTATTGGATTCAAGCTTTCACCTGATGACCAATATAATATGCAAGGTAAAAGACTGAAAAATGCTGGTGAACCGATAGATGAGAGAGATTGTGTAACTCAGTTATATCTCAATGAACAAATCAATGATTCGAAGGCACTTGTCCTCAAAGCCTTGCAGGCTGCCATACTTGCCACAACGGCTCAAATTGTACCTGATGCCCGTCAAGCTTTTAACGAAAAAATAGAGGAGGTGACAGATGAACTGGATCGCAAGTACAGTAATCTAAAAAGTGATGTGGATATCAAAGTATGGGATGCTACAGCTACAATGACACGAAACATAACAGAGTTGACGTCGATGAAAGGGTTGAGGTGGATTCTGTCAGCGGCTTCGACTTCATCAGAAGTCGTACCATACCAATCAACATGCCGGAGACGTTGAAAAATTTTGCAACCAATTTGTATTGTTGCACATTGGCCTTCATTGCAATTGATGCTGGTGATGAAGGCCAATTCTTCGTTTCCGTATGTGTTATGTACGGTACTGTGGTATGAATGACAATGGGGGATTGTATGATAATCACCATTCACATGTAACTGTCGAGTATGCTGATACTCTAACCCACCATTGTTATGCATGCCAAACTCCTTTGTTCTAACTGACTCCACTAGGGACATGTATCTTTTGTAATACTTAGCGGAGTTGGAATAGGGGCGGGGTTATGATGGAGGGCGGGGTTACGACGGAGGGCGGGATTTAATTTGGGTGGGATCATGAGAGGGGTGTGTCATGCGCAATTCAACCATCGTGCATGAGAGGTAGAGTGAAAGGTGGGGCAATTCTTTAAAAGGAGAGTTTCCTCTGAATATTCTTCAGTTGACTTCGAGTTCTCAAAGTCAACATCTCCAGCACCAGCAGCAGTTTCCAGTCTCCAGAATCCAATTTTCATCGGTATGTACACAATCTTATATTCATGCATTTGTTTAATTATTTTTTCAATGTATAGCAATGGATCCATCGACACCAGCGGCCAACTTTCTCATGGTAGCAGCAGCCCTAACTAATGTTAGGGTCGAGGAAGAAGTCAGACGTCGAGGACCATCTTCGCCACCTCCACCAGGACTCCAGGACATCGATGAAGATGCCTTCTTCAATGATGTCATGGAGACGATCAGGCAGGACGCGGATATCCCGGAGCCACTGACGCCGATGGCTTCACAGGAGCAAGGTGGTGGTGTACGAAAGCGACATGGCGGTTCCGTTGACGATGTTGCCCCCAAACGAGAAAAATCGTCAAAGGTGAAATCGATAGAGATCGTTGAAGATGACGAGGACGAGTTCGAGCCGACACCACGAGCAAGAAGTAGCGGCTTGAAATCGTCATCGTAGAAACAATTGGGTCAAAGCAGTAGGCGTAAGGTGGGCGTTATTCCCGCATATCGTAAGAAATGCGATAAAACCAACCCTTACCAAGGAGGATGGCCATCATCCTCTGCGGTCCCTGTTGTGACTCCTGTCCCACCACCTGCTAAAGTGCAAGTCATCAGCGTTGATGTAATTGCACTACCGCCCGCTGTCCCTCCCCGATCGTGGAGGTAGTTGCCACCGTGGATCCCGTCGCTGGGCCGAGTAGGCCGAGCGCGACTGCCTGCAGAGTCGACTAGCGCGGGCAGGAATTGCCCGCCAGCTGGCCGACCTGATGGTGCGAGATCGGCAGGAAACTGCCAGAGCGCGTGTGACGGCTACGACGGAGAGGATGTTGGCAGCCCTCCGACGACTAGACAATTAGTAGATGTAAGGTATTTTATATAGGTTTAGTTATTTGTAAGTTTTTCAAAAATTAATTCAATTCTAAGTTGTAAATATAATTTGTTATTAATAATAAAAGAAGATGAAGTGGAAAAAAGGAGTGTACATTAAATTTATTGGTTTGGTACACATCTGGCAATGCGATGTTTGGGGCATTGCTCTTCACCTAATCTTAATTGTATTTTCTGATACTTGTGATATTCAATAAGTACCTATATAATTCCAACTCTGAAACATTATTCAGGAAATCATCTCAATTATATTATTCAATAAGTGTGTTGAGTATTTCTACCACTACCACCATCTATAACCTCCACCCTTCTCTCCCACCACCTCATACAACCCCTACCCTTCTCTCCCACCATTTCTATCTCATGAGTTGGTATAAATTCAATGTTAACTCAGATTATAGTATCAGTCTTCTAAGATGCCTCTCCCAGACTCCACCACAGCTCCGAGACGTTGCGAAAGAATCGAAGACGATGTCGAGATAATTCGACAGATGCCGTCGTCGTTGTACTCGATCCAGGTACACCAAATATTCCAAGGGGCTCTCTATCATGATAGGAATGATGATCGAGTTCCCAGAGGGCCAATTCAGGTGTTTGAGATCAGCGACTCCTGGGATAGGTGGAATTTTCCGTACCCGTCAACATCATCATCATCATCAGAATATGTTGATGAAATAGAGGAGCACCCGGAGGAATGGTCAGATGAGTCTGACATCTCCGAGGATGATGTGATCGAGGTTGACACCCTAGAAGATGACGCAGTGGTCAAGGATGTCCAATTTATCGGCATCGAGGATGTAGACATGGATGACCACCCGAAGGAGCATCACCTGGAGGACGATGACTCCGACGATGACACTATCGACCCAGTTCGCGGCTGCAAATTGGGCTGCGGTTGTGGCGGGTTTGATTCGTGGCCGCGATTCAATTCGCGGTTTAATTCGCGGGTCGAATTTTTTTTTTCTATTTTGAGGCCGAAGGCCGTAGAATAATAACTTTACAATTTTCTACTTTTCAGTCCTCCGGAAGCCGGAGGCCGAAGGCCGTGTGCTGAAAGCAGGAATAAGGAAGCCCGGTGCAGATGATAGTAGGCAACACAAAATCCTCCAAAACCTGCACAAGCACCTAATGACCACTACCACTAAGCTATGTTACACATCCCCACTCCGATCCTTATAAATACGATGATAACCTACTCAAAGTATCATTCAGCAACTCGACATGTCTTCAACAACAGCACAGGAGATCCCACATACCACAGCGCCTCCGCGGCACTCAACAGGAGAGCATGGGACCGATGATGACAGTTATATCGGAGATGCTACCGAGTTTAATCGCGTGTGGGCGGACACGAAGGAGTGGGCTAGGGCATTCTATGCTAGGAATGTTGGTAATGTCGGTGAAGACTCAAGCTATATCAGTCTTCACCCAAACCCCCTCGGCCCTTTGGAGCAAAATAGCCCTTTTCAGGGCTACAAAAAAATACACACTTCCATTGGGAATCATATCTACAGTGGATAATTTTCACTATGAATATATGCAATACGAAGGTGTGAATTAAAACAATGACTCACTCGGATCATTTTGTTCTAAATCACACCTTCGCATTATGTTACAAAATGATTTCAATATTTATTGTCAATTGGGCAAAGTTTATGTCGGTGACATGAAACTACATACACATCTGGAGAAGACATCGGTTGGAAGAACACTGTCAATTCTGAACACTTCTTATTACTATGAAATTTGTGGAGTCAATATCTGGGAGGGATATTTACCCCTTCTCCTCTTACGGCAGATTGTTGTCATATTCATGTGCGCATGTACCAGTCGGCTTGTTCGTATAAAACGTGAAGTCGCATCAACATCAGCACCATTTCTATCCACATCCCATTGGTATCACACATTCCCTCCGAGCTAAATAATCATGACTTCCCTACCAAATGTTTCTGTTGAAGAAGGTGCAATGTCACGTATTCCAACAACAAATGATGAGTTTGGTTTTGAAAATATTCCGGTATATCACTTGTCATCCCAAGAAGGTTTCACCGATGACTATAACATCCTTGATAATCTGAAAACGGTATATATAGCGGAACCTTCAGAAAGTGTTGATCCAACCCTTTCACAACTGCCACTACCCATATGCCCTCCACTTCTCTCTCCTCTTAGTGTGGATACGAAACCAAAACCATCTAAGAGGAAGGGTACATCTACTGCTTCTAACCCTAAGAAAATAACGAAGGGTGTACGGAAACCTCGTAAGAAGAAGGTAGATTTGGAAAATGTTTCGCTTCATTCTTTCGGTCCACTGCAGCGCTGTGGGGACATGCTGAAGAAAGCGAAATGCCGCATTAAAAAAACGAAAGCCACCATCGTCAAATGCGATGATGATGGTCGAAGTGGCAGCATGGACGAGGTGGCTCTTCAGGAGCTCGATGCAAAGATTGCATTAACAAAGGCTGAACTGATCAAAATGTGTGAAGATGCAGATAAACTCCGTTTCGAAATCACCCAGAAAAATCAGTACGCCCATTGTTTGAAAATGCAAGCTGAGATGGAGCTTCAGGAGTCAATAAAACTTTTTGATACGTACGTGATAAGTGGCGAAAAGAGTTTGATCACGCATTTCAATCTGATATTGATTAGCTCTGAGGATTATGAAATGTTATCAATGTTGGCATACACAGAACGTTGCGATTGGCTGGGGCAACGTTTACCGCTACAATTTTTTTTTCCAAATCATTTTAGCAGAGTCTACTCGAAATATAAAATAAATTGCTTTTAATAGTTTATTTTGCGAAACTTCTAAGTTAATACATATATTAAACCATGTCACGTTTATCAATCCATGAATTGTGTTCACTAGGAAGGCCTAACCACTTCACATACAGTTTATTATTTTTCTTCTTCATCACCTTTTCAACTAGATAAATGTCAGGATTTTTCGTTTTTAATAACTCTTCTTCATAAAAACTACCTTTGATCGGTTGGCCATTCATATCTTCAAGAATATACGTTGTGGGATATATCCTATTAATTTTAATGATTTTGAATAGTTCAGTTGTAAAATTGGCAGTGTACCCCTTCTCAAAGATATTTTTGTACTTGCTTATACGTACAATGTATTTGGAAAGACTTTGTTTTCCACGGAAGACTTTGGCACCTTTAAATTTTTGTTTTGTTGTTGGCGTAACATTAATTGATTCAATACCAGTTGTACGATGCACTTTATGGTTATATTTTCTTGTTATCATAGGAAGAACATCTAACCATTTGTTGTGTCCCATCGCTGAAAATTCTTTGTATAGCCACGTCTTTATTGTTCGAATTACTCTTTCTGCTATGGCCGCCTTCATAGTGCTGAATGTTGAATAATGATTGATATTATATTTGCCCATTAGAGATGAGAAAGTTTTGTTGAAAAATTCTTTTCCTTGATCGCTTTGTAGATGTTTCGGAGAATAGTCGGCTTCTTTCAGCACATCTTCCATTGCATCCGTTACAGCACCACCTGTTTTATTTTTAATCATTTTTGTCCATAGATATTTTGAGTAACAATCAATTACTACAAGAACATATCTATATCCTTTATTATGTTTAACATAGGGTTGTAATTCGGCAAGATCAATCTGCCATAGATCTGCAAAATCTTTGAGGGTGGTGGTTCTTCTGGTGAAATTACGTCTCGCTGGTGTATGTCATTTATTGACAACTTGTCGTTTAAGGTAACTTATTTCATTATCCATTCTCTCACTATAACTGTTTTACTTCGTCTACGTACACATAATTCAACAATGTTACTGCATCATTTAATGAGGACAAAGTGACCATTTTCTTTAACGTTTCAATATATTATACCTTCCTCGCGTAATTCTTCAATTATTGAAATTATTTCATTGGCGTGTCCAGTATGTCCAGCCGATTTCGAGCATATCAACAGTCGTAAACGATCGACTAACTCGTCAGGTGAATTCCAGTACACATAATTCGCAGGTTTGGTATAATACTTTTTTTGCATTCGATTGAACCCTTTACCTTTTTTTGTTCTACTCCTCGTCGACAGATGATGTGATAAGTTCAAGACTGGTTTGATAACTTCAACGAAATATTTTAGAATTCGTATGTTTGAAACCATTTCTAAGTTAATGTTGTTTGTATGGTGCATTTGTTAGTCTCAATATTTTAGCATTTGTATCACGAATTTCATCATCGAAATTGACTTCAGGTCGATTTTTCAATAAAATCATGTCGTTTAACTCCGGACTACCTGGGAATTTATGATATTTTGTTTTATTGTCATTCTAAAATATAATATTCCCATCACTGAAACGTACATTGAGACTACCCATTTTCAGATTTTGTGTAGTAGGATCTACACGTATACCATATATTGTATCATATGCAACATTCTTTGTTTTAACATTTCCCAAATGTCTTTTCAAAACATCTCCAATATTGTCTTCAAAATCAGAGGAATTAGAATCACATATTGTGAATTGCATGTGTCATGGATATATAAAACTATCGAACCGCATGCGATATCTACCGTCATGCATTTTTCTATCCTTAACACACATCAATTGGACTTGTTTGAATGTTACATCGGGTGACACGTGATCAGAATGAATATGATGTAGATTCGTTTCATCTTGCTTGAATATTATAATAAAGTTTGTATTATCTCGTACTAACTGTTTGGGCACTCGTGAATATGTTTGAGCAAGATAAAAACAGTCAACATCTTTATGACGTTCCATACAGAAATATGATCTTATAATGTCCTGTTTTTCACATATTACATCATCGAAAATGAAAACAGAATTTGGTTTGGCATCGGACGGTTCCACTATTTCTGCATTATTACTGAACGTATAAAATCCCAAACCCTTTATGGGTTCCAATACATTTCGTAGGAATTGATATTTGGGCTGATTGAGTGATTTCGAATAGAGATAAACGTTTGTGAATCGTAGTCCTTCGATGGTCCAATAATGAGTCCTCGAACAGATGATGGAAGTAGCGGACCATGCCGCAACACATTCTGTCCATTCAATACACAGCCGAATTTTTCATCTAGATTATCTACAGCAAACTTTTCTTTCTGCTTTACAATGCGCATCGTACCGTGGTTGGAGACTATGTAAGCGATGATATGTCGTTAACGTTTCATTTGAATGAGTACCATCAAACGATACGGATGTGTTCGTGGTGTATGCTGAAAGAGCGGACGTGGATTTGTTAATGATTTGATAAACAAACTTCCGTTCGAATTACATTTATCCGGAGGATATCAGCACTGTGGACCCAGTACAAAATTGGAAAAACGTTTATCCCGCAAAGATCCCGTAATCAATAAATTGGATATTGCATGCAATCAACACGATATTCAATATTTGAATCATCTAACTGATCTCACAGCGAGACAAAGAGCAGACAAAGAACTCGAATATGCAGCTTGGAATAGGGTTAAATCGAAGGACGCTGGTATTAAGGAAAGAGCAGCTGCCCTACTCGTTACCAATTTTATGAAATCAACGAGACGTTTCGGTATGGGTTGTAGAACTACTATAAAGATAAAGAAGAAAAATCAACCGAAGAAAAAGAAAAATAATCTCAGAAAAATCGCCTTTGGTTCTGGAGTGGTTCATAAAGTACGGTATGTACTGAAAAAATCTGAGGGTGAGCAATTTGTAACGGATAATTTGAAGAAAGCTACCGTAGTAAATACCTCAAAGCTGCTGGTGGAAAGAAAACAATCCGCACACCCCACATAATTCCAATTCCTATGGTCGGAGGGATTCTACCACTGATACCAATTTTTGCGCGATAATAAGAAAATGAAAAGTGTGGCATTGGGAAAAAGTGATAGTGGTGTATACCTTAATCCGTACCGTAAAGGACTCGGACTCTACTTGAAACTATACAATCTAAAAAACTAGTTGACTCCCTACCTCGACGACCTCTCACCGACATCGATCTCAATTATTATGCCAAGAAAATGAAAATTCCATACTTTCATGGTATTTTCATGCGTGATACATTATCCACTAGAGGTCCACGACACCACGAAAACGCCATTGTCATTTTAGATGGAATGAGAGTATCGGGAACACATTGGGTGGCATACAGCAAATGTGAGAAAGACAATGCATACTGTGATAGTTTTGGAGATCTACCCCCACCAGTAGAGTTGATTCAATACTTTCAGAAATGTTCGAAAGTGAAAATTCTATATAACTATGATCGCCAGCAGAAGTTCAACACAGTTTTCTGCGGTCACTTGTGCTTGAAGTTTCTCTCTGAATTATTATACAATGGATACAACTCCAGCAATGACACGAGAGGCTATTAAGGGGATGGGATTTTCACTCAAGATGTATTCAAAATATCGCACCCTGACAAGAATGGATCGAGTGATGCTTGCAAATATGCCGAAGGAAGTAATACTCGCATGCGCTGCACATGAGATTGCTTATGTATGGGAAAAGTTACCTAAAAGTCTACAAGATGATGTCGACATAGAGTAATATAAATATTGTACTGACCCCCACAATCTTGACGGCAATAGCATTCCAGATTCTGATGTGAATGATGGTCCTCCACCACGGAAATTATTCTGTTGTTACTGCAATATAAATGATATCAATATTGGTGCTAATAAAAATGAAATGGAAATTGATGAACCATCTCCGAAAAGGCGTAGGTTGTCTCGAGTGTGTTGTAGACAACAATAAATTGAAGTGTTATTCATAGAATTTATCAGTCATGTCACGGAAGTTCGAACTACAAGCTGTCGGGACGAGTGTCTAGAGTGCAGACTTTTTCCCACACATTGAATTGGACAGAAACAGTCGTTATGGATTAGGATACTATGGATGCAACACAGTCAATAATATAACTGAAAGAAACAATGTGATCAGTTTAAGAATCAGTGATGTGAGTTCACCAATACTTCAGAAATACACAATTGAAATACCATGTGGTGCCTATGAAATAGAAGAAATCAATGCAGTTATTCAGAAACATATCATGTTCAGATTGTTTCATGGTAAAAACAAAACGATACCGATGCAGATAATATATTCTACCTACATACCATTAATAATACTTTCAAATGTGAGATGCGATCAAAATATGAAATTGATCTAACTCATCCGAATTCCATAGCAAAGATGATGGGTTCCAATTTTGATAGATTCCAACCTAATCAGATACATGAATCCTCACAACCGATAAACATAATAACAGTAAGACTCATCCGCTTAGATTGCAACATTATATCTGGTTCATACATAAATAATGACAAATCCCACATTATCTTTTCATTCGATA